>VWZP01004604.1:257114-348627 GCA_013396995.1 Dicaeum eximium | reverse complement strand
CCGTTCCCGACCGAGCAGCGGCTGCAGCGCCCGCCCCGCGCCGCGGGCAGTTCCCGCAGGGACGAGCCGCAAGCCGCCCGCCGGCGTTACCGTCCCGGTGCCTCTGCCGGACTGCAGCGCTGCCGGGGGCACGGCACTGCCGGGATCGGCGCCTCTGGCAAATCCCTGCAGGTCAGCACTTGCCGGTCGGAGCATCCCTAGGTGTGCGGTGTCAACTTCCAGCTCTGGGTGAGAGTGGTGGCGGTTTGGGAGCGCTGCGCCCTCCTCGCCGCTCTGGGAACTGCAGACGCTGGGGAAAAGAAAATAAACAAGCAGCATCTGTTTGGAGTAGTAAAAGGGCTGGTTTGTTTCTTTTTACGTGTTAGGCCCCTCTGTTTTTATTTTGCTTACAGTAGAAAATCTAACGTTAAAGAACATATTTTTTAAATCCTAAGTAAAATTACCTCAGTTGTAATAGATGGGGAGGAGGAGTAGGATTTTTCCTTAACTAGTCAGGTACGTTTGAAGAAAATTAGTGGCTTCACTAGGAATTAGAGTGAAGCAAAATACTCGTAAGACTGCTGAAGTTATCTGTAAGTAGAATGGACAAAATACATGATGGGTGCAATTTACAAAACGAACATTCTTGTGAAGCTTCCATACTATTTGCAAAAATGGATTACTTGGAATGCCGACCAAGTGACTACATGATAAACAGGTGCAGATGATGCCAATTTATTTTAGTATTTGCACCAGTAATCAAATCAATTTCAAGTCATGGCTGTAGTGAATATGGAAGACTCATAAATGTAGGGGTGTTTATTCACTTAAGGCCTTGTCACCCTTCCACATTTATATGTAGCTGTTGAGAAATTGACTTTATATTGTTAATCAGTGTAGAAGGTATAATTACAGTATAGATAATTACTGTATTTTAAAGACTCTGTACTTAAGCAGAGTTGGAAGGATTGAGTGTAGCATAATAGTGGTTTTTTTTCCAGGTTAGGGAGTGGCAAAAACAGTACGTCTTGAAAGTCTTCAGTTTTGCTTGTGAGCAGGAGCGTAAAAACAAGCAAAAAGACACGAGTAAAACTCTGGCTGTTCTGACAGTTCTTCTAGGCCTGTTGCCTGCCATAAAGCTGTTTGGTATCGTCAATCTTGGCTGCTGCTTGACATCTGAGTTCCCTTTATGTGACTTCAAGCATCTGTCAGCGTGGACTTGTCAGTTTTGAGAAACATGTAGCTAACAGTAGTGCTCATTGCATTAGCCCTGCAGAGAGATTTTCAGGCCTTTTATCAGCTGTTCACATAAAATTTAGTACTTAGAAAATCAAGTTGCCATGCCTTTCTTGCTACAAATGTTCTTTATTGACAGGCTTAACTTCCATAAGGTGGTCTCATTTGCTCACGAAATGCTGGATTTGAGGAAAAAAATGTGGATATACCAGAAAAGAAGACAACTCCCAGTTTTACTGAAAATAGACCACAGATACATTTTTGAATAGTATGCAGTTACTGTTCCCTCTCTGAGATGATAGGAAAATTTGTGCAATCTGGGAAGAATTTCAGTTGAAATAGCATTTTTCTTTAAATGTATTACCAAATGATGTAATATACTGCATTACATTTCTTCTTAACTTGTCTAGCCAGGTTGAAAGTGTTGTTAATCTGCAGCTGAAAACTGTTTACCAGGCAATGTGTTCTTAAATCACTGTTTGAAGTTCTCTGGAGTAATTGTTGGTAACTCTCAACAGCTGAGAAAGTTTGTTTATGCTAACTGCTAAGAAGGTGGTGTTTTGTAAATTTTCAGGCACTGGTGTTCAAGCTTGGAACTCCTATATAACTTGATCACTGGTGGCTCTTTAATACAGAATTTTGTTATCAGATCTATGGAGACTGGGAAGCTTTGGGAAAGGATCTTGTCATATCTTTTTTTTTGCATGCAGGATTATGCTTGAAATTGAAAAATTGTTTATTAAAACCAGTTGTGGATAAAAATATTTGTCTGAATTTGGTGAGAAACATGCCCATGTTATTCTCTCTGTACATACAAGGTAAATAAGAAAAGATTTTTAAGAAAATGGCCTCTGCTGGTTTGTTTTTTTTTTTTAATATGGTGACTAGAGAGTGTGCCCAGCAACTGGCTGGAGTATTTTGGACTGTGATGAATAGGAGGTGTGCCCAGTAACTGGCTGGCCATGACACATAGTTTCTTCTCCTGGCAGGAGAAACTTGGCTGGACAGTGAGGCAGTTTTATAGCTCGTCTGTTTTACCGTGAGTCTGAGCAGCACTTATGGCATAGAGCTCCTGCCAGGCCAGTTGACAAAGTCTGCTCCTGTTCGCCCAGAGCTGAATTTGCTTTATGAAATGATAGGAAAATGTGTGAGTTAATACTTATAAATAATAAAGGGAGTGGCTATAGTTGGTATCCTACCTTCTGAACACAATTTTCCTACTGTTGCTGGACAGCAATCCCATAACCTGGAGTAAATACTTTTTTACATTACAAGTAGATGTCAGTAGTTGACACAGGATTTTACCATGAAGAACTGTATTATGGCTTAATATGCCATTAGAATATTGGAGCAAATGTGAATTTTGGTAAATGTAATATTGATATCCTTTGAAATACTAACCTTCATGTTGAGATCCACCTGCAATTCAATTGCAGTGTTTTTTACAATTGTAAATTCATTACAAATGTAATGAATTTTGTGTTGTTTGTTCCTGTAAATCATATTTAAAGCTATATGCTTACATACAAAACAACTTCTGACCTGCTTTACCCAAGCAGACCCCCTTTGTTTTAATGTTTTCATTGTGTGTCTAATAAAAACATGCTTAGGAGATGGAGCTGCTCTCCAGGGCCTGAAGATAGAGCTGGTTATGTGGGGAGAGGGGCAGGGCCAAAGAGCTTTGGTTAGATTAGTGCCAGAAACACTTCTCCTGTGTGTCTTCAGGTTCCCATTCACTGTTGCTTGGCATAGTGGATGTAGTTGAAAAATATAAGGAGAACAGGGGAAAAGTCTTTTTCACATTATTTCCAAGGCTGTCTCAGGAAGTGAGAAATGTTTTCAGAAAACCCGAGGAATTTGCCTTTTCTCTTGCATTTGCAAGAATTTGCCTTTTCTCTAGTAACTGAGTTTTTATCAAATCATCTCAATCGCATTACAGAGACATCAGCTGTGGAGCAATTTTGGCAAATGTCTGGTGTCAAGCTTGGAATACGGATTTGAGCTCTCTTCCTTCTCTTTGAAGTGTTCAATTTGAGTCAGCTCACAACATAGCCACAGGTCTGTATAAATGAAAGTCCTTCCTGTTGCAGAGTGTGGGAAGGGACAGCAAGTGTAGCTATAGCTTCAAACCAAGCATTCTGTGCCTGAGCCCCACAGTGCGGGTGGGGACTTGGGTAGGTGGCTGAATTTGCTCAGCTTGGTGAAATTTACGTAAGGGTGAAACTATGTTTTCTCTAGCAGTGAATTAGCTGTTTCCATTGCTCTGTATATTGTATACACATGTTTATCATTAAGCACTACTAAGTGGTAGCACTGTCTAGGATCAGAGGTTAGGCCATTATGGGTCTACCTTAGATATGTTTGGTTTCTTAGACTGAGGACTTCGTGATAATACTTAGCATGTTCTTCTCACCTTGTAACCCTGATGAAGAACAAGTAAATGAGCAATAACAAAATGGAAAGAATTTTGAGAATTTGGGACTGTAGAGCTTGCTGGATGTTTGAAGCGGAGTTAGCTCGTTTTGGGTGGATGCCCATCAGGAGCCACTTGAATGCTAATCATTCCAGGGGCCAATTTGCCAGCTGAGTTCCAAATGTACACATAACACTTGTTGAGGTGGTTATGTTAAAGTATCTGCCTTAAGCAAGGCAACCTCAAATAGTGGACTGACACTGATGCCATTAACTGAATGTTGTATTTAAAAGCTGTTAACTCAAGCTTTGTCAAGTCTGAAGTCATAGCTGGGTGCATATGGAATAGTTACTGGTAATGTTCCCTGTTGGAGTGTGTTGCTGTGGGAATGAGATCAAGAAAACATTAGGGGGTGGAATGTGGATACTAGGGAGAAAAAATGCGTAGGAGGGTAATACACAAATAGAGATTAGCAGAGTTGTTTCCAAGCTTTGTCCAAGTGTGTTTGTATCCTGTGAAAAAGAAAAGTGAGAGCTAGATAGTGAGATATCAAAAGCATTTGAGGGGAAAAAGTGCTTGAGACTGGAAGGTGGGATTTGGTGTTACCTTAAAGTAGGTTCTTTTCTTTCTGCAGTTACTGGATTTTTTTTAATGTACTTTAAATGGGACCACAGTGTTTATCTAAACCTGAAGGTCAGTATTTGTTTTGAGTAGGCCCATCTGTGTTGGGTGGAAAAAGAAAGGAGTCCTTTGTAGGGGACCAAAACCTTAGATTCCAGAGGCAACTGAAGGTCTTTACAGGACTTCTGTCATTTGACAGACAAAATAATTGAGTAGGAATACTTTAAAGTCACCAACAAGTTGTTTCTCCTGCAATGGGGCAACACCTAAATAGGTCTGCTTCATAAAGTGCAGTACCATTTCTGACTATCTCGACTGTAGCTTGCACAAAAATTTCTGAGCATGTTGGTTTTTGTAGCCTGACTGCTGTTCCGGGCTGCCACTGTTGCAGTTTTATGTGTGCTGGGGAGCAGCAGATACCAGATTATCCAGCCAGCCCTTGGAGCTGTAACAAGGTTAGCATGCTCAACTAAATATTTATTCTTTTTTTTTTAGAAATTAACGAGTCAGTATAATGAGTTGCTGAGTTAATGTAGTGGATACAAGGAATGCCAGGTGTTCTCTTTTATGGATGCTTTCAAGTTAAACCAGATCTGATTATGAACCAGATCTGATTGTGCACTTTCTTTTCTTCTCACCTGGCTCTCACTTGCTTCTCCAGCAGCTGCCCTGCTACTCTAACTAAAGTTCCCAAAGCTGTCTGCAGTTAGAGAAAGTTGCTGTTCACTGTCAGTATCACTGAACCTCTCTAAAAGGGCTGACATCAGGGCATTAGAGGATGAGAAGAAGCCGAGATGTTGGCTCCTAGATTCCTGTAGAGTTCTGTGGCTGTGCCCAGCATTAGCAGGATGAAGAGGAATCTGACTGTGCAGCTTGCAGCAATGGAGGGCTCCAGGGGGAAAGCTACCCTGCTGTTCTGAGCTCTAGCAACCAATCAGAAACTTGATGCTTCACCTGAATTCTCTCCTGAGGTAAGATCCCACATTTAAAAATGGAGCTCTTTATGAAATTTAAACACTTACTAACTGGAGTTCCAGTAGATGTGTTGTGACTTAAAATCTTCATGTGATAGACTGATATAACTGCATTTTTTTCATGGCTTAAGAAATGTTTGGGGTTTTTTTAATGCAGCAATGGAATACCATGGGAATTCTTACAGAATTCAGAGTTCCTGGATTTGTTTTATTTGCTAGGAGGTTATCCAATTCAGAAGGGGCATGTGCATTTGTTGGGTTGTTGTAAATGATCAGTGCCATAGGTGGTTAAAGGATGAGCCCCTAATCTATCTATGAAATATCTTCCTTGGGAACTTGTATTAATGTCAACTTTTCTGCATGTCTATGGTTGTGAGGATTACTATTTTCAGTTAAAGAAAACAGAGCATGTGGATATTTTTAGCTGGGTTTAAGCTTTCTCCTGTGAGAAACCATCGGTTTCGCTGCAAGCTTTAGCTCTACAGAGGTTCTCATTGAAGAAATAGTACAGCTTGGAAGCTTTCTTAGCTGTGTTTCAAAAATACTTTCTGCACATTTATTTGATTTTCATTTCTCTTCTGGAAATGGAGGTACTGGGTTTGAAATCTTATCTAATAACAGACAAACAAACCTCTCCTTTCCAAACAATGCAAGCTGTTGCTCTGTGTTAAACAAGAAATGTTGTAAGCTTGAATTTTCCTCCAACAGAAGGAGACAAAAAACCTCCAACAAGGAAAACACCATCCTATCTCAAAAGAACAGCATTAAAAATATGTGTATTTTTCTTTAAGATCAAATCAATTTTCAATCTAATATTCCTGAGTTATTGATTTATTGACTCAACAATGTTTTTTGGTTTTGTTTTTGTTTTTTTTTTAATGGGCCTTCATTTTCTGTTGAGAATTAGTTTCCCCTTTTGGTATATTGCCTTACATTAATATCAGAGCTTCAGATGGATTTTCTGCCAAAGACTGAAGCTTTTCCATACATGGGGTTTGACAAGTAACTTTTAAACATTGCACAGTGGGAAGAGCATAAGCATTTTCAGCTCTGCCCTTAATACAGACTTACAATTGACAAAGTTGCCTGGAGGAACTGCTTCTTCTATTTTTTTTCCCAAAAATGAATTACATTTTTTTTGTTTCATTCAGTTTGACTGTTTGCTTGTTTTGTTTGGGTTTTCTGTCCATCTGTGTCCCCTCCTCCCCCCCCTCCCACCGTTTGATGTGCTGGGGTCTTTGCTGAATTGAGTTAAATAGGAATGTTCAAGGAAATGGAACCATCACTACAGTACTGTTACTATTGTCCAGAAACGTTTTATGTGCAGGTATCAAAGTGATTGGAAGGGCATTAGGGAAGAATATGGTGTGCCAGGTTTGGTTTGTAGTTTTTTTTTGTCATTCACTAGTTTGCCATTTGTTTAAGTATTGTTGTATTGCTCTTGACTTTTGTAAAACCTAGCTCAGTCCTTCTGTACTGTCAAACCAGACTAACAATATAGGATAATCTACTGAGCTGGCTATTGTTTAACTGTTCTTGTGACAGCAATGTTGAAAGCTCTTTTTATGTGGGAGGAATAATGCTTTGGCTCTGATCTACTAAAAAAAAGAGGAGCCAAAATACCTGTCAGTAACAAAGTTGAAAAAACAAATATTTACTTGTCTGCTGGGGTGCCTCTCTTTGAGGAAAAGATGAAGCATTTATTTTTTTACTAGTAAGTATGGACTTCAACATTCTGTCCTTCTCATTAAAAAATAATGTTGTGCAGAATTCAAAATGTAACACTTCTGGCTTTGAGAAAATAGAAATTATTTGCATGGATGGATGAGTTTTTTACTTCTTTAGTTAGTAAGACGAACAATGTGTGCGTTAGTTGATGACAATAGTGTAGTAGGTGGACTTTTAGAGGTGGAATTTCTGATAATTTTAAGGCATTTGTGTAAAATCGGAAATTCTACCCATGCCAGAAATTCGGGCTTTGATTTTTAACATTTTAAAATTAAAAAGAAATTTAAAACTCAGAATATTTAATTCCTCATAAATCAGGTATCATTATATGTAGAAAGTTGTTCCCAGGTTTCCAACTTTCATTTCTGAAGAGTTATTGCTTTTTCCATTTACTCTCTGAAGTCCCCAGACCTAAGCTTTTCTGTATCCTCTGCTGGTCTCTGATTCATGGTCTGTCACTTCCCTTTACCTGCAATTTTCATCCTCTCCTTCCACCCACATTACAAATCATCCTCACTAATTCCATCTTTGGCACCCTCCTCGAGCTGTATTTAACCCATTCACTTTTTTAAGTACTCACTGCTCAGAGGAAGTTCCTTTTTGCTCAATCTTAAATAAGTTTGTAAGTCTACAGCTGCTACTGAAGGAAGATGTACTTCATTTTTGCCTGAAGGGGTAAGAACCCAGCAAGTTGAGTGGATCTTTTAGCATTCTGGCTTTGTGCATTCTTTTAAATCTTCAGATTTCTTTCTGTTTTTTCTTTTTTTTTTTTCCTCTATCCTATTCTGCCTAGTTCCTCTTCCCTGCCTTCACTCTGAAAATATAAATTCTTCTTTTTATAAATATGCTTTTGTGTTTAAAAATTGTGTATTCTGTTTTACCTAGCTCGATGCATCTTATTCCCTTGTACTTATATGGGCATTGAGGGTATTTTTCACTACACTGTTGAAGGGGAGAAGGGTTTCCCAGGCCCTTTTATGTGGCATTTTAAAGTGGGGTCATTGAATGTCTTTGAGTTGCTGATCTCATCTGCTTACTTATCTATGGTTGAGTAATGCCTTGGACATTGCAGGACTTGAAGCTGGGGTCTCAAGGCTGGTAGGGATGGCTACAGACATGAAAAATGAATTTTTTTCTTTATTCAAGCAAGTCAGAGTTTACCTATGACTTTGTTGGGCCAGTAGCAGTAATTATATTCATGTATTACATGCTGTCCTTCCTCAGAATTAGATATATATATATATATATAATTTGATATCTGCATGATGGATTATCAGAAATTGGTTGTAGGAATGAACTGATGGAACTGGGTCAGATGTGTCTTTACTCCTTCAGCTTCTTCATGCTTCTCTCTTGTTTCCTGATGGTTGATTGGGTTTTTTTTTTGGAGAAGGGAGAGGGCTCTGGTTTTCTGGCAAATGATACGTGCAGAGATCAGAGGATTTTCGAATCTAGATAGATTTTGAGATTTGTTTTGATCATTCTTCTGCAGTGCAGGGCACAAAATCCCCCTGGCCCTGTCCTAGGTATTGTTGAGATATTCTTAATACACCAGGCCTTGTTTGTTTACTTGTGTAGAAAATCAAGGTGAAAATATAGAAGATAGGGAAAACCAAAGCTTTTTATAAGCACTTCCTCAGAGCTGGTTGTCGATAGTTGAGGGTGTAAGAAAGAATCTGAAGAGGCTTATTTTGGAAAAGTAATAAGGATCTGACATCACTGTCTGAACTGTTGGAATCTCTGTCTGATTTCTAAGCATCTTTCTTTGCCTGTTCTTATTTTTTCCACTGCCCAAACATTCTTACAAACTTTCCAGTCTTCCTCCCAAAATACACTGCTGTAATGCATCTTTATCCATAAATCCTAACTTAATAAAGGAGGAGAGAAATGCAATGAATTGTAGATGTTGGATAAAGTCTTAAAAGTATACAATGATTTATTTCAGAAAAAAATAGGGATGTGGTACTATAATAGTTTTAGAAATACTCAAACAAATCAATTGGTTTTTGGTGTTTTTTGGGTTTTTTTTTCTGATGGTATTCTTTAAGATTCTGCTTATGGGGCTCCTCTAGTTAGGTTTTCCTCCTGCTTTTACTTGCCCCAAAATTTTCCTAGATTTTGTGGTTATAATATGTAAAGCCTGCCAGCTAACAGGTTTACAGGAAATTTTTTTTTCAAGACTGCTTGCCAGTACTTAATCCAGAGTAAGATTTTATGTTAGAATTGAGACTGTCTGGAAAAAATGACACATAACATAAATGCTGAGATTTCATCCTGTACTGTACTACTCCTATGGATGGAGTCTTTGCAATGGCTTTGTGCCCTGAGTGCCCTTGTGGGAGGATCTCTGTAGTGCTGGTCACCATTCTGCCCCTCTGGATAGGAGGCAGCTGTCCTGCATTCTGTCTCCACTAGAGAGGAACATCTTCACGTTTCCTGAATGAAATCTGTGTGTTCTCTGACAGGCTGATGCTGCCTCTTCCTGCTCACGGTGGAGATGCACAGGAGGAAATGACGTGTCCAGTGAATTGTTTATTTTGTAAAAATGTTTGTCAGGGCCACTTGGAAGAGCTATAACAACTTTATGTAGAAACACTAAATTCTATCCTAGTTGATTGACAAGAGTGCAATTAATTTGCCAAAAACATATTCTCAGTAGGGAAAAATGTTTAAGTATTCAAAGAGTTCTTCTGTTACAGGAAAACAAAAGCTCGAAGATTAGAAGTACTTGATAATGTTTTAACTTTAATTCAAAAATAATTTTTTAAGCCTAATGAGATCTAGAAAACTCTGTCTACACTTATTGGCCTTTCCCACATCCTGTCACATCATATTTTACATCTCAGTCATACACTGAGTGTTTCCTTGAGTCAGTTTTTGGTATCATATGAATAAATGCTCAACATGGTCGAAAGATCTCGGATCTGTCTGTAAAGGACCATGTGATCCCTTATCAAAGACAAAAGGGCACAGCTAAACACGGCATAGCATTGGTTGGAATTGTAAACAGTCATTTAACTCAACTTGAAGAACTTTTGGCTTCTGGTGATAAAATGAGATAATCAGAAAATGTGAGTCACGTTCTCAAACTGACGTAGCTGTGCCACTGTTGTGTACCATTGTGTTTACCAGTGACTTTGATTAACAAATATTTTCATCTAAATATTTAGGTGACAGCAAGAAAAAAGTGACTTTGGTCACTTGGTCTATGAGAAACGCTGATTCCTTCAAAGATCTGATGCTGAATAAGGAGATCAGTTCTTCCTCCTCCCCCTGTTGTTTTTTCTGTTTGGATTTTAATAATCAGTTGCATACCTCTCTCCCTCCCTTATGGACTCTCTAGGTAGAGGGAAGTTTGTGTGTCTTGTTCTCAACTGAGTAGGTTTGCTGCTGCTGTTGAGCTGGTGGATTCAGTTTGTTGCAACTTCTTGTCCTTTTCTTCAGTCATAAGAAGCCAGGGATAAGTTGCTGGTAATCAAATCATGGAAGTCTGGGGTAGTTCCTTTTTTTGTTTTTAATTTTAGACAAGGTTTTTTTTTTTTTGTATTCACCTTAGGATATTGTAGTTTGTGATGTTTTTGAAGCGTCAGCTTTGGATTTCTGTATCCAAAGAGCCTTTCTGCTTTAGGCTAACAGCATTATCCTAGTGACTTCATATCCATGTAATAAAAATTTCTAAAATTCTGATCATTGTCATTTTATGTGTGTCAAAAGAACAGTGGGATGGCCATAAGCCACAATTTCAGTCTCTTCTCTGATACAAAGCCAGAGTTGTTTTCATAGATTTCCTCTTTTGGGAGGCGTTCAAAACCCAAACCATATTTACTGGGAGAGAGAAAATGGGGTACTTGGGGGAGGTTGATGTGCTTTAGGTTACTGACACTTAGTTTTACTCAGCAGGGTGAAGGTGAACTTTGGAAAAGTTCACAGATTTGCAGCTGAGTTTTAGTGCTCCCTTATTTATGTCTTGTTCTGCTTCTATGATCTGTATATATAGCTGCTCATGAACTTTTTATCCACATTGACTGCTCTGGTTTTCCACTTGATAACTTCAGTTTTATGACAACAAGTGAAAACTCTGCTGCAGTTAAATGTGGGGAAATAAGAACGAATTTTGGAGATTTTAGCAAATGAGTTGTCTGTACCTTGTCCCTGACCTATTTCCTACCACTAAGGACAGGAGTAGACACTCTGGCTGAGGTGATATTCTGAACTGCATCCTTGTCACTTTGGCTTTTTCAGCTGCACAGTGTTGGCAGTAATTTTGTCTGTTCTTTGCCCCTACCATAGGCAGTTTTTTGGGCAGACAAATTCAAGATTTTCTATTGCTCTTGAATCAGGGCCATTAACTTTTAAATAAAAAGTTTGCCCTATATTCATATTAGTAATTGCCTTTCTGTTTTCACTGAGATTGTGCTGAAACGCAGCTTACCACTTGCTTGAGGATAAATGGGTAAAAAATGTGGATGTCTTATAGATATAGCTAGCAGAAGTTTCCTCATTTTATAGGTTTTTAGTGATTTAATGTATTCAATAAGCAACAATTTCTTCTGAAACTTTTCAACAAATAAAGTGGTAGAGTTAAGCACTCTTGGTCTTTCTATTTCTGAAGTGTGACAACATGTGAATGGCATGTCCATGAGTTACTGCATGGTTACAAAGTATGAGCATGTAAATCATTCAAAATGCTATTTGGCTGGTTACTTTCATGGGTAGGAATGTGGAAAATACTGCATTTCTGACAGGATTCCGACTGTTGTGATAACACAGGATACAGAATTATTTAATAATCCATGCTATGTCTGATCAAATGTTTCAGACATATATTCTTTTAGGCATTTTACAGAGATTTGCTGTTATATTCAGGGAAAACTTCTAAATCCAGGGAGAACATAAAGAGGTGGTTTCAGATATCAGGAATTTGTGTGTTTTATAGGCTTTAGGAGGTCTGGCAGCTTAGATATTTTTGTCCTTTCCTTTGAAATCCATGAAGTAAGAATTTTTGTCTGAATTTTCTTGGGTGTTTTTTTACGTGACTTTTTGGGTGGGAGAAGTGTGTTACTGTATTTAGTTGACATTTATAAACTTAAGTCACATTGTGTCAAGTTGCACTAAAAGCCTATTTTCTCTGTAGGTCAGGTAGGTACCATGTAAGAATTTTCATAAGGAAAGACCCAGGAAGATAAAATGCTGCTAAGTTGAAGGGTGCTGTTTCTTATAATGACAAGGCACTCAGTTATGGGGACTCTGATAAATAGAGCCTGTAGCCAAAGTGCCCAGCTGTACTTTAAGATGAAAACAGGATGTTGATTGTATTGCTGCAGGGCTGCTGTATAAATCAAAGGATATGCTGTTATTGCTGTTTAAGGAAGCTGTACTCCCTTAGAGTGGTTCTGTATATAAAAGAATGGTAATTGCTGTGCTTATCAAGGACTGGCAGTTCTCCTTTTCCAATTGTGACCTGGTGAATCCACCTCAAGCTCATGACTTCAAGCCTTGCCAGTTATTTTAATCCCCTATTCAATAGAACAAACAGAATGCAGTTATTTTTATTTCTTTATGATTACTTAGAACAAGTAGAAAACCCCTTCCCTATATTGAAGTCAAAGGTGATTTTACTGAGGAGGATGTGAAATATTTCCCCAGTGCCTGTTAAACCTTGTTGGTTCAAGCTGTGTCCCGTCAGTTGTGGCATCTGGAAATGGCCAGGTGGCTTTCTCCCCGTGCCAGTGTCCTTGCTGGGTTTTTGTTTTGTTTTGTTTTGTTTTTTGCTTTCACTTGTAGCCTCTTTAAATTTTTGTTTGATAGCCTGAGCCATTTTTGGTTTGTTCTCATACTCTCTTTTAAAGGACTTCTTTGCCCTGTTTGTACTGTTCTACTGTTTCTTAATGCCAGCTAGAATGGTGTTGCCTTTGTTTTTAAAATTAATGGTTTTTACGGTTCTAAGCACTACATCCACGTCAACTTTCTCTCCTCAGGAAGAAGGTAGGCTTTTCTGCTTTTGACTTCTGCCAGTTTATTTTTGTCTTCAGGGAAATAGTAGAATTATTTGTCTTGGAAGCAACCTTTGAAGATCATCTATTCCAACCCCCATGGTAGTTCTGTAGTGGCCTGTAGAATGGCCTAGATTGTTATTTAGGAAATAGAAGTAAGTTTTTCCTAGGCAGAAGTAGCTGAATCTGGAACAACAATAAGTACCTGGAAAAAGGTTGAGTTGGTATTCCTGTAATATGCTTGTGTTTCGATAGAAAATGTTTTGGGTAAGTCCTCAAAGCTGGAACTATTTGGGTAGAGGGATTTTAGCCTAACAGTTCACAGTGATGAGTACAGTGTTGTCATCCTCTTAGCATTTGTACTCAAGTGCAGAGTTAGCCTCCCTGCAGTGAGAATCCTGACCATGAATCAGATGGGAAACCATGCTGCTGATGGAAGCAGAGGAGCAGAGAAAAAAAGGGAAAAGGCAGCAGTGCTGAGTCAGGTGTGCAGTACTCCAAGGAAAGGCAGATACAATTCACTACTGAATGAGTATTTACACAGCATAAACTGAATATTGTTTTAATATCAATTGTGCTTTGTACTGAAACAAATTCATCTTTCAAATGCATAGTTTTCATGAAGTTTGATGCTCATATTCCATTATTTACCATCACTTACCTACAATTCACTGAAGTTCTGTGAGGGAAGGATATTGCAGGAGCTTTGTAGGCAGCTGTGTGTAGGCTCTCGATACCTATTGGTCTCTCCTTTTCATAATTCCTGATTCCTTATGATACCCACTTTTCAGTATTTTCTTATCAAAAATGTTGATAATATAACTTTATATTTAAAACTAGGATTTGACTGTATTCCAGTAACAAGTAATGGATGTGTTTTTGAAGAAGTAAGGCCTCTCTAATCTACTTTCTGCTTTTTCACAGGGGAGAAAGAAGTCTCAAGACTATAAATGTGTTTCATTTCTTTACTAAGCAGTTGTAGAAATTAATCAGGTGTGAAGTCTTTTTTTGAAACACAAGGAGTTTCTGTAGTACAGATCAAGTTATCTTGGGTGTACTTGGGAGGATATGATATTATATACAGAGATAAAAAACTTCTGTGAAGGGGAACCTTTTCTGGGCCCAGAAACTAATTTTTGAAAACATATTTGTCAGTTACCAGATGTCCCAGCACCGTAGCAGTGGTTTATTAAATAAGGATAATGTTTCAGGGTTGAACAGTGATTTTGGAAAATGCACATAATATCTAAATAGTCAGGCTCTCTGGTTATTAAAGATAAACTTTAAATTCTAGCTGTTCATATAAATGTGGGGTTGTTTAACAGTCCAAAGCATGGTTATCAGGAGACATGCTGTGGGATTACCCTGGTGTGACCTTGTAACTGATGGATTTGAAAAGCATTAAGTATTATTTGAACTGGTTCAGTACTCTGAAGGCTTCTTAATTGTACTGCCAGTGTTCTTTTTCTTAAAACCTGTAATGAAGGGGGATGTATTCTGGAGTGCTTGTCTCGGTTATGCACTCACACAGGCAGCTCTCACTCTGCACTTGTATTGTACCTTAAGGTAATTGTGATTTGTTTGCTTGTTTGGTTTATTTCAATTTTGATCAAGTGCTACGACTTTTCATCCACAAAGCAAATAGCTGTTGCTCTTGATTAGTAACTTAAACCTTGCCAAGTACGTAAATTCCTCAGCAGGGCACTGGTTTTGAAGAGCTGCTTATGTTCCAGGGGAAAACTTTTGAACAGATTGTTTCAGAACATGTGATTTTTTTTTTAAACTTTCCTGCTTCTGCACTACATTATCTGCACTGTTTTACTCCTTTCCTCCAGGAAACACATTTGCATTAAAGATCCGGTCTTCTGTTTATTTAGTTCCTGCTGCTTATTGCTTCCATGGGGTCCTCTTTGACCTCAAAATTAACAGAAAAATAACTGATATCCTGGGAATTAAATCAAGAAATTACCTACAAGGAGCTGATAAATTCTGATGGATTCTTTCACTGATCAAGTGTCTCTTTTGACATGCTAAGATACTCAGTAGTAAAAATAAAGACAAAGATTAAAAAAACCCCATAAGGAGAATATTTTTCATAGAACCTCTGATGTTTCATTTAAGGCTTTAAACTACAAGAGTCAGGGTTATCACTGGTTCCTATTGTTAAATGTTGGCTTTGTCATCAGAAAATGTGAGTATTTTCTGGAAGATACACTAACCTGGCCTGAATCAATTCTTATTGATCTGAGCTGTTTTGACTAACTGACTTGTAAGTAGAATAGTTGCATTGCACCATAACATTTTAGTCCCAGCTGATACATCCTGACTTCTATTTTAATTTGGTCAGCAGGTGTAAGGACTCCTGCTGCAGTTAGTGCAATACGGAAATAATAGTAAATATAAGAGATCATTCAGTTTGCTTTTAAACGTAATGATATACAGCAAATCTAGTGAAATAAGAGTGAGAGTTCTCCTTTGCTGGTTTATTTAAATTGTGTTATGTTATTATAATTTTGTTGGAAATAAGCAAGACTGATTTATCTCTCTGAGAGATAAAGCTGTCATATCAAAGAATTGAAAGGGTTGACCCCAGTGTTGTCTGCTTCATGTCACTTTAAATGTCTAGGCTTCTTAATTTAGTTTGATTTGAGCATCACAGCTTCTTGTTTGGAGACACAGGATGCCAAGAAAGGAAGCAGATGATTTACATCCCTTAAGCTTCCATAAGTGGGTGTTTCAGATTTGAATTTGGTGATAAAATAATGAGATTTTTCAAAAAGAGCTACATGATAAAAGAAGGTGGGGTACCAAGGCCTGCAACTGAATGCCTTGGCAACTAAGCTCGTATGTACTTTTGCCAAAATGGAAGGGATGATTGCCTTTCATCTTTTTATTATTAAAAAAAAAATTACAAGAATATGGATAGGAGTGGACAATCTGAAGAGGCAGTTTCATCCCTCCAGTGGAGAAGATAAGGACCTGGCAGTCAAGTTAAGTTTATGGTTGGACTTCATGATCTTAAGGATTTTCTCCAACCTCAATTTTTCTATGCTTCTGTTGTTTCCTTCACCCAGTCACTTAGCTTCATTACTTAACATCAATGGTGATAAAGTTATGCAGTCATGTAATTGTAAAAAAACAGAGAGAAATGATAGCTTGGCCTAGCTGTAGAATTTTTCTTGCAATTTTCTCAGAAGTTTTTATAATTGTTACTATTCTGTGCTTTTGACAGTCACCTGATACCCTTACTAGCCACCTTTGATACCAGAAAGCTAGAATATTTTTAAAGGCTGTTGGGTCGTATTTGCAGTCTGAAAAGTTGTTTCACACAGTCTGCAATGTTACCCTGGGAGAAGTATCGCCCCATTCACCCTGTTTCACATCAGCAAATATGCAGAAAATGGAATTCTGAGAATATAATAGGTGTTGAGCTTGAGAAACCTTGTGACCTTAGGCACAGAAGTAGTGCACTGGTGCGAAAGGTTTTATGAACTTCCATTTTTTAGCCAGGTTAGGGTTTTTTTGTTTAGCAAAGAGGTACAGCCAGACTCCTGTATTGGGGTGGGTATTTAGAAGGTGTGGTCTCGTGGTTTGCATCATGATTAGCAGTGGGATCCAGTGAGGTTGTGTAGCCAGTGGCTGGTCCTTAGATGGAGAACATGGTGAGAGGCTGGTGGACCTTGTGAAGAGGCATCCAGAATCACTCAGTTTCCTCTATCTTTTCCTACTGTGACTCCTTGTTTGACAGGTGAGTTCTGGTATCTCTTAGCAGCAAGTCACGCCTTGTTTGAGGCTCTTTACATAAATGAAGTGACAAAGCTGAATCCTGTTTTTCTGCTCCCTATCAATATGTCTGATTCAATACTAGACCAGCTTTGTCCAAAAAACGTCATTTGTGGCTGTCCCAGAACTTTCAACACAGAACCACTGATGAATTATGGTAGTGGCAGTAACATGATTACATCAATTTTCCATCCACCTTCACTTTTCATTCACCTCCATCCTACTGAAGTTGTTGTTTGACACGTCATGACTTTAGAAACGGGGACAGGGACAAGAATTGTCAAAGTGTGATAGGGCTTCTGCATCATAGGTTTTGGACTCCTCCTGGGAGGATTATGATGATAAGGGTCAGCTGTCTTGAATGTTTAGTTTGACAGAATCATAAGATCGTTATGAACATTACAAAACTGGCTTTGCATGTGTGGTTAGCTTATGCTGTAAAGCATGCCATACAGACAGATATTTTTGTCTCTTCTGGATTATTTTTTTATCATGTAGTACTTGGTTGTTCACTTAAAAGAAAATATTTGTGTTCTAAAAACAAATGACACACACGCAGCTGTGTAGCCAAGTGACCCAGAGAAAATGAGTTCCCATGGTCTGTGTGAATGTGCAAGTGATGGGGACCAGAACTTGCTCTCTGGCCAGAAGTTCAGTTGTGCCTGGCCTCAAGGGAGTGTGCAGCCATGCTCCTCATCCTGTTAACTTTCCATGGGAATATAAGAATGTGCCTTGCTGTGCTGGCTAGGAATAGTTGTGTGCAGGGTTTGGTTTGGCTTTTCACAATTCTTGGGGGTTGTGCAGAAATTTGGATTAAATATTGATGGAGGGGGAATGGTAAACTGTGTGGTTCTGCAGTTTTTAAGAACTGGACTTACATGTTTTGCATTGCAGTGACAAGAGCTATACAGCCATTTATTTTCTGTCCTTTATGTTCTTGGACAAATACTGTTCAAGGATATTGGAAAAATGAAGGGAAGTATTTAGTCATCTGCATAAATAAATAACTTTGAAGTTCTCAGATACCCAAAATGTGAAAACATAGATTATATTTGTTTGGTTTTTTGTTCCACATTGGATGAGACACGACTAGGATTGGTAGAATCCTTTCTTTGGTATTTGATACGATGAGTCAAAATTTGGCTATTTGGTTTTTTACATTTTTTTCCCTTGGTAGGATTGTATGTTTGTGTGACCTCTTATCTGGAACTGAAAGTTTTGTAATGGCACATCAGAGACCAAGTGCTATTCCAGTTACTAATGTCCGACTAGGAAAGCTTCATGCATTGGTTAGTTTCTGCTGTCCAGAAACATTATTCCAGTTGAAAAATATGTACAAATTAACTATGAGCACTAATATGCCTTCTATAAGGAAATTAAAAAGCAGAAGAAAACATAATTCAAACAAAAGACATGCTGGCTACTTCCATGTGTCTTCTAAGACACAGCTTCCTCAAAGTCCATACTTTTAAGGATATAGCCTTGATGAACAATGTACCTACTTCCCAAATTTGTCCACTTCCATTTAGCTTTCTATTAGTAATGGCATAAGTGTCAATAGAGGTGCACAGAGTAGTCTATTGGAAGCATATTAGATTGCATCCAGTGTGTCTGTTTTTTGCTTAAATGGTTACTTTATTTAGAAGTGATGGAGTTCCTTGCTTGCATTCAGCACATGACCTTGCAGTGTTGTATGTAAACAGTGTCATAGCTGATGTTGAACTGATGAACTGGGAAGTTTTTGTATGAAGTGTTGGAAGTACAGTTACTCAGTGTCTACACACCAACAATTCAACAGAAGCCCTTGCTCTCCCATTCCAAGCAGAGGAAATAATAACAGACAAATCTTGATAGTAGTAAGAATTTTCCTTTGAGCTTGGTGGTTGGCTGGTGGTTTGGTTTGGTTTTTTGGTGGTTTTTCTTTTTTGTTTTGTTTTGTTTTGTTTTGTTTTCTTTTTGAGAGGTGCCTTAATTACTTTTGTATTAAATACATGATTTTTAAGCAATATTGACACCAGGCACTGATGTTTTGGTACCAAAATTAATTTATTTTTTCCAGGTCACTAACTTTTTAATTTAGTCTTTGTGAGGCAGAAATCCTTTATTAGCATGCAGAGTGCTTTAATATGAGTCCGCCAAGTAAGCAAATATGTGTTCAAATCAAATTTATATAGCTTTGGCAATCAATGCTATTACATAATCATCTGCCTTATCTAATGTTCAAGTCACAGTTATATTGGTGTATTTCTTTGCCCATATATTAATGTTGTGCTGCCTAATAGCAAAATAATCTCCATATGCAAACAGTTTTAAAAATACAGGGAGCAATCTTCTAGCAGAAGGAATGGCTTGGCAGTTGGAATAATTGCCAGTCCACTCTTGAACTTCTGTCTGTGGGAAAAAATTAAAAATTTCTATTTTTTTAGAATTCTTGCCCTCTGGAATAAGAAAAATTACAGCAGATGAATTGGTGTTCTAATCTATATTAGGGTACAACTGAACAAAAATACAACTTTGTTTATTTTTGTTTGTTACTGATCGTACTTTCAAACTGAATACTTAAATTGATCTAGGACTTCAGCAACTAAAATGGTTGTGCACAGTCATATACTGTCTGTGACTTCAGAATCTACTGAAATATCAAATTTATGCCTTGAAGGGACTTCTTGTTTTATGAAGTGAAAAGTAACTTGCAAGCCTGAATGACCTCCAGCTCTCCTTTGAAAACTGGTTAGTTCACTAAATGGACAGGAATAGCACTTTTTGCAAATGTTTCTGCTTTAACTCAAACGGCAGGGTTTGAAATTTGTGAGAGAAGAAGCCAACAAAGCAGATTAAATAGGCTTCTAAGTTTAGCTTTGAAATACTGGTGTACTAAGTAATCAAGTTTGGATGAAATTAAGTATGATTCTTTTATATATGAGAAGGAAAGTGTTTTAAAAGCATATGATAGTATTGAATGCTGTGTTAAGACTTTCTCATGCACTTTTTTTAAAGTTAATACTGTCCTTCCTTTCAGAGAGAGGTCTGTTTGAGATTTTGCCATCTCAACATTCTTAAAAAGTCACAGTATGAAGAAAATTCTTTAGCTTTTGTATGAAATACCACATACTTTCAAAAGATTTTTTTCTTGAAATCTTTCAGAATGAATTTACAAACCCAAAATAGGTATCAATTCCTAGCCTGTCTTTACAATAGCATTCTTATGTTAATGCTCTTAAATATACCATTTTATGAACTTATAAAATACCCTGACAATTCTGAAGTAGGTACCTCTTTTATGATGTGATTTATAATCTGGGGATATTTGTTGCTGGAAAATACAACGTTTGAAGAAAAACTACAAACCCACTCCTGTTTTATACAGATGGGATTAGATATGCTCTGATTTGTCTGGAAAAGAATAAACAGCCAAGTAGTTTCAAAATACAGCCTACTTGCAGTGCCACCCTGTGGCTTTCTTTTTCATGGCTTCTGTTAAAGCAGCCGGTTTCTCTTGCCTCATCCCCAGCAGGAAAGTTACTTGTGAACTTGTAAAATGTCTGTGCTCCTAGCTGCAGACCTGGTCTAACCAGGATAGTACAGCACATTTTGTTTTGCCTGTCTTTAGCATTATTATTTCTTAGATTAAGAAACAGAAAGAGAATTTCTGAGCAATACGAGTTAATTCACCTACTGCATCAAATCACTGAGCAATGCCTGATTTGGCCATTGAAAAGGAAAGATCACCCTGGAGCTGGAAAGCAAAATATGTCACTTCTCAGCAATAAGTTGAAGGGCTATGATAATTATTGTCATTCAGTTCCAGCAATGTTACATATGCAAATATTTTATTTCCAGGTAGTCAGTTTTCTAGGCAGATGCTTTAACTTTAAAATTATATTGTCTAGGTAGGCACAACACTGCTTATGGAGGTAGTCAATTTTATTTTGTATTTAAGACATCTGCATATTTGTTGACTTAAACTGAGAGAGTTTGTTTTTAAAAGCAGTGTTATGTTCTGAAGTAGTAGTGCTTTGCCTTGCACCATTTTACGGAGTTGCTCAAGTCTTGGTGGGATAAGTATGGATGTTTAAGAATGGTTTTCATATATAGGAAGTTATATAATGTGGAAGATATTTCACAACAAGCAACTTTTGGAAGGAAGTAACTTTTCAGCACTGCACCTGCTTGGCATATCTTGGAGAGGAAAAGCTTTCCTTACTCACAGCCAGTTAAGTTTTAGTAACATCTCTGAATGAAAGGCAGGGTTTTACCTGTCTGTGTTTTCTTACTATTGTTCTGGCAGAGAGCAGCAGAACAGCCCTTGTGCCCAGTGGGAGCAGTAACATCCCTGCTCAGTGGGGCTCAGCAGCATCCCCTGGGCTCACAGCCACAGCACCTCTCGCCCACACCCCAAGGCTGCCCTGCCGCTCCCCGTGCCCTAGCGTTTGGATAAGTGTTTGAGTCAGTGCTCCTAGTGTTGTAAGAGTTTTTATTGTGGTGCTTTGGACACACTTTCAGTATTTTCTTGCTGCAGCAGTGTTTATTTTAAGGGAAGACCCTTCCCAGGCGTGCTGCGCGGTGGGGCCGATGGCGCTGCCCGCGTGTCCCAGAGCCGCGCGCTGTGCGGAGGCAGGGCCGGTGACTAAGGGGACAGAGCAAGTCTGGGCTGGCAGAGCCTCAGCAGGCATTACTGAGACACCTCTGGGCTTCAGCAGCTTCGCTCAGGGCTTCTGTGTTTCAGTCACAGAAACGAAAAATGTGAGAGCGTGGTAAGTATCAGGCTATGTACTTAACGTGTCTAGGCTTTTCTGATTAACAGGTGGTCACATTTACATTTGTCTCCTAATTACAAAAGTTATACTTGGTCTTTTTTGGAAAGTGGATGCTTCTTTTTCCAAATCTAACATATTTTGTGTGTAATTTGTAAGTATAGCTGTATGAATGGGGTATCTGATTCTTGCAGAATCATAAAAGCAGCAGTGGAAGTATTTGATGCTACAGTCCATACTTGTAGTTGTACTGTTGGTTGGAAAGTTTTGTAGTAAAAGCTGGAAAGTCTTAAATAGTGAGAGATAAAACTGCAGTTTTCTTCTCCCAGTCTTTGCCAAGCAGGCTTGTGCTATTTTTATTGCAAATACAGTGTGTATCTAAGCAAAATAATGAACAAAAGATTTACAAAGAAACAGTTAAAAACTGTACTTTATTTTTGTCATTTTTGAGTGCTATAATAGTCGCAGTTAAATACACATTTTGATAAGTTTGGATTTCCACAGGAACAACCAAAGGTAGAAGTGGATGTGAGGAACAGGGACAGAGAAGTTTCTGATTACATGCCTTTTGTTTAGGAAGCTTATTTGGTCTTTCTGCTGCACATCAGGCTTCTGAAGTAGTGGTGGTGTGTAAACTTAAGTGTCTGTGATTTTAGTTAGTTATTGCAGGAGTCCTTCAGGCTTCTCTAAGTTGCAATGGAAGGAACAAGTTAATTGTACTTTAGATCTTGGGTTTTGTTTTTAAAATGACTCAGGTATAAGTCATGGACAATTCTGATTACTCCTTAAAACAGAAGACAGAGTATGGAAATGTACACATAAATGTAGGTTCTTTTGTATCACAGGTCCTGACTTGAGTCCTTCCTGTATTAGAATTTTGCCTGGCACAATGTTTCCTTCAATACCACAGGTCACAAAAGAACTGTAATTGTACTTTAAGAAAATGTATTTCAAAACTTGTATACTGTGTTTTAAAGTCTCATTAGTCTTCAGCATTGTGAATAAAAGCCTGTTAGTCTTTCTGGTGGCTTTTCACTAGGAAAGAAAATGGATGCTTGCTGTTAACAAAGTGAAATTCATGGCTGTGCTGTAAGCCCTGCCGTATCCTTTTGATAGGTACGATTGTTTATGTCTTCCTTTAAAATAAAATTTAGAAAATTGTCACAGGAGCTTCACAGGAGCTTCACCTCTGAAACTTTTTGTCTCTAGGACCCTTTATGGAAAGATAGATTTTGGATTGTACAAATAGCCAACAAGGGGAGAGGAAAACAGCAAAAACCCAAGGAAATTTTTCTTTTCCTTGTTACATATTGTTCCTTGAGTCCAAGTCTCTAACTTGGACTGTTTGATGTTTTATAAGAAAAAAATACTGCCAGAAATAGTCACTTACTGTAACTGTTTGCCTTTCAGTTGAAGGCTTGCCATGTTTACAGGGCTACAGTAAAACACTGAGTTACAAAAGCTTGGTGTATTGTATTCTTAAGTTTAAAATTAGATAATGGAGATAAAGCAGACCGAATGTTCTGTGAATGTAACCATAATAATGTAATGCTTTTATAGCAGCACATCAAGACAGGGCTCTTTGAAACATTTGTAAACTGGTTATGATGTAAGAGGCCTATTACTGCATGAGTAAATATATTCCTTTCTCTCTCTCTCTCTCTCCCCTTTTTTTTTTTCTTTTACATTTGGTAGAATTTCAGTGTTTATAATCCACACAAATAGAAGTGTTTGAATATTTGTATCACCTCCTCTTTTAATCTTTTCTGGGTAGATCCAGTCAAGGACACGGTCCAATTATGTGAAGAACTTTTTAAGAACTTGGAATTTATTAGTATTCAGAATTTTGTTGAGCATTTCTGTGCAGCCTGCACAGGCAGTATGGCAGTGTGTGGCGAGCTGAACGCCCCATGCAGTGAGGGGAGGTTATGGAGCAGATTATCTGGAGGGATATCGTGTGGCATGTACGAGACAACCAGGGGACCTGTCCCAGCCAGCATGGTTTTGTTAAGGGTAGGTTCTGCTTGACCAACCTTCTGTACTCCTGTGCCAAGGGCTAGTGGATGTTGCTTACCTGGGCCTCAGCAAAGCTTGTGATACCATTTCCCATGGCATTCTACTGGAGAATCTGTTGCTGCTCGTGGCTTGGATGGGTGTACTCTGTGCTGGGTCAAAACCACATGTAATAGAGACTGAATGCACTTGTACTTCTGAATGGTAATCGAATTAGGGCATGAAGCAGAGAAAACCAAATGAGCATTTAAAATTTTTTTTGGTACAAATAAGATTTTCATCATGCTGACCTGTTACATTTGACTTCTTTGAGATATTTTAAACTACTTTGTAATGGTATCATATAATCTCTGCTTTATCTAGAATAAAGTCTGTGTTTTGGAAGGCATATTTCCTTATCTTTTGGTTTTTTTTCTTTGTTGATTTGAGCTTTCTCCTCAGGATTATAGAGAGAATCCCCAAACATGACTAGCTGCCCCTTGCAGAAGCTGGTGTGGTACACTCCCAGTCTGTGATACCCATTCCAGAGATAGATGCTTATCTGAATTAAGGAGGTTATGTGTGTTTGTATTAAGAAAGAGCACTGTATTGTTCTTCCTCATTCCTGTCTTGTGGGGAGTAGGGAACCTGAGGCATGTTCCTTTCCATGTGCCCTCTTTATAGCCGTGGACTTTTGCTCCCCAGACAACTTCTTACCCCTCTGGAATGAAGACCCTCTTGTAAATCAGTTTCAGCTTCTGTAAAACAAAACTCTTATCTGAGTTGTTTGATATCATTATTAAAAAGAGGAGGACCTTCTATACAGATTTTAGTATTTATCCTGGTAGTACAATTAACTGAATAATTTTTCCATTGTCTTGTGTTTACTTCACTTTGAAGAAGTACCTGAAACTTGCATGACAAAATTTGTAACTACAATAATCAACTTTTTTTTCTTTTTTCTTTTCGTCATCTGCTAAGCACAGAAACTCAAAACATTAAGAGAACTGTTGCACCAGATGCACTGTTCTGAAGAATGAAGTGAGAGATTACTGGGTGAAGTAAACACAAGGTGTCCTTGCTTCACAAACTGCTGTTTAGCATTGAAACATTGCAGTTACTTTTAACTTTTTATTTTGGAAGGACATGAGCTAGTGTAACTGAACTTGACCAGAGTTACAGGTTTGTGAAAATCGCATTATACTGTGTGTAAATATTCAGGACAAGAAACTTGTTTAACTTCCTACTAAAGCTACATCTAATTTTCTCACTGCCATAGAAAGATCTGTCACAGTACAGACTGTTCTGTCAAGGAATGGATATGATTATGGAAACTTGTATGTGAAACTGGATCTGAAAGTTTCTGAATTAAAATATGGGATTTTGCCAGAAGAAAATCATTGCAGGAGCTTTATTTTGACTGGGTTTTTTTTTTGTTTGTTTGTTTTTAAATTGACTTTCTAGGCCTCTGAGAGTGATTTAAGTAAGCACTGTAACTCTGTTTGGGGCTGTAGTTCTCAGAACTCTAAAAACAGGGAGGTTTTTGGATGTACTGGACTGTTGAACACAGTAGTGACGTTTAGTGTTCCAGAAAGTCTTTGCAGTACATGGCTCACACTTCTGCTGGTAAAGGAAGATAATACTGCTTCACTTCTCCTTAATGTCAAAATAGATTGTGAAGAAATGGGAGGGCTGCAAAATCTTACAGAATAGTAATAACAATAACAATAATAACAATAATAATAATAATGTGTTTCTTAGAGAATCCAAATTTTCTTTCCCTGCCATTCTTTGTCATAAGTGAGCTTGCCGGGCTTAAAAGATATTTTTAGCATTACAACTTTTAAATATTCAGATACTGTCTTTATTAACTATGTAACTTCAGTTACAAGTCAGGTGCTTACTGAAATCCAGGGGGGTTTAGTGCTGAATTCCACACTTTGCACTGCTGTTTTAACCATACTGTTTAATAACACAGCTTACAGCTGGCATTAACTAGCTAGCTTCACTTGTGGAAATAACCTGAGTGCAAGATTTGTGGTGGTTCTATTTTTTTTTCCTTTTTCCTCTTTCTAGATCAGAGATTTAGGGATATTGCAGCATGCTCTTAACCATATGTCATGTTTCAAGCTTTGGTAGATGATTGTAAACTGGGATTAAAACAAAGTAATTATTTAAGCATTAATCAATGATCTTGTGATAACATTGTAGCAATAGATCCATAGTTGTTGATCCTAGCTTTTCTTTAGAGGGTGTTTGGTGCAATGTGTATTGTCAGGATTCTCTAAGTTGGTATCTTCAAAATAAAAACAAGTTGAAGAAACTTCCCAGAGGCAGCTGAATTAGGCCTGTTCATGACTTTCCTGCCCACGTGCTCTGCTAAATAAAATAATACAGTTGTTTCACAAAATGAGGGAGAGCTATAAAGGTAGCTTTACTGTGACTTTAAATCTGTCTTGAGAGCTTTCCCAGAAATATGAATATAGTAATTATATGATTAAAAAATAAGGAAACTTTTTGGGTTGTGCACTTCCTCAGGCTATTAACCTAACCACTAATTAACCAACAGGAAATTCCAGACCTGAAAGTTTCATTATTGCTATACTGAACTGTGAAAATGTAAGTGTGTTAATGAGGATTTCATTATAGCCATCTGTAACTTGTTTTTAAATTGTGTCAAGGCAGGAAAAACATAATATACCATCTGTTACCTAGCTATATCAAATTGACATGAAAAATATTGGGAAAAAATCCCCCAGTTTACAATCCTGGTTGTCTCTTATTTCTCATTTTTTATTCCTGGCAACCATTAATCCCATGTCAGTACTACCTACCAACGTGTGGTAACATATTGTTTACTCCTTAAATGATGCATTTGGTTCACTTAGACATTTTTGTATTGTAATGTGTGTACCTGGGGGTAGGAGCTGCTGACTTCCCAAGATGATAATTTCTGGGTGATTAATAATCTCTTAATTTTAGTGTCATGTTTTCTCAAGTATGTCTGAATCACCAAAACTCAGAAGTTGAGGATTGTCTTGCAATTTGCAGTTGTTTTTGGTTTTAAGGGAACAAAACTTCTGGATAACATCTACTAGTATTATCTTATTCTCTGACCTAGTGAGCATGAAATGAAGAATTTTGCCTATCAGACACTGGGGGTTTTGCCTCTTTTACCTTAATCCTTGTGTTCCTGTGTGGAGCTTAATTGTCACAAGCTATCCCAAGTCCCTTGATTTCCAGTTCTCTTTGACCTTAACAGTGAGGGAAGTTGTCATGTACTGCCTTGCACTTACCAAGAAATATTACAGGTTCTTGATTGTCAGATGCTTGTAGGTGTAATGCAAGTGGAGCTGTAGGTGAGAGAAGGTGGTGGTCCTGTGGGAAAGGTTACAGAACTTGCTCTTGGAGGGGTGGGACAGAGAGTTGGCACAGAAGAGAATACTGAAACACTTTTGGAATAGTGAGGCAGATCCTTTGCAGCTGTGATGAAATAATGACTCAGGTGAGAACATGTGCTGGTGTTTGAATATTACCTTTTGTGTTAGTTGGCTCTGTAATGTTAAAATGAGGATAAAAGGTTGTAATGGGGGTAGAGAAGTGAAAGGGTGAGGCACCAATTTATCAAAGTAATACTGTCAACAGGCAGCCCAGAATACAGGCTTGTCCTTTGGTCCACAGATGTTTTCTGAGTAGGCACTCTCCTTTTCGTTCTGAATTTGCACAGCAGCTTGGACAGCTTTGTTGAGGGCTCTCATCTTATTCAGGACAAACTGAATTTGTTGTCTGACTTTAACAATAACAATCTGTTTCTCTGCAGCGCAGTCAGAACACAATGAGGAACTCTTTGATGTAGCAGTGTATCTACAACATAAGTGTCTTAAGTCTGTTGAAAGAGAAAACAATCTAAGGGCTGTGCTGACCAAGTGTATGAGGAGAAGCCTGCTGGCACAGTTGTGCTTGTCCTTCAAAAGGCTTCTCCTGGTCTCTACCCCAAAGCTTTTCAGGAAGTTAAACGGACATGGCATAAGACAGTAAACCTTGCATGGTTATACAATTTGCCCCAATAAGAACAGAGACATGGGAAATGTTCTGCTATGAAAGTGAGGGCATGCCAGCTCGGAGTTCCACAGGGATTTGTGATGGAACTAGTAAATGGATAGTAAAATGAGATTAAATTCACTTTAGATAGACTTATTACAAATTAGTTTGCCATGTGCATTAGCAAAGGAACAGAGAACAAAAGGGAAACCAGGATTTTGCCAATGTATAAATCTCTAATCACAATACAGTGCATGCTTCTGGTCTCTGCCATATCCACAGGGATGTAGTAAATAGAAGGTTCAGAGACAATCAAGAGAGATGGTCAAAGGTGAGATATGGCTTAAGGGACATGAGAGCTGAGACCATGTCATTGTGTTCTTACATTTACCTTTTGTTCATGTGCCAGTTTGTCATGTTCTGACTGTTCCAAGTAAGTGAAAAGGGAACATGCAGCAGAATTGTCTAACGATGATGCATGAAATCCTTAAACCAAATGTTAACTAATGGTAAAATAATTAAGTCCCACTTATTGTTGAGTGATGATACAATCTAAAATCAACTTTCCTCATTGATGTGTGACTTGCATAAGAAAAGGATGTTCTTGGTCTGTTTCCAAGACATTTGGAAGCCTCTTGTCTATGCTCTCTTCTCCAATTCTTTTTGATTTAACAAAGCTATTTGCCTTTCCCTGGAGACTTGACTGTGTTAGTCCATCACAGATGAGATGTCAGCTCAGTAGGTACAAGGCAACTGAAGAAACAGAGTATTTAATAAAGCAAGAATTTAATCTGGAAGAATGCCATTCTTACCCTGGTAATCTGTGTTTCCTGCTATTCTTCCTGCTTTCAGACTTTAGTTTCACATGGATATTATTTTAAAAAAATAATCATTACTATTTCAGGGTTAGATGAAATATAAGATAGTTTTTTAAAACTGTCTTTTGTTTATAACAATAGAGACAATAGGTTCAAAGAGTTCTCAGCTTCACAGATATGTCCCTATTGGGGATTTTTAAAACCAGATAATACTGGGAAGCTTTTCCATACACACATTGATACACATCCATTGAGTTCTAACAGTGCATTGGGCTTTTGGAGCTGTGGTTTGGGGTTTTTTTTCTCCCCATTGCAAAGGTACTGAATGCTCTGGGTAATCACAGACTAATCTGAAAGTACTGAAGATCTAAAATGAATACTGGGAAAGTTTTGGTTTATTTTTCTCACTAGTACATACAAGTCTTTTTTGTCTTGGAAACAATTCTATGGATTAAAAAGCATAAAAGATCTGTACTCAAATGTGACGATACAGGGACCTCTTTAGGAAGTGTTTTGTATTTAGCCCTATAATGTCATTCTATTTAACAAAATATAATTATTTTGCTTCTTTTAAATATGCACACCAAACTTTTCCTTCAGGCAGTCTAGTCCTGCAAGCCTGGCTGCATCTGCATTATTGTCCTCTCCAGCTTATCAATCATGTGAAAGGATTTTTATTCCTGTATTGTTAACTACTGAAGTTTGGTTGCAGAGTGCATTTGACTTGGAACACAACTGATTCATCTAATTGTTTAATTCAACACGTTTAGGCAAAGCTGACTTAGATTTCTGTTTTGTCTGGCATTAGTGTGGGATGGATGATGGTGATAGGACTTCTCAGGTAGGAAAGGTTAGGTAAGGAGCCATCAGTAATGCTGTTTACTCACCACACAGGCACTCACACAGATGTTTTCCTCTCACTGAAGCAGTACTCAAGCTACTTCAAAACACACTGTGGCCTGATACACATCTAGAAGCAACATTTACCAATGACAGAAACCTGCAGGATGTTGCCAGTGATGACAGCAGTTGCCCAAAGAGTTTGTTGACTGCATTCCTTCCCAGTCCCTGGGCAGACTCAGCTGCAAGCAGCCCTCCCATGGCTGAGTGCATTAGGGCTGACTTTGGGAAGAGATAACTGAATCAAGAATTGGTTTTAAGCAGCTTCTGGTTTTAATTGACAATGAGGTCAAGCTTCGGTAAATTATCCTACTTAAAACACTTCTGAGTTGTTTTTGGTTTTGTGATAGTGTAAATATTGTACTTGGCTTGTGAAATTGATTTGTGAAAATCTTAAATTTCAGTAATTTTGTAGGTAGTACTGATGATGAAATTAACTGGATGCAAATGGGTATTCGTCTCTGTTGTCTAAATATCCCATTAATCCCTAGAATATGCTCACCTGAGGTGTTTAGGTGGATATCTCACAGGCAGAGAAATGGGGAAGGCTAAAAATCATGGATGGAAGGACTAGTCCTAATTCTAAAAATTCCCATTAAACTTGTTTTGTGCAAATAAAAGAGGTGTAGAAAACAGGATTGGATTCTTTTTATGGTATAAAGCCACAGGAGACATAACAAAGCTACTTAATACTCTCCTTTGAATTGGCTGAAGTAGATATGTCGGGATTACAGGCTGTACAAATCTCTAGATGTACTCTGTAGGCTGTTTGGTCAGGTGGTGGGATTATAAATAGGTAGGCTTACTGATGTCAGCACAGCAGAAGGGAACAGCAGTGAGCTTGCCATGCACACTCACACACCCTCCCCTCTACCTCCATGTGCTATTGAGGGAAACTCACCTGGCATTAATGGAGAAGAACCACCTGTGCTATCTTGGAGGTAGGCAGAAAAGTAGTGTAATCAATTTTAGATATTATTCCTCCTTCTCCTTGTTTAGAGGCTGAGCAGAATGGCTTCAAAGTAATATTTGTGTTGTGTTGTCCTAACATCTGCTGTGAGAAAAAAATATTTACCAATAATTATATACCTGCATGTGAATCCTTGCTCTTGGAGGGAACACAGAGTTCAGGTGTAGGGCAGTACATAAATTGCCAGAACTTCAATAGAGGCCTGTATGAGAAAGAATTAATGTCTGTTGTCCTTTTTCACACAAAGTATGTAGTAATTTTACAAAAGGTTTTTAAAATCCAGTCTCTGGCTGAGAGGTGAAGGTGTGTGAAGACATTTATCTATGTGGACAGACTGCTGAAATTTCAGTGGTACATTTCTGGGTTTAGAAGCTGTTGCCTGTTTTATTTTAAGTTGATATTTGGTGCTCAGAAGCTCAAATGAGGTTTTTGAGATTATTTTAAATGAGGAATGTTGTTACTTCATGCAGACTGTAAGGCTTCTCTGATTTCTTTGATTGGCATTCATCAGATTTTGATCTAAAATTTTGTTGGGGGAAAAAGCCCCACTAGTTGCTTGTAATACCTTGTAAAAGTTGATTCTTTTAGTGTTTAATATGGTAGAGTCCTTGCTGTGTATTCTGTGTGCTCCTTGTATGTTGTATACTGGTTTCATTTATTGTGGAAAGCATGAAAATATTTTGTAGTACCTAAACATACTAAATTCCTAAATAACTGCACAGTGCCAAGATGGACTTCACTTACAGCAACAAAGAAGGAATTTAAGAGATAATGTTCAGTTGAATTCTTGTAGGAGTCAGTATGCTGCTGGCACTGTGTCATCTGTTAGCATGTTAAAAACTCAGCAGTGAAGTATATTGGCTGTAAACTGGCTGTGGTAGAGAAAGCTGAAAAGGGTGCAGGGGTGAATATAGAAGTGAAGTATAGTAGTTAGAGCAAAGCATTCATTAGGAAAGTTTTTTTACATTCCCCAGAGCAGATTGCTGATGATTGTAATCATTATTATATTAATAAGATTTTTTTTCTACTTTATATTTAATGCTGAAGGTCTGTACATTTTTACAGAAAGTGCAGAGGCTTTCTAAAGGAAGTAGTTGGTCCAAAATATCCAAAATAACTTTGGTTATTGTATAATGTGGGGGAATATTTCTTGAAAGGAATATTTTCTTTCTTGTCTCTTGCCCGTTGCAAGAATCCAGTGAGGAGTGGATCCAGGGGATTTTGAGTGTGCAGATATAAGCAGAGAAAGGGAATAATGACAGCTCTTGTGTGTAGATGGGGATGAGTTTGGAGACAAAATAAGAGCATTCATCTGGGGCCCTGAGCTGCCAGCCAATGAGGGAGGTAAAGTTAAAGTAGGACAAAGGGGAGGGAGCTCCTGCTGTCAGTGGCTGCAAAGGTGGCTGTGAAAACTGCTGGTCGGGTTTATGCTGTGCAGGGAGCTGGCATGGGACTTGTGGCTCTGCTTGGCACTGCCCACTGCCCCTCACAGAGTGCCTGAGATGAGGCTGGGGCTCCAGCAGCAGCACTGGCGTTTGGGGAGGAAGTAAATGTGACCCTGCTCCTGAAGGTAAAAGGTTTTTCCACTTTGTTTTCTGAGGAAGATGCAGGCAGGAGAGTGAATGTTGAGGATGCAGCTGTAAAAGATGAGCAGGAGGATCTGGTGGCAGGTGGGCACTGAGAGCATTGCTTGGTTTTGCAAGCAGCGTTAGCCCAGGATGCTCAGTGTTCCTGTTTGGGGAACTGTAGCTACAGTCTTCATACATTGGGAGAAACCTCTTCATTACATCAAACCTTTCTGGATACTAACTGCCAAGATGCTCCTCTTGAAATCTAGTAAAGAAAATGCTTGGTTTAGTACAATTTATTAGCCTAAACTCTTTTTTTTCTCTTTCTTTCCTGTAATGAGCAAGGGTGCCTTATTTGCTGGCCTGGTTGTCTGTGTAGAAACTCTGTACATTCATCATGCATCTCATAGTGTCTGTGTATAAATGCATATAGATACATACACACAGATATTTCTATTTAATCTTGCTCAGGATAGGAAACTTTCTCTGCCTCCCATTCCCTTCCAATACTTAATGTCATCTCTGTTCTTCAGTTTAATAAATTCTCCTATTTCTGGGTTACGTGAATGTACAAAAGATTCTAAGTGTTACCAAACTCTAGGCAGATAAAGGCTATAACTCCTAAGAGGAAGTTTCTGGTGAATGAAGAACTTTGTAAAAGCGAGAAAGCTTGTGCTATTCAAAACACCTGCAGGAAAAATGAAAATAAATTGCAGTGCTTTCTAAAGTTGCATTGCTAGGCTATCTCAATTATTCTTCCTGTATCTGAATTTTCAGCTGGGAAGTGCTACTGTTGTAGTTGAACCCAGCCTTCTGCAGCAGGAAAAGGAGAGAGGTTGGATTTTATCTTCCCCCACCTCCATGTACACCCATGTATCCATATTTGGGGCATGCATGTCTATGAGGGAAAAGGGAAGGGTCTGTATTAGCTTGTTTCCTGGCTGCTGTGATACTGAGTGGCTCTGGTTTCTTTTCCTTACCTTTCCCAGCCTCTAAATCTATCCAGTCCCTGCCTCCAGTGTTACTTCTAAAACACTATTTTAACAGGAGAAAAAAAGCAACAGCAGCAAAGCTCTGACAAGAGCTTCAAGTAAGAACTGACAATTCTTACTTCTATTGATGTTCAGAATAGCAGCTGGGAAGGCCACAAGCAGAGCTGGGTGCTTCATCTGCAGGCTTTGAAAAGGCAGTGGCATTATACCTGCTTTCATGACTGAGGGAGGAACAACAGAAGGAGAGATTCGGGTTTTGTTTTATTTGAACGCCCTTAATTGAACTTTCTTACTAGTCATGGAAGAAAAACAGCTGTATGAGCAACCTTTTTAGCAGCTCTTGATAAAGATTTGAGGGTTTATTTTTAGTGGAGGTAGCATATGTTTGCTTGAGTTTTAAGTATTTGTTAGATTTATTAGTGTATCAAAGGTTAAGCTCTCCCTTTCAGATCAAGCTGCTCTTTGTTTTCTTTTCCTGTTTATTCAGCCAGTTATATATTACTCAATTACTGTTACAGATTTACTGCTTTCTCTTCCCTGCTCTCCTTTTCTGTCGGGCTGTTTTTCTAACTGTAAATATAATAAAGGCTAACTGAGCCATACAAGGTTTTAATAGGTTTGAATGCCATTCAGATTTTTTGTTCTTTCTTTTGGTAGCAAATCTAGGTTACTTTTTTGCATTTTTTACTTGGAGCAAAGGTTGCAAAAATAGATATAAGTATCTGCTTTCTGCAGAGGTGTGTCACACATGGAATGCCAGGTTTGTATTTGTATTTTGTGTTAGCCCTGTTTACTTCAGAAGTCTAAGTTCTCAACCTTTTTAAAAGTAATGTCATTGGAACTAATTTTCCACTTAATTTTGTTTGTTAGTTTTGGGTTTTTTGTGGGGTTTTTTGTGGTTCCGCCCCCCCCCTCCCAAGGAGTAAATTCTTGGCACAACAGAATGTGTTGTAACAAAACTTTTGTATCAGAATACATTTCTATAATCCCTCAATAATAATATAATAATAATAATAAACTTTATGCTAGTTTAGAGGAGAAAGTATTTTCTCTTTTTCTTTTATCCCCTCTTGCCTGCTAGGTTTCTGAACTTTTGGCTTTCTTCCTAAGAGCAAAGTGATTCTTATGCCTAGAGGGGAGCTAACTGTGTTTTGTTGGATGGTACAAGACAACACTGTCAGCAGCTTTCTGTTCGCAGGAGTTGGGCCTTTCATAAGTTTTAAGTGAGCTTGAATAGATCATTGTAATATTAGTTGTGATTCGGCTTTGAAGGGCAATGAATTAATATTTTTTTCTATAAAAGTATTTCGTTCGTACTTTAATTATTTAAATTATATGTTTATACCAGAGTTAGTGCCCCTTTAATGCTAAGAGGGGCACAATTAAAAGCATGCCCATAATACAGATTAGTGTTTATGTTGTCTCAGAATTGCCTCTTTTTCCTTGTAATGATAGAAAACATTCAGTGAATTATGGCTCAAATACAGTTGCTTCTGTTTTCAAGACTGTCACTGCCATGGGGACAGATAATCAAAGAGGGCAAGTGTCTGTTCCAAATGGTCTGGAGGGAGCTGAAGGATTCATTTGTTGCTTTCTTGCTTTTAGAGTGAACCAGACATCCAGAGATTCCATTAAGCTTTTACCTTACTGTCATGGTTACCATCCCAGTCCTGTGATTTATTTCTCTCTAGGATAAGACTTAAAAAAAACTCCAAACCTTCAGTGCAATGAGGCTAGCTAGGGGGTAAATCCACACATCCCATTGACTAGGGAAACGTTTTCTTTCACAGGATCTTTGAAAACATGTCCTGATTCCAGGGATGCCTCCTTTTCTTGATCCACTTCCTTTATTGAGAGTGGAAATGCATTTTACTTTTTTTTTTTTGCTTTCTTTATAGCAGAATAAAGGCATGAGTAGGAGAACATCCGCAGATGATTTGTTGTTTGCTGGAACCTCACTGAGTAAATCCACAGAGATAATCTTCGAAGATCACTTAATTAGTAATATTATCACCCATAGCATTACTAAATTGTTGATATATCACTTGCACTATGAGTTATTGTGTTGTCAGAGCTATATACCTAGGCCCTTATTTTATGCCATGTTATATTTCTCTATTATTTTTAAAATACCAGTATTATTTACACTATTTGTATCCTTTCAGTTTTGGGAATTAGTTTAGAGAAGTGCCCAGTAAAATAACCTGTTATCACGAAAAAGTTACAAACTGTTAATGTTTGTTCCTCTGCCTGGAAATTGAAATTAAAGTGTGTTTCTGAACTTGGGGGTTTTTTTGGTACCTATTGAGCCACCTGCTAGACTCAATATTTGTACAAAATGACCTCACATTCTTCCCCAGACAACTAAATGGATGAGCTGAGAATCTGAAAGATCATATTTCTCTCTGGAGCAGATACAGCAAATATTTTTCCTTTATATCATCCCGCATGTATCATAAGCCTGGCTTGAAGGGATAACCTAAGAATGGACATTGTTTGACTCCCATTGATCCATACCTTGATCTTAACATCTAACTGGTGCCTTTATAGTAGAAATAAAGAGAGAGATTGTATATCAAACAGTGATATTGATGTTGAGATGAAAGCCCAGTATCAAGGCTGATAGTCATGTTACATAGATGCTCTGGGGCTGGCACAGCAAATATTTGGGCAGCTAAATGTTAAGGAAAAATATTAGAATACTACCATACGTCTAACTTAAAAGTAACCTTTTTTGAAGCACTTAGTGGCACCCCAAATTTTGTATAGAAACCTGTGTGCCTGGTAATAATTTAGTGAAGATGAGTAGGATTTATTTTTAAAGTATTTTTTCATCTATACTTATGCCTGAAATATATAGGAGTGATTTTTTGAGTGACCTGCCTTGACAGCTTCAGTCATGTGCTGGACTACGAGGAGCAGATCAGATAGCAATGCTGCAGTTGTCTCCAAGCTTTTTCTTAGTAGGTAGTGTTTGATCTTGAAGACTTGCAGTGGTGATGCTGTGAAACCATTATCCATAAAGAGGGAACAGAATAAACTCAGTGCAGAAGACAAATTTGTTCTGTGAGTGTTAAAGAGTATTGGTCTGGGGATGCTTGTAGGTGAAACTAGGAGCCTAAATATTTTCTATACATGTTGGCCAAAATTGATGTATCATTGTTAAAAAAAAACAAATCAATGTTTTTAATATGGGCCTGAAGTCTTGTTCAGCTGATTCTTGTTTGAGAAGATTATATGGGAGGTTTTGGCTGTCTGTTTCTATGACACGGCAGTCAAACAGCATTGTTGTAATAGTCAGGAGAGAATTATAATGATTGCTTGGGATGAGAGGTTGAAGACAAGAAAAGCTCTAGAAGAAGCTTTGTTACAATGAACTTTTTCCTCTCATTACATGATTTTAGTAGTGTTAAATCCTTTTCTGACTCTGAGTGAAAATAAAACAAAGTGCTGCTTGTGATTTTGGCAAATATAATATTATAAAGTTTGATTAAAGAAAAAAACCAAAAGCTAGTTGCTTTTTAAATAAACCAATGTTCTTCAGAGTGACCTAAGTTAAATTAACCAACTGAAGTTTCTGGTGTGCTTAGAAGGTTTTTAATGCTCTATGTTTAATGTTTCAGTACCTGAGAGATGACTGAATTGCAGGTGAGATCCTTATGACCTTCCCTGTCCTAGGTGAATGCTACAGAAAATTTGAGAAAGGTTCTGATGTTGGAGGTTAGATTCAAAATCATTTCAGTGAGAGTGCTAGCAAGCTGTCTTTGTATGCTGTTGTGTAACTGTGTTCCAAACAGGAAGTTAAGTGCTGTAAACAGTAATATTCCTTGATGCTGTAGCCTTTGATTGTACATTAATCTAGCAGATAGATTTCCTCTCTTCCCCCCCCCCCCCCCCTTTTTTGGGAAAGAGGTTGTTATTGAAAGGAAATGCTGGTGAAAACTGGAATACTCAGGTCACTGTAAGTTCAAGTATTTCTCATTATTTTATGTGCCTTTCTCTAGTTACTGATAGTTAAAAATATACTACTTGTAACTTCCTAACAGGATTGTTTTGAAAATCAGATAAATAGATGTGTTATTTATTTATTGTGTCAGACTTTTATTTTAAAAAACCTTCTATGCATCCTGATCACTGACATTTTTTTTCCTTTGCAAGCAGGAAAGTTGTTGAGATACAGCAATGACATTTTATTCTGTTGAAGTGGGATCTGAAGTACATAAATTGTTGACCTTATGGTCTTGGATTTGATTTAAAGATGCACTGTTTTTCTTAAAAAGTTACTTAAAAGTCTTCTGTTTGCATTTGGCTGAAAGAATTCTTTAATACAGGAACTGTATTGTCACACAGAGTGGCAGGAATTGCAGTGGGACCTCAGAAATTTAAATTTCTAAGAGATATGAATGTGTTCTCTGGGGCACAGTATAAGCTCTACTAGATAAGAACCAGCCGAATGCCTTGGCATAAGCAGTGGGCTCCAGGTGCTGGTAACAGGGGAAACAGAAACTCTGCCCAGGCTGCACCACCTTGTGTTTGTGGCTCCCTGTGAGAGAATGGCAGGTGTCTCTCTGACAGCCTTGTCCAGGGCTAGGAAGAATCACAGAAGAAACTTTTTTTTTTTTTCTTTGACTCAAGCAGTAGTTTCACAGCTAAATAAGCTGCAGTTTGATTCTTCCTGCAGCTTTCCTGTAATTCTGCAGTAGCCATGACAATGAAGAGTATGTTTTTTGGTTGTTCCAACTCATTCTAATGTTTATTTTGAAAATTAAACCAGGTTAGCTTAGGTTCCAGTACATCTGCAAGCTGTCTGAACATGAAAGGTGCTGTGAGGAAGACTATTTCCTTAGTACCCTTTTCTGGCCTCTGAAGTGTTGTTTTTATATGATGGGGAATTACTCTCTTTGTTATGATTGTATTTTCTTTCTAAAAATAACAGGTTTTGTTTTCAGGAGAAGAAGCTAGATTGACATCTTTCTCTGTCTTTTTAGCAAAATCATTACGAATGAACAGCTCTCCTAGTTTGCTGACTACTTGATATAGGTTAAGAGGCAAGAGAGAACCAGGATTTTGTTGGTTCTTTATGATGGAGAAGTATTGGAATTGATGGTATAGACTTGGAGTTACTTTTGGTGTTGGGATAAAATGATGTGTGGAGGATGCCTTGGTGAGAAAATCACTTTCATGGGCTTCTTGAATTGCAGAGTAGGGGGAGGAGGGTTTGTAGGTAAAAACTACCTCTGCAAGTGTTTCCTCCATCACCTGTTCATGTAATCATGGTCACCTGAATTGTTCTTGCTGTGCAGTACCAGTTCTGGGGCTGGGGGTGCAGCCCAGCCTGACTGTCAGTCAGCTGCTGCTCACCTGATAAGGTAGAAACATGAGCTAAAATAATGAAAAAGCAGTGAGACCAAAGGCAAAAACTTTGGGCTGAGAAGGAGAGATGAGAGAATTAGTGAGAACTGAAGAAACAAAAAACATGGCATCTGGAAACAGAAAATGAAAGCATTGGGATCCTTGTTGTTTAATAAGAGGTTGCCAAAAACTGGGCATGACTTCTGAGAAAGTACACTTGGGTTTTTTCCTCCTTTGTGTGGGGTAGGATAGTAATTAACCATTAAGCAATTTCAGATTTTCTAGAGATGGGTGGAGTGCCTGGCTCTGCAGTGGGGGACACGAGGCTTCAGCAGCCTTGTCAGATCTCCTGACCCTTTATAAATACATGGAACTTCAACTGTTGCACATGTTTTGATGAGAGTATTTGGTCAGGTTTAGCTCTCTACAGTTTTAGTTAGACACTGTGGTATGAATAAACCACATTTATTGCTGTGTCATTAAGAACTCTGGTGATAACAGAGTTCCAGTGATAAAATTGCATTTGTCTACTTAATGGGAAATTGGGTCCAGTAGCGTTTGAAAACAAATCTTTCTGTGACACTTCTTCAAAGATTAAATTCTGTGATAAATAGCTTTTAACAGTCATTTGAAGTTAAAGATGTAAGAAAGAGTAAAGAAGGGAGGACTGCCAGTACTAGTTCACATTGGGCTTTTTGGTATTAATGTCATAGGGTAACTTTCTATGTTTTTTAGGATTTTATTTATTTCTAATAGTTGTATTGAGGCTCTGTACTCGATAATAATTTATATTTGGCAGTTATATGAAAGCTAAAGATCTTGCAAGAAAACCCCCAAAGAAGCTGGGAGGAATACAAAGAAGTTTGATTTATACATTTTGCAATGTTCGTGTAACCCTGAAACAGCCCAGGCAAGCTGCTGTAGAGACCAAAGTGAAATTTTCAGCTCATGTTGCACATCATGAATTGCATAGAGAGCACACCAAACTAATTTAAAACATTGAGAGAGGAGGTATAAATTTTGAATGTGGATCCTCATTCAGTGTTTTTGGAGGCCTGTGAGTACTCCCGATTAGCTCTGCGGGGCTGTGAATAGTTAATTATTCAGCACAGAGTTCTGAAGTTCAAAACTCTAAGCACTTTCAGCAGCAGATCAGTCATGTGAAGCCTTGTTACAGTTGTTTTTTGCAATGTTGCTCTGGACCTTGTTTGCTTTTCATTGTGAGTCACTTTAAACTTTGATTTCTCAGGAAAGGTGTGTTTTTCTAGTTGTATGCTAGGGCTTTTTTTTTGTTTTAATTCTGTAGGACAGTTATAGGGGTTAGTTTCTTTCCTTAGGTTTAAAGTAAACAAACTTGGTACAGCTCCATCTACATGAGGAGCAGATTTTTGGAACCTTTGTGTATTATGTTCAAAACTTCCTGGTAATGTGGCTCCATTCAAGAATGTTCACAAGAAATTCAAAAGCTCTCATGAGGTAATGTGTCTTGACTGTGTTTTGGTTTTGTTTCTAATGGTAAAATTCTTAATTAATAGTATATTTTCCTTCTGAACATATTGGTTAATTGTGGAGAGTTGTGGTAATTGTGTGTCATGTTTCTGGACGTGAGTACTGCATTCAGAATTTACTGTAACGTACATATGTTAAGAGATAGAGAGGGTTTTTTGCAGTTTTGGAATTTTTGTTAGTGAAAAAAGTGTAGCTTATTTAGTGATCAGTCCTTGTCTTCAAGAGTAAACTGTCTGGTCCCTGACATATGGGAAAGGGTATAGAGAGAATTAAAATAGGAGAGGTTAAAATTAAAATATGACCTCAGCATAGGTGAGGGGAATATTTGAAAGCATATTATGAGTGAAATGTCAGGAAATACTACAACACAGTACAATTGGTCATACTGTTATTTTATTACTGTATAGAAGTTAAAAATGTAGAACTGGTAGGATTTCTTTGAATAATTTTAATAACCAGAAGCAAAATTTATGGAGAAAAAGTGCTACTATTTGCCCCAGTATCTCTCCTGTATTAAGCACACTGGTAGTACAATTGGCTTCCTACTGCATAGTACAATATTTCTGTTTATACTAATCCGGTAAATCTCTTTGGAGAATGCACAAATAGGGTCTTTGCATAACCCAAGGGAGAAAAAATACAACTAACTAATTTACTCTTTTATGGTACATTAAAGAACTCTTTTTGGCTTGATGTTTATTGGGTGGTTTGGTTTTTTTTTGTGATGGATGTTAGCCTGCTTTGTCTTCTGTCACCACTGATAGTATATTTAAGATATTCTCTTGTCCCTTTGTTGCACATACTACTTTAGAAAATAATAAAGTGTTATTCATTTCTGTTTTGAGACTTGTTAGTTAGCCAGTTTGGAATCATATGTATAAATGCATACTTGATTTTAAATTTTTATCTATTTATTTCAGAAGAAAATCTAAAGCACCACCTCCTCCATCTGAAACAAAATCCATTGCTGTTTCTCCATTTGATAACACAGAGCCAACCAACCTCATCATGGAACAGAAAGAGAATGTAATCGATAAAGATATTGAATTATCAGTGGTCCTGCCAGGAGATGTGATCAAGTACACTACAGTTAACGGGAGGTAGGTTACACAGAATTAAGATATTTTTGTTTAATTTTACTGTTTGCTCAAGTTGACTTCACCCTTCATCCAGTTATAATCATTTGGTAAAATGCATGACTTGTGGAAGCCTGAACATAAATTGTGTCCAAGGAAGAGCAGCGAAATGAAGTGTCAGGATCACAAGTCTTGGAGGGTTGGGGTTCCCGAGGGAGCTGGGGCTGTGTAGCCTGGAGAAAAGGCTCAGGAGGGACCTTATTGCTCTTTGCAGTCACCTGAAAGGAGGTTGTAGCCAGGTAGGGTTTGTCTCTTCTCCTGACTAACAAGTGATAGGATAAGAGGAAATGGCCTAAGGGGAGCTTTAGACTGGATGTTCAGGAAACTTACACCAAGTTGTGTTCAGCACTTGCTCAGCACTGCTACCTGTAGACTGCTAGCAGTCATCAAAAAACATGACATCACTTCAGACAAAACTTGTAATGCTTCAAAAAGAATTTATAGCTACAGCTTTGGATTTCTTTTAACAATTGTGTTTTGCTTAAGCTGGTTTTAGTTCAAAATGCATATTTCAGACTGTTAATTCTGTTAATTGGGAGGATAGATTGCACATGTAACTCTCAAGTCACCTTTTGTTCAGAAAGACCTGAACATTTACTGGTGAGCTGAAATCATAGATCCTGGAACCTAAAAGGTAGGTTTACTAAGAAGAGTCCTGTGTAAGGCTGTGTATGGATCTCAGCCATTTGGATGCCAGTTTGTTGCTATCCTCAGCTGAAATAAGACAACCTATTTGTGTATTATCCTTGTGTTAGTGCATAGCCTATGTCTCTCCTACTGAAAACTAAGCAGGCTGATTTATTTATTCATTCAAACCAGGTACTGTAAATGTGTGCTTATACCTCCTTCTTAATGAGAGATGAAATCTGGCTTGAGTCTGTTTGCACACTGTCATTTGCTGGAGTTCATGAGGTTGTTGCTTAGACATCAAATATCAGCTTGTTCACCAGAGCTGCAGTGGGCTTTTTTACACTTTCCCCTGACTCAGTGATTTTCAGGATAACTTAAATGTGAGATTTTATTTCTCAGAAGAAATTTTCTGAAATAATATGAGTACTTGATGCCTCATGCTGGCTTTTTTTCAGCACGTTTATAGCAAGGAATATTGCAGTCTGTAAATATGATGCTTTGCTCTGTTTTAAAACCTTCTTAGACAGGAGGCCCCATGTGTACACTGTCAGGAGCTTTTTGTTCTTTTTGCTCCCTTCGTCCACACTGATGAGTATCATGGGCCCTCTTAATGCTTTGCTTAGAACAAAGTGCCAGAAAGGAATGTTGCATCTATTTTCTCTCAGTCAGATTACTTCGTGTATAATTAGTCAGTGTTCAAGACAGGCCTTACAGGCTTATCAGGAATTGCACTCATTTCCCAATCAGTTTATTATCCCACAGTTACAGGACTTTTCAGTCAAGATACTCTATATGATTGATTTCATAAGTGACTGTCTTGCAAATAAGAACCAGTATTAGCACTGCTAGGCTCATCTCAGAATGAGGGGAGATGTGCAGGACCTGCAGTCCACTGTGAAGTTATTTCAAACTATCTCTTGTTCTAGCTCTTCTCTGTCTTTATAGTCATATATCGTGATCAAATAGGCATGATCCTTCTAGAGATGACATAAACAGACAAATTGTTACTTTGCTTCTTTCCTCATTCATAATTGGAGGTGAGCAGCTCTGAAGGTCCTGAGGACAGAACACCTTTTAAATCTTGCCTCCAGTGGAGTGAGGAGGACTTAAAAGTCCATCATCCTGCAGTCAGGGTAGTTTCTGGAAGTACCATTGGAAAGCAAATCTGCACTGAATCACTGTGTACTAATGTTCGTGTACCTGTTGTTTGTTAGCAGCTGTTTCTCACTTACTCTCACTTCTCAGTCACTTGCTGTGACTCTGTGCCCCTGTCACTGTGGTGCATTTCTAGAGGATGGCTTTCTGGGATCCTTGTCAACTTTTGCTCTGGTCATCTTTGATATTCTCACTCCTCTCCAATAACTCAAGGGCAGCTTTTAAAGCCAGTCAGTGTATAAAAATTCACCAGAAAAAAGGAAGTGAGTAACTTACTGGATACACTGGTAACCAGAAAGGTCGCTACAGATGCAGTGTCTGCAGCCTCCTCCGGTCCCTCCTCCCTGGCCCTGCCCTGCCCCAGTGAGATGGGGAATGACAAGGTTTGCATTTGCAGCCCTTTTCTTCTTGTTCTATTAGGGATTAGATGAACAAGAAATAAAGTACTCCTCCTTCTGTCTTGTAAGACACAACCTGAAGCAGGTTGTGCTGTGTACAGGAGATGCGTTGAAATAAACTTTTTGATTTAGAATGTGAAGAGGGAGGTGCAATTATTATTTTGTGTTTTGCATGGTATTCCTCAGGCTGTTATATATCATCTAGATGAAAGCATGGGAGTATATGGCATTCTTCTGCACCTCTTCAGACCATCTGATAACTGCTTTTTCACGCATTAGAGTACCATTTCTGTATAGTTATTTTGTTTTATTGTTCCTCCTGCCTTTGTCTCCTGAGGCAAGTGTTCTCCTGCCACTTCTACAGGCAGAAGCTTTCCTCTAGAAAGGAAATCTGTCAGCTTTCAAACAGTTACCATCTTCTGGCAGTGCAGCATATGCACCAGAGTCCAGCCCTTCTGCTAGAAATCAGAGTACAGTTTGCTTATGGGACATTTGTCCTTTAAGATGAAGGGAAAAGGGGAATGATATTCTAGGGTGAATTGAAGGGGAAAAATTCAGTGTTCACAATAACTCCTAACATTGGGTCATTCTTAATTATTTTTACAAAATAGTATCTTCATATAAAAAGTCTGCTTTAACTTATTGCTTAATAAATGTATTCATGATCTTTGTTATCTAGAATTCTGCTTCATCTGATGGTTCTTTGTAGAAGCTATTTCCACATTTGGCTGTGCTACCAGAATACTTGCCTCTGTTATGAGATTACATCTAGAATTTAAGATTTCTGATAAAGCCATACCAGCCAAACCCTGTATTAATTTTCTCAGAGACACTTCAGCATTTTTTCCAACATACCATTTGATTGCCTCACAGACCTTTATTTTCATAATGTCCTTGTGAGACAGAACAGGTGATGGATTTCCTTGTTCATAGTTGTAACTGAAAGAGGCAGAGGGTGTCACAATGAAATTGTCCTTACCCAACTCAGAAAAGAATATTGAGGAATGATCTGATAGTGCTATAACCTAATTCAGTTCCATAACATGCAAAGTTAGGACATTCTCCTTACTTTTGATCTATTTAAACATCTATGATATTTCTGTTTATAGAACAACTTTATTAAATGTATTTCAGTAGCAGCTGGAAATACTCAGCCTATCTTAATCCCCTGTTCCTCATGTTTGTCCTTAAGCACTGAGGGGACAAAGACATACAGGTACTGACCACATCTGACAAATTCTGTTGGCCATTCTTCGTTGTGGGAAGGACATCTTACATCACACAGAGCTTCTCAAGAAAGGGCATTTGCCTACTGTATTGTCATTTGGCTTATTTCTTGCTGTTGGTATTAAGTACCTAGATAATTCTGGAATCCCTAATGCAAGACCTGCTTAAAATGTGACTCTGCAAACTTCATATCTCCTGCATCTTCCAAGTGGCACATGCACAGAGTTTCTGAAAATACAGTCCCTTGTAACTCAAAATGGATATAAAAATGCCAAGCTTTGCAAAAGAACTGTTCTTAATGAATAACAGAGTATTTATCACCACTGTTAAAAGTTCCCACTAAATGTCAAATGAGGTAACTAATCCACGTGTCCCTGTTGACCTCAGGAAAAGCTTCACACAACAAGAAAGTTCCCATTCTGTTCAAGTACTTGGCATACTTTTGTGCAAACTGCTTTTCATTTTCGTTTTAGTGGCTTTTTTGGGGGAGTTGGCTTTCTATTTTAAATTATGTTTTTTAAAGCTCAAAGATATTTAAAATTGGTGTCTAGCAGTAATTATTTAGTCCTGGAAGGGAAAGGATGACTTGAATTAAATGTTTAGCAGCACGTCTTGTTATAGCCTGCTTAATTGTCATCTGTTCTGACAGTTCCATTTGTCTTTTACAGGAAGCCCATGATGGACTTGCTGATCTTTCTCTGTGCACAGTACCATTTAAATCCATCAAGTTATACCATAGAGTTGGTATCAGCAGAAAATAGCCAGATTAAATTCAAACCCAATACACCAGTGGGGATGCTTGAAGTAGAAAAGGTGATTGTAAAGGCGAAACAAATGGATAAGAAGAAACCTGCTCCAGTTATACCAGAGGTGAGACTAAAATTAAGCATGTTGAGAAATTAGAAATACTGCTGTATTCAACAAATTGAGCTGGTAGCCCATCCTCTTGTTTCAGTGTTTCCTGTTGTCTTTCATCCTTTCACCTTGAAGGTCTGTGAAATGCTTTAGTCTGTTTTTGGTAAGCTCCTCTTAGGTAAAATACGTCTCAGTTTGTTGCAGCAAACATCTTTGCTGCTGAAAGACGGAAATATTACACTATTATTTGAAATCCCATGCTTCATTGGCCTTTTGAAAAATTCTGCAGATGAAGTGTGGCTGAGGACAGCCTTGAACAAACTGAAAATCAACATCTTGTACCATCTGTCATGCTGTGATATATGTACCCTTCTGATTGTATGTTCATTTTCCTTCAATACATACTGTTCTCTCTCTTGGCTTTTTTTATAAACCCTGAAGAGCATAGGAGCTTTAAGAAGTACTGAACCTATTTCTGGATGTTGCCTAAATCTTTTCCTTCCACCTTTGTCGTTCTGCTATGTAGAAGAATACTGATTTTAATTTATCTAAAGCACTTAGAGAGGGCCAGGAGAGCTCTTGTGCTGCCCTTCTGCTTTCCCCCTGCCCAGGTGTTGACAAGCACTGGCTTGTGGCACATCCCCTGGCTTGTGCAGCTGCCCAGTGACCCCTCCAGGCACACACCCTGCTGCACAGCACATGGCACTGCCCAGGGAGAGAGCAGTCTGCTTCACATGGCCTTGTCTTGCATGGAAGGGAATAGCAAAACAGTTGTTAGTTTCTTATGTAATGTTTCTGAACCTGCAGCACTGGTCAAGCTGGCCACAAGTGGAATTCTGGTGATTATTGTGAGGCTGTTGTAAAAATGCCATTTCTTCCAGAATTTGTGCCGTTATTAATTGGGATTTTCTTCTCTTTAGCAAACAGTAAGGGTAGTGATAAACTACAAGAAGACACAGAAAACAGTAGTAAGAGTTAGTCCACATTCACCCCTTCAAGAACTCATACCAGTTATCTGTAGCAAGTGTGAGTTTGATCCTTCACATACTCTGCTACTGAAGAGTTACCAGTCTCAAGAACCCCTTGATATGACAAAATCTCTTAATGACCTCGGACTAAGAGAATTATATGCCATGGATGTCAGTCAAGGTAAGATAACTTTTGTAACTTGCTGTTATATAAAAGATAACTGCTTGATAATTGTATACGTGTTGTTGGGTTTTTTACTTATGAAAATATTTCCTAGAAATTTAATATATATATTTAATTGGTCTTCCACAAAATTGGAACTGACTCATTTGTACCTGGACTTCTGTTTTCAGAAGTGCTGTATAAAAGTTTTATTTTCTAACCAAATGTTCACTACCAGCAGAGTTAACTGAGTATAAATCTCACTTAAATGTAAAGGCTTCTTTTCCTTCCCTCACACCTTCCCCAAAACCTCCAACAACACCCTATTTCTCTTATCTCCTACATGACATCATGATGACCTGAAAAGAACAGAAATGTTGGAAAAAATTAGTTTTCTTTAAAATAATTTAAAATTTTAAAAGCTTTAGAGTTTTCTGGTATCTTTATGTATATTTCTGAGTGCTGCTTGCTAATTTTACAGATCGTGAAGGAATAATAATTGTCTTTTTAATTCTGGTCCAACAGGGACACAATGTACTAGCTTTCTAATATTTTGTACAGATATTCCTAGGCCAGATTTTAACTTCATCTGGACAGGTGACAGGTTTGCTATACTGTAATTAAAAATTCTGTACAGTGTGGTTTGTTCCATTTCAGACATTTCTCACAGGAAATTTTACCTGAGTGTAGACAGCAGTAATATTGATTGACTCACTCTTGGTATTGACCACTGTTTTATTTGCTTGATTTTATTTCTGCTTAAAACTTGTGGGACTTGTTGGGGTTTTGTTTGTCTTTGCCTCTCTTTCTGCCTAAATATGGTAACCTTTCTGTTTGGTGGTTACAATTTCAAGAGTTTTCTCAGTTTACTTGCTAAAGGTCAGAATGACAGATTTGGACAGTATTTCATTTTTCCATAGAGAAAACAAAAATGAAATATGTTTCTCTTCCACACTGTAAACCAACATATTTTACTATGCCTAAATGTGTTACTTTGACTGCATGTGCTCCCAAGTGCATTATTTGGTTTTTTGTCTGGTTATTTACTGCTTTCTTCTACAGACTGGAAAAGCTGCTCTTTGCAAGATATGATGTGTGTTTCACTTGAAGCAAGAGCCAAAAGTCCTGAGAAGGGCATACAGGGCACACAGCAGTGCCCTGCTAGGAAATTTAGATATTTTTCAGTTCTCTTAATACGAAGTAGTTCAGCATTTCAATTCTGCAGGCAGGTTCAAAGCTCTGAATTTTCCATTATCTTTATGAAAGTAAATGGTGAGGTGTATCTTTTACTTAATAGAATTTAAACTCAAATTTTATTTTATTGATATTATATTTTAATTTTACATTCCTCTTTGCTTTCCAAGTTTGGACTGCCTAACCATCCAAACCAGAGCAAACTATTCTACATACTGATTTTTCTCTTTGCTTCAGAAATATAAGTGGAGCCTTCCTACTTATGTGCAGTTGCAGTCTGTGTTGCATGTCTTCAGGCTCAAGTTCTTGAATGATTTAAGTATTAGGCAGTAAAGATTGACATCCTTTTACTTCTGCAAACTACCCAGTTAATTTTTCTGTTTGTATGTTACTACTGCATCCTTGATTCAGATTCACATTTTCTTTCTTTTTGTCTTTCTGTAGCCACATCACCAGTTGATTTAAATTTACCATCTTTTCAAGGTATGATTTATTGCAATAGGCAGTGAAGCTTATGGGACATTAGCATCTGCTTCTATTACAACATCTGCTTAACTGTGACATGAGGAATATCTCTGTCCTGTCTTAAATGCATATTGCAAATGATAGTGCAGAATTGGATATTCACAGCTATATAGAAAGTATTTTTGTATGGTTTTACCCTAGATCAGTTTATTCAATTTAGGGTCATGTTTATATTGATACTTTTACCAGACTTGCTGATTTCTGTTGCTCATTACATGTGCATTCAGTGGGATTTCTTTAAGAAAACTCAGTCTAGTAAAATTTTAAAAAAGTCAGCCATGCAATTTACAAATCCTCTGCATGAATTAAGCAATTTAAGGAGGATAAATTCTGCAAGATAATGAGAACAAGTTGGACTGTCCTCGCTATGACTGCCAGGCAGTTGTGTGTGCACGGATTGAGTGTTTGGGTGATCTTTCTCCATAGTTACACCACGTGCAGGCTGGGGCCTGGCTTGTCCCACTTTACACTTTGCCATAAATTTAAGCCAGTAGGAATGGAGAGGTGAAAAGTCTGATGCTCTTTTTCCCTTTTGCTGCCTTTGTGATATGAACCATAGCATGAGCTCTGAGAAGAGAGGAAGAACATGGATGATAGGCAAACTGTTCATTTTGCAGCACCTAGAAAAATTATTAATAGAGATGATTTATGATGTGTTTTGTGCATCATTGTAGGAGGTTTATGACACAGTGAAAATAGTAAGAATGCAGGAGAAATGATCTCTGCATGAAATAACATCTAGGACTACTGTTTTCTATTTTAGGCTCCTACCAATCTGAAAACATAGATGTTCTGAAGGAGAAAGAAAACAAAGGATTTTTCAGCTTTTTTCAACGAAACAAGAAGAAAAGAGAACAAGTAAGGTGTAACTTTGCATAAGGAAAACTTCTAGAAACATATTCAGATTGAGCAAACAATACTGTTGATTATTTTCCAGAAGATGTATGCAACTTGGGTTTCTTTTTATTTCCCACCCCTCAAGGCTGCCAGTGCCCCAGCAACACCATTGATGAGCAAGCCAAGGCCAGCATTCATCACAAGATCTAACACTGTCAGCAAGCAGTACGACTCCAACACCCTGCCAGCTGAAATGCCCAAGAAGAGGAGAGCTCCTCTGCCCCCCATGCCCAACTCCCGGAGCGCTCCCCAGGACCTCACACGAGCCCAAGCCACACCTACACCTGATATTGTGAAATCCAACAGCTTTGATAGGAGTGAACAGGTCAGTTACACTGGCTTCACTTCCCTTAAAATGTACAGACATAATTGTTAATATAGCATGAGGCTTGAAGTTAATGGAAAATAAAAGTGAAGTAATTGCTTTTAAAAAAATCTAGATAGAAAATAACTGTAGAAATTGAACGATGCATTCCTTTTAAACTTTATAACCAAAAATAGCTTCGGTGTTTTGAAAAGGTAAAACCAACGTTTTATATAAATTGGTCTTGTAAGCACCTTTTTATTCTTTTAGATGAATACTTTATATATTTACATACAAGAAGGTGGTCTCTATTACAACTAGTAATTGGAGTTTAATTATTCCTGTTAAGTTTGAATGTTCTAGTTACATGGGATAATGAGCAGTTTGTTCTTTACACTATATAGTAGAAAAAAAGTGGGCATGGGAAGCAGTCTAAACATTGTTCCCAGCAAGTTAAAGTAAGATTTTTTTACTTTAAAAATTGGGCTGTATTTTATTTAAGCTACAAGATCTGGGCTATGTATTTGAGTAACCTCTATATATATCCCATGACATGCAGAAATTCTGCCTATGGAATTTGTGAGAATTGATGCATTAACTGCTGTCCTGGTATTGCACATGTTGTCAATTGGGAATTCCGATTAAAGGTCAAGGTTAAAATTTTTGTTATATATATTTTTAAATTTATTTCATACTTTGCTTTGAATACAGTATCTAAAGGTGGTCTTTGGATATGAGACCATATTGACATGCTAGAAAAATTAAATGCAGAACTAAAGGAAATCCAAGTCTGAGGGATTAATTTTGGGTTAGACTTGGCGACAAGAAATTTCATACCTTTATACAGTGATTTAGTCTTTCACTGATGCACAGAACCACAAGAGAGCACTGTTTAACAGAAGTTCTGCCTTTGTGTATTGTGTCCTGCTGAAAAGCTTTATCATTTGAAGAAGACAAAGGATTCTTTCTGAATTTTAGTAAAAGGAACCTTTGGGGAGAGTAAGAAAATAATGATTTTTTTTTTTTTTTACTTCACCATGTTTCTCTTTTAATTGAATTCAATTTCTTAAGAAATAGCTTATTAATGTTAACATGCTTTAAATGATTAATGTCCTATTATGTCTAAAAGTAATGTATGACTGCTTGGCTGTCACTCAAACAATTGCTTAGATTTATTATTTTGTACTGACATTTATTAGTGATCTAAAGTGATCTGACTGAAGTTGAATAGCTTACAAAGAGAGGACATCCAGATAAAGTTATATTTTTGTGTTTATTTTCTCTTTTGTACAACTTTGTGTAACTCACTTAAAACTTAGAGGCCTTTGGCATGCTTTTTTAAGGTGACTTCTCTCTCATTAGGATTTGATTGCACAGTGATTCAGAAATCATCAGAAAATGTAGCGCTTGGGACTTAAATGTGGACAGATATTTACTCTTTCCTTTGAATGTTATTAAATCAAGTAAAATATTTTGTCTTGTGGTATCTACCCTCCTATCATCTAATGAATGAATTTGGCATAGTACATATTGCTCAACTTGATCAGAGAACTCCTGATAAGGATCCTGTGGGAGACTTCCTTGGAGAAAGAAGTTGCTGCTTGGAAGAGTACTGAGACATTTTCAGACACAGCCTTCTTGCAGTACAAGAGTAGTCCATTCTCCTAAGTGAGAGTAGGAATAGACATAAAAACAAACACTTAAATGTTTTAAAACAGTCTTATTTCAATGTGCTACTCAAAGAGCTCAAGTTCAAAAATAAAAGGGGGCAGAACAATTCCCTGAAATACATACATAGATACTTCTTGGATGTGCAGAGGTCCTCTTAGGAATGCAAAAGCAAGCCTGGTGCTTCAAGTGGCAGAAGATGTCATGACCAAGAAATTTGTAAATTAGTGGCAAGCAGAAATCCAAGGATAAATGATGAGGTCATTTACCTTTTATTTAGCAAGGTGTTCATCACAGTCTACCTCAAATTTTTTCTTGAGAAAGTGAGATACAAACCAGACAGATGAAACACAACACAGGACAAAAAGTGGCTGCAGTTCAAAAGTGGCTGCAATTCAAACAACAAGTCATAATGTAATGTGGAGTTCCCAAGAAGTTGGTAGTATGGCCAGTACTGTGAAATATCTTTATAAACAATCTTCATCATGGAACTGAGTCCATCTTCAACAAACTTGAAGTCAGCACCAAAATGGGCAGAGAGGCCACCACTCCAGCCACCACTCAGGGAGGCAGTGACAGGCTGAAAGAGATTTTAAAAAGATTCATATTAAAATCTCTACCTGGAGGGAAGTAATCCCAAGCACCAGTGCAGGCTGGGGTCTGGTCATGTCATCCACCTTGAATCCAGTGTACTCAGTAATTTTATGCTACACCTGCGCTACTGTGTCCAAATTTGTTTCCTGCAGTTCAAGATGAAGATTGAAAACAGGCCACCATGATGTTTAAAGATTTGGAGAAAATAAGTGTTTTAATGGAAAGAAGGCTCAGATAGTATCTAATCACATTCTTCTGATATCTGTATGGTGCTGTGGAGAAATCTGAAGTATATTCTTCACAAGGGTGCATGTGGCAGGATGAGAACCAATGGGCATTAGCTTCTCCAGAGGAAATTCCATTGAGACTGAAGAACAAGTCTCACCATTGTGAGAACTGACTGTTGGAATAGGTCACTCATAAGAAATGGCAGAAGCTTCTTTGCTGGAAATGTTTGACATGTTCCTTGACATGTTCCAACCAATAAAAAAGTGTAAGAACTTGTTTTCAACAGAAGGTGTGACCAAATTATTTCAAAAGGTCTCACTTGATCCATGTCAGCTTTCAGTACATGAGGCCAGTGAAATGGTCACACTAGATCACAAGTATTTCATTGTAAACAATATAAGAATTTGGTCTATCTTACTCTCTGCTGTTGAAAATGTGTGTCCTGCTGGTAGGACTTGGTCTCTCTCAGGCTGCTCACCAGGCAGATTGGTGTGTTCACTGGGATATTTACCATGTCTGGGAATTTCACTGCATGTTCAGTGCCCAGTGAAGTTAATTTACAAAAGTGAAGATATACTTTTTTATTTTGAGGGTTACTTTTTATCTCCTTTTGTCTTACAAGAAGCATTCATTGCAAATCATACTGCTTTTAACAAAGTTCCATAGCCTGCCCTTCTGTTTACTTGGCAGGCTGGGTGCATACTTTATTTCTTCTATGGACCATGATGACCGTCTGCATGGGCCCTATTATGGACAAATCTCTTTTGTAACATCCACAAGGAAGACAAAGTGAAATGTCAGTTTTGCCTGGATGAACTGTCTGCCTAGTTTTGAGAGAAATCTGTCAAAGTAGTAACATCAGACAACAGTGAAATGAGCCAACTTTAAGGGAACAGAGTTCTCACTGTTGTCTTTCTTCAAATTCTCAACATATTGTAGTCCAGTTTCTCACAGTTTGAAAAAGGGTTTTAATGTTTACCTCCTACAGCTTCTCTGCTAATTTTCCATTAAAGAAACTGCTTTCTCTTTGTGTGAGTAGTTAACACTCTGATATGAGGGTTGGAATTTTTTCTGCCTCCATTTCAAGGTGATTATAGAATTCATTTTTAGGGACATGGCCCTATTTTTAGAGGAGAAAATAGTACAGTGGATGACAGGTTACCTTTTACAAGTATTACATAGCATGATTACATTATTTTTCTACATGAGATTTGGAAGATGCCTAGTAAGCTTAAACTGTTAATGTTTTTCCAGCAAATTTGTATGTTCAATCAGGTGGGAAATGAGCATGTTAGTCTGTAATATTGAAATCTCTCATTTGTTTGTCAGTTCTAGTTCTGGGAAAGATGATTTTTGTCAGAAGTATGTTTAGAACTAGCAAGTTATATACACTTGCAAATAGAGAGGACTCTCAAGGGTTTTTGCAAAGTGTTGTTGTATAATTTGCTGTGTGTATCTTCACAGTTTTCATAAAAGTGGTTTCAATTTTCTAGTAATAACACTACTTTAAAAGAAAAGTATTTGATTATGCCCAAAATGCCACAGCTGATTTTCTTCCTACTGTTTTATTTATAAAAGGTAGACTGATACATCTGCATTTCATCCTATTAATGTTTCTCTTCTTACCCTGTTTGCAGTTATTGTTAGGAGCATGTGTAAACTATGCTCGGGTAGGAACAAGTGAAGATTTTTAGTTAAAACATTTACAGTTTAAAAGAATGAATAGATCTTCTCAACTGTAGAAATACAAATTGCTGTTAACTTACACAACCCTAGCTCGTAAAGAAATATAAATCTCCAGGCTACCTCTTAAAAAAAAAAAAAGGGAAAAAGAAGATGGGAGAATGGGGGAAGGGTGGGAAGCAACTTAAACCATAAAATGCTTCTGAAAAGATTTTTTTGTTGTCACAGGACAGCTTAGTTAGGATTTCTGTGAGGGGTGAGTTCCATGCTGAAGAAATTACACCAGAGGCTTGCTTGCCTGCAACTTGGTGGTCAGCTCTTCAAAGGAGAAGTTGGGCAATGATGCATTGAGCACTGTGGACAGCAGGGAAGTTTTGGGTAGAGTCAGGAAGAGAGTGCTCAGGCCTACCTGAAGTTTGCATGAAGATAATCCGATATTCTGAAATGTTTCAGAATTGGTGGTGAATGTTGCATGCATCCACTTTTCAGTATATCAAATGCATAACTTTATTCCTTTATTGTACTTGCTTCTGTAGCAGCAAGATAAATCCTAGGAGAAAATAGTCATATTGGTTGTTTGGATAGAATATCACCAGCTGAGTTTCTTCAAATATATTCTGTATGTCTTTTCTTTCCAATGGATCAGAGGTCTATTACTTCCTTTGTAGTACTTAGGATAAGTTTAAGTATATTGGGAAGCTTAAGCCATGTAATAGAAATTGAGCACGTGAGTTATTCTAGGAGCAAATACATATTTTTTTTCTGTTACTCCTTGGACATATGCCTGCATACACAAAGGGAAGAAAGAAATTTTAGCAATATGAGTAGCAATGTGCTTTGCTATCCCTACATGATACAGTCACCTGTATATCTTGGTTAAACATAGATATGTATGGTGCCAAAGAGGTAGGATGTGGTGATATGAAAATCTCTGCCTAGTGACCCTTGGTTTGAGGTAGGCTTTCCAGCACACTGAAATGCCCCACTACCACTGTATTCATTCCCAAATGCTTTTTGGTTTTTTGCTTTTATTGCAGCTTCAAAATTACTGTGCCTCAATTACCTATATTTGCTTTCTTTGAAATGAAAGAAAGGGCAAGGCACTGTCTGCCACTGCTTACAGGGCCTGGAACTTGGGAAGCACTGGCATCTGTTTGCATTGGGTGGGATTTGGTGCCAAATGTGAGACTAAAAAGTTTTAAAACCACCCTTGCTTGTTGCAGGATGAAGAGGGTGTATAGTGTTAAAAGTAGAACTCCTGCATATGTTATGGAAGTTATGACAGAGTTCAATGGTGTTTCTGCATAAACACAGTTAATTACTTTAGTGATCCTAACAAGAATTTTAATTTAAATGTAACTGATAAAGCACTGGTTATCATAGGCAGTTGGTATGACACATGAACACCCAGATGTATATTCCAAAGCTTTGTCAGATATGTCTTAATAACATAATTAAAATTTTTTTTCCATCTGTTTAAAGTACTATTTTCACATTACAGCCTTTGTTAGGATTTGAAAGCTCTTAATATTCATATGTTGAATAATTCCTGAGAAAATCTGTTCAACACTTGAACCTTAACTGGAACATTTAGTACTTTCTTGAAATCTCTCTTTGCAAATTGTTTGTTTCTTTGGATGCAAAGGGCAGTGGAAAGGCTTATAAAAATCTTCTAGTAGCATTTGTGCTCTTATGCTGAGAACATTATTCCCCCCCTGCACATACACTTGTTGTGTGCAGAAGGGAACTCTGGTGACATCTGCGCAGCCGAGTGGGCGCGCGCAGAGCTCGCTGCGGGTCCCGAGGGAGCCTGCCTGGAGCAGGGGGAGGCAGACCTTGGAATGGGAAATGTGGCTCTGTGCACAGCTGCCAGAGAGGAGACAGACACAGCTGCCCAACTGCGAGGAGGAAATACTTGGGCAACAAAAAAAGCCTCATTTGGGGAAATAATATTGTATTTGATATCCCCTCCTGAATAAATTCAAAGGCTCGGTACTATTAATTGTTTTTACTTTTTAAGAGCTATTTTGGAACTGTGAATAAGAAATTACAAAAGTGTGAAGTGTTTTTTGTTGTGTGACATTTTAATTTAGAAACTGACTTGTTTAAAAACTACTCAAGCATGCAAGTATTTCTAATTAGGAGTGCTGTGTTCCTATACTCTGGTGTTCTTAAAAGAACATTCCACCTTGTCTTTGTGTTTTCTCTCTTAAACTGTGACTCTTGCTTTGCTATAAAAGGTTTGAGTTGCTTGCTTTGGCATTAGAGTGGTGGGTAGAATTGTGTGTGCATTTTTGGGCAGTGGTGCTCCTTATAGTGCAGTATCTGTGGATCTGTTGTACCTGATACCAGGCTGGGACAAAGCAGATGACTGAGGGTGCCCAGGGTGGCTCGGAGGATAGTTTTTCACTCAAAGCCCTGTTCATTCATTCAGGTATTGTACTGCAGTCTCACAGGAGCTGCCAAACACTGCCTGACAGACACCTTGTGCCAGTATCTTCTGTTGTAATTTTCTTTATAGATTTGATTGTATAGAACCAAATACTCTAGCTTTTGGTCTTTAATATTCCACTTACTGTGGAATCTCTGGATATTTGTTCAGTGGTAGCTTTCTAAATGATAAGCATCTTTTTCCATGGAAATTGACACGGTCAACAATTCTATTGTCTGATGTGTTTGAAAGGATTGTCAGTGAAACAAGAACATGTGGGTGTCTTTATGCCTCCTCTGTTCCTTGATATTGTGCTTTGTGAAGTGGGCGGGTTAATTGAAGCACAGAGAAGTTCTCCAGAGATGACCCCACACCCAACTGCTGTGTGAATCCTTCTAGACAGAAATGAATGTCACTGAAGGATTTCCTTATATTGTTGAGAAGACAAGGGAAAGGAATCACAATTACTACAGAAACAGACAGCTGTGTCCAGTTCCAAAATGCATTCTTTTATTGCTGGGATCCTGAACATTGTCCATCTAGTAGGTGTGGATATAATTTTCTTCAGCATAAGGCAAACTGTAGTTAAGAACGGCAGGAAAATTTACAACCACTGTCATTTTGAGACAGAGAATGTGTTTCTAAAAACAGCTTCAAATGCAATTGGACTGCAAATCATAAAAATGGGAGGTCTTCAGCAGGTATCCTTTGTCCATTTTTTAATTGTTTTGATTATTTGTGAATTAAGATTTTTTACTTTTGCTACAATAATGAGGACATTACTATGCTGCAACATCAGTAGGTACTATAACTTCTTTTTTGTAACTTACTAAATTTAACTTTCTTAAATATTATAAGATAGTTGGACTTGATAAGTTTTGAAATCAGGTATTCCAAAACTTTTAATGATCACTCATGTATTTCAGGGAGGGAAAGAAATTAATAATAATTACATATACGGGCCAGTTAGGACTGCTGCTGAAAGAATGGAGAAGGAAACAGTGTTACATTGTTGTGGTAGGATGTAGTTGAAACTTCTTTCCACATCGATTTTAGCTACTTTTAGAAAAGATTTATTTTGGATTGGTAGAATAGCCCTTGGCCATAAAAGAATTCGAATTCTCTTTTAGACTATATGTAACAACTGATTTTCTTTTATTGCTCTGTGTTGCACATCTGTGAATATATTCAATTACTTGAGAAAATCTTTTTTTTTTAGAAAACAACTCCTTGGAGGAATTAAGATGAAAAACACAATACGTTTGGTAATACGTTCTCTCTTTCACAAATGAATATTAAAAATACTTTTGGAGAATAATTACTGGAGCTAATTCGCTGTTTTTCACTGATTGCTAATAATCTTCCTGCCGTGTCTCCCTTCCCAGGCCCCTGTGGGATTAGTGAGGAAAGGTTCCCTGCCGCTCAGTGACACTGCTTCCGTGAACTCCTCTCTACGCAGGATGAAGCGCAAGGCGCCCTCACCACCCTCTAGAGCACCCGAAGATCAAAGTGAAAGCAGTAATGAGCCTGGTAATCTTTTTATGCTGTTTAATTGGAAGGCAACAGAAAGTGTAGCTGGCTGAACATTAAGGTAACGCCACCTTATGAGATAAGAACCTCGAGTGAGCAACCACAAAACTGCAGATGCAAAGAATACATTGATTTTTGTTACCTCACCACGCGGGGAAGCCTCGCGGCAGAGGGGCCCGAGTGAGAGCCCAGGTGGGAGCACCAGCACTGCAGGGCTTGGTCCATGCCAGATTGCCACACCTGCTCCCTTCCCTCTGTGCCAGGGATTCACACAGCTGTAGTACCACAGTGCTTTGATGTTTCCCACAGCTGGGCAGCAATCTCCAGCATGTCCCATAAGATGCCTTGTGAGTCTATCACAGCCTGGATTATCTGAACACAGGTGTTCCGCTTGCCAAACACACAAGATTAAACAACAATTAATATCATATATGTGGGGTTTTGCACCCCTACTGCAAGTCACTTGAGTGTGTTTACAATCGTCCTCATCAATCTTCTGTAACTTTCCCACAAGTGTGAGAAAGATATTTAGAGCACGCACATCAGAAAAAAAACCCCTCACAATACCAAATTAATTATAGTTAGGTTAAGTATTGAATTGTGTTTCTGTTACTCAGGTGGACTGCTTGGGGTGCAGAGAAAAGATGAGCTCCTCTGGATCAGAGAGAATAATAATTGCATAATAGAGTGTAACAGTCCATAATAGCAAATGAACTGAATAGAAGAATCTTAGAGAAAGTCCAGTTGTTTTTTATAATTCTTCCATTTGAGCAAAAATTCAGTTTTCTGGTTCAGAAATACCTAAGAATTGAGATTAAAATATCTGGAAAATGTGACAATGAGCGCTAGTTGCTCCAGAGGAGTTTCTTGAAGAAATCACTCATCTGTATGACCACAATCTAACAATTTATCTGGAACTTCTATTGGTGCCAAAACTGAGAGGTGGTAAAGGTTATTGCTTCACTTTTTGCAGTAACAGAGTCAACAGAATCAGCCTCCACTAAAGTGGAAGGAAGAGCTACTGAAATGCAGCTTGAAACAGGTTGGTTGTTTCTACAAAAGTACTGATAAAATTTACTTCATTGCAAATTATAGTAATTCATAGCGATAAGTTACTATACTCTAGACATGTCATATGTATAGAACTAATTTTAATGTTTCAGATCAATTAAGTTTTCCTTTGAAGTAAAAATAAGGCTTTCTAAAATAAGAATATTTCACCTTTGTTGTCTACAGAAACAAATACAATATATTTTGTGTTGGTATCTTTGCTTTACATTTAATAAACTAAACATTATCCCTGATTTCTCTCCTTTCTTGCAAGTTACAGAGAAGAACTATCCAGAATTTCTGTGATTTTTTAATGTACCTCATAACAAGCTTTTCAAAAGCTCAAGCCCAGTGTTGTTTTTAGAACCCTGCCTTGTGCTGCCCTTGACCTGCATAACATAGGAGCAGGAGCAAATCTGTGCCTGGCTTTTGGTTGGCATCTGAACAGCCTTTGAAAACATAAGTTGTAAATCTAAACTGAATGCATAAATAGTTGTTTATACATCAAATTATTTGTTGGGTGTTATGGGAAAAATGTGATATATGAAAGTATAGCTGTTTAAAATACAATTATTTAGCTGCTGAACATAATGCTGTTTTAAATTTATGCAGTTTGTACTGTGAAATAATGTTGTTTGTAAGCACCAGACTGTGGGGTTCAGTTACAAGATACAACATCTAGAAGTCTTCTAAAATTTGCAAAAGCTTTTAGAATAATCAGTGCCAGTGCAGTCTGAAAAAATAACTCTTCAATGCATTTAATAAGAATGAAGTTTATAAATACTAAGCCCGTGGAGTGCCACTCTCATTATATGGGCTAAGCACTGTTACTGTGCTAGTTGACAGGAATTTTTAAGTAGTTTTCCAGCTGTTTTATTCTGGATGCCAATCAAATTGTTTGGAGTGGTAAAACAAAAGTGTACCACAAGAGCTGAAAAAGTCATCAGCTAGATGCTAAGTCTCTGGCAAAGGGGGGAAAATAAAAAATCAGTAATCTGTAAACTTGGGCTGGGTTTGCATTTAGGGCAATCTATGTAAATTATTGGGAAAGACATTAAGTAAAAACAATATGTAACATAATAAATGGGAGTATGAACCTATACTGTGGAGTCTAGGGTTGAAGATCTCACAAAGTTGTAACCTTTCCTTGTCTTAGCTGTTGTAGCAGATGAAAGAGAATAATAAATTCTGAGTGAGTGGTTTGTTTATTAGTACTGAATTTTGTGTGCTGAAAACTATCTACATGCAATGGATCTAAGATGAGCAAGTTTATCATACTGTGATTATAAATCAAGTTGTTTTGTTTTCTTGTACTTGTTTCTATCTTAATGTTGTTGATCTCTCCTAGATTTTTTGCCTTTCCCTTCACTGAAATGTCCAAGTGCTGTGTAGATAAACAACCCTGAACTTCAAAGGAATGCCTTGTTTATTTTTCCATAGATTTAGAAGCTTCTGCTCGAGGCATTTGAGTTCTGTAATTAAATATTTTAATTTAAGCTGTAATAGAAAGCAATAGAAAAAGGTAATCATCTTTACTGGGCTTAGGGCAGTCTATGTTGAGCCCTTGGATTTACCTTCACAGTTAGACTGACAATCTTCAGTCTCTAGTTTTCCTCATGACTTCATGCAGTGTCCTTTGCTGAAGACCTAATGTAAGTGCAGTTTTAAAAAAAATGTATGTGTAAGTCACATAGCAGGGCTTCATTGCCTCTTTTGTTTCTCGTGGGATACTGCTGCTCTCTGGTGGCATCTCTGAAACTGTCATGAGGCCTTTGTATGCAGGGTCCTTTCAGCAAAGCCCTCCATGCTGTGAGAACCAGTATTAACCTGCAGCAAAATCAGATGTGGTACACCTGTCCGATTCCTAGTCTAAAAATTATCCATGTTTAGGTGTTGTTTTAAATGGATAAAATAGTTCAGTATCACTTAAATTGCAAAGTTGGACATAATTTTAACTTTACAAAAACCCAGAATTTCATGCCATTTGGATTAATACTGCTTTGATTGTCAGGCATCTGGGAAACATTGTAAGTTTTTGTTTGGCTGTGACTGGCATTCCAGAGTGGTTCTGTTATGCAGTGATATTTCAGCAAATAAACCAAAAAACCTAAGCTGCAAGTACAGTGTTACCTTTTGCCCTAAAATGAACCACTGCAAATGTTCAGTTTGGTGTCTGTCAGCTATGCACTACTTAGACACATGTACATTATGTGGAGCTATAGAGTGTGGAATAGGCAACATTTCTCTTGTGAAATGACAGTTTTCCCATGGTGTAAAAACTGTGTGTACCTTGACAAAAGTACTTTGAAGACACACATCTTCTAGAGTAAGCATTGACAGGGAAGTAATGTGAACATTTGGGATTATAAACAACAATTCTCTCTATCAGTTATGATTTTTTTCATCCTTCCCACAGTTTGTTTAATGCGTAGTCTTTATTTTTCTAGGGAAGACAGTAAAACAGTATGCAAAACAAATTTTGAAATTAGAGATTTTTAGAAAACTTTCCATCAAACAAATCCCTTGATATAATCCTATTGGTTATAGTATTTCTTAAGCACCTTGTTAGGGGCTGTAGAGTCAAGAGCAGATTTGCATGATGTAGTCAGGCTTTCTGGCTCTGGTGCTTATGAGCATGTGAGCTCACAGAGCAGCACCAGCCTGTTCCCTGCTGGGCAAAGGGTATTCCTGCTGCTCAAAGGAGCCCTGCATTGGTGTGTCAGTCATCAGGGGTGTGTGTGTATGTATGTTTATACATTTGTGTGTGTGTCTGTGTACTTATCTATATATCTACCTTCACAGTGATGCACTCTAAGTCCACCTGTATTGGTTTAGGGCTGCTAAAACCCAGTGACCAGTGTTCTAAGAGAATAAACTATATGCAGGTAGAAATGCAATTTATATTACATATGGAACTATGGATAAGGTGTATAAGCAGTAAGGCAACAGTATATAGCCAGTATTGCTGTAAGTTCTTCCTGGCAATATACTGCATGTGAAAGCTATAGACTGAGGGCATGGAAACAAATCAGAATCTGATCTACTCCCCTAGGGAGTTACCTGCATGATCTAAGTGAAGAATGGTTGTTAAATGTTTGTGTTCAAATGTATTCAGATTTTATTCTGCTGCAGCAGTGATGGCCCAGGTCTGGAACGAGACCCAGTAAAAGATGAAAATGCACAAGCAAGCAGGGCTGATCTTATGCTGACAGATGAGGTAGAGCATTTTTGAAGAAGTGTGAGGGCTATTTTTGTTTGGTATTATCCATTTGAAGGCCAGGATAGTCCACCCCAACGCTTGGAAGTGTTTCTAGCACAGCAAAGAACAGACTTTCACAAAGCAGGAATGTCAGGAATGTCTCCTACCAACACAAGCTAAGTTTCCATCCCTGGAGTATAGATACAACTCAGCCTTTGTTACACTTCTCTCCAGAGGAAAAGCAGCAGAGAAATGACAGCAGTTGCTGGGCACAAAGCCATAGCAGCTCCAGAATGCTTCCATTTCTCTTGTCAGAAGTCCTGGCTATTCTTTGTTGTATAATTCAGGTTTCCATAGAGTATTTAGACTGAAAAATCTGTCTTCGTTCCTGTTGCTGCTGATGGCTCAGGCCCGTGGCATAACAGGTCTCACCAGTGAAGGAGGCAATGTTCTAGAGAGCCAGTTATGGGCTGTGGGCTAATCTTAGCTGGTTTAATGTTTGCTCACATTCTGTTATGTGTTGTTTGTTCATTTTGACATAATATTTAACTTGTCACACATGAAATTATACTGCCATCACTAAAATGATCCTCCAGAGTATGAGGCTGCTGGGTATGAGTTTTCCCTTGGTGGAAAAGGAGTTGGTGGATGATGAAAGGAAGAGAAAGCCCTTATGACTAGTAAACCTGTAGGGGTCCCTGTAATACCAGTGTGACATATTTGTCTGTACCTGTGCTGAAACCCCATGGAAGGAGCTCACCTGCACCACTCTGCAGTCTTGGCTTTCCTTCCTTGGGGATCTAAATTGCCTCTGCATTCAGCACTATGGCATGTGCTGATCACATTGCTTAATATGTAACTACAAAACACTATTATGAGATTGGAATATAAAACCAATAATTAAACGGTAAAATATTTGGCTTTTGTAGTTTCTCTGTAACTCTGAATGAGTATCTTTGGTATTACTGAACTCTTAACTAATGACCCTATTGTAAACATCAAAGTTAGTTCTGTACTGAGCCTTTCTCCAACACATACATCCTCTTATTACTTTTCTGTAACACTGTACTTCCCTAGAGGTACTGGAAGCATTGTAGGATACCAGCTGCTAAAAAAAGTCAGTCTTAACTTTTTTTTTTTGGTACTCTGGGATCTGTGACTTTGCAGTGTTCTTTTTTGTTTTCTTTGTTGACTTTGGTTTACACTTGGAAATTTACTGATACTGCTTAGACTGAAACCTAATTGTCCAAGTGCAAGGCTTGTTCCTAACAGGTGTCAGTGCACCCAAAGCTGATGGGAGTACCCTGGTCAGGTGTATTTATTAGTTCAACTTCAAGTACATTGATTTATCTGTGACCTAATCCAGCAACTCAACCTTTTAGTTTAACTATTCTCTGACTGCAAATGTCAGTATTTTATGGATTAGCACTTTTCTATGAACTCTATTTTTGTACTGTAACATGAAGCACTGCACAAGACACTTGAATATGCTTAGGATGGTTATGGGAAATTTTTGATAGTGGTGATGCAATTTGTTCAAACCATGGGCAAAATTGGTATTTCAGTTACTCTTTAGTTCTTGAACATTCCTACTCTGATACAGAGGAACTGTGTATTTTAAAATTCACTAGAGAGCTAATGGAAGTACAAGAAGTCTGGGTAAAAGCAACTGTCCACCTCTGTGAAATTTGGGGTTATGAGATAAAAATATATGTAACAATCTTAATTCAATGCTTGGGTTAAATATGGAAAATGTTTTACAGTCGGTACAGGCACAGAACCAGATGGACAGTGGCATGGTGATCAGCATATTCTTGTGTCAAGAGTGAGAATTTAAAAGAGCCAGAGAATTCTATGAAGTCTGAATGGATCTCTTTTTTAATTCTTTTTTTAAAAAAAATTTACCTGAATTATGAAAAAATATCAGTTTTCCTTCTTGGAACTATTTAGGCTGCATTGTCCCTTTTAATCTACAACCTGCATTGAGAGCTGTGGGTTGGTTTGGGTTTTGTGGGTTTTGTTGGTTTTGGGGGTATTTTTACTTTCTTTTCCTTTCTTTTGTGACTGTAGATATAAGGAGCTCAGAATACAACCTGGAAGAAATTGATGAAAGGGAGGAGATAGGTATGCAACAGGGAGAGGATGGTGGAAGTACCAATACCTCTCCTGGGATAGGAGAGGTTACTGCAGCCTTCAGCTCTGCTGAGGTACCACTGGAAAATGACAAAAACGATCCTGCTTCATCAGCTCCTGTTCCTGGCAGTGTTTCCATAGACAACTCGCAAAGCTTCAAGGAAGAAAAACAAGAAAATATGAGCACAGATGGCAAGTAAGTACGTTTTGTGACAAAGAAAGGAGCATTGGGGGGACAATGGGGGAGGCAAATAAAATGCAGAGTGCTGTTTCATTGTGAAGCACAGAATAGAGAATTGTGAGAGAGGAATGAGCTTTAAAATGCTTAGCTTTCATTGTAGCACTCTTCTGTGCACAGTAATTCATGCAGCTTTTCAACAAAAATGACAGTGAAGTGTTCTGCAGTCTATTCTGTTTAATCTTCCCTTTCCTTACTACTCAAACAGCTGGAGCCCAGAAAAGCTGAACCTAGCTCTAAAATGGCCAGTGTATTTACTAGAGCAGCATGCTGCAAAAAAAAATTTGGATTGATTAGTTAAATAAAAATATACAAATTCATTCTTGCAGATGGGGGAAAATGTATACATCAGCCATTTCTGTTATTATTTTGGGCATGATTCTTATTGCTTGCATATTTGTTTTGGCTTTAATTTTTATTTCTTCTTTTCCTTATATGTGGTCTTGACCTGTCTCAATCCATTTGCTCTCAGGAAAACAAGTTAATTCAGCTTTTTTAAAGAATAAACACATTAGTTTCCTTAACTGCTCTTTTTCCCTTCTGGTGATGCTGTACCTTTGCCCTTCAGTATGTTTGTTAAACTACCTGACTCAGCAGGTTTCCAACATGAGTTAGTGCCTGCTTGAAATAAATGTTGATTGTCCAGAGAAGTCCCATTGTGTTAATGTAATTCACTGTTTCTCTGTTCCCTGGGGCAACTAAGCTGGCTACTGTTCCCAAATTAAATTGAAAGAACTATTTCAATTATTGTACGGAAGCCAAAACGTGTGACTGCCCTAGTAGCCAAGAACTTTCAAGGTAGTAAAGAGAGGTTTAACTTGCATTTGAAGGGACGTTTTTGTCAGTCCAAGGCCAGATGTGGCTTTGCAAAAATCTTTGATGCTCTGTCCTGGTGAATATTGTCCCAGTTGCTTGGCTGTTTCTCCTCTTCGGGGATCTAATAAATTGTCTTGAATTTGCAATTTATCAGGCCTGTGTTATTGGGCCAGTTTGCCTAATTGTGCAGGGGATGTTTCTTTCTCTTCTTCCTTATGAATTGGCAGTAACCTTTCATATCTTATAATCCTGGTGATGATCAGGTAGATGGTACTGTACTCTGGCTTTAGAGTTTGGTAGTTGCTTCCTGAAATATCTTGAGGATTCCAAAATGAGGAGTGGAGTTTCTCTGACATTATATTTCTGGAAAACTTCAGATAATTTTGATTTTATATATAAGATCTAGTTACTTTGAGAGGTGTTTCTTTTTAATCCAGCTAGGGATATATGCAAAATATTCCAGTCAACGCCACTAATTTCTATAATGACACTCTGTGGTGGGTTTGGTAAGTTTTGATTTGATTTTAATAGGAATTTTAAAAAAAAATCTAGTTCAGCCTGCTGGTAGAAGTTTTATCTCAGTCACCCAGCTGTGTTAAAAGGAATGGAGCTAAGCAAGAGGACAGAGTGCAGGACTGACATTTAAGTTTCTTCCAACAACAATTTTGAGAGCATATGCTCATGTTCAGTGGTTTATGGGACACTTAGAGTGTTTGGGACTATACAGACAACACAAGCGTGGATGGTTATTGAGAAATGTATCATTTTAAATGATTCAAAGCAGATGTGTCAGCTCAAAGCACTAGGTCTGACAACTAATGCATTTGATGTGGCAAATAATTTGGAATCTTCGTAATGCCAGTATTTCTAACTACATATTATAAAAATACCTTGAACAAAGTTTGAAGTTTTAATAATTTCTTATTAGGAAATTTTTAAGTATTTTTGCCTTCTTAATTTACCTTTTGAAGCCAAGGACTTAATATGTCTCCCCCACCCCCAAAAAAAAGAGTTTTTTATTCAGCATTGTTGCATTTCTCTTGTTCCCCATGAAATGAGGGAAATAGGTATTGTATGCTTTTCAAGATGTTTAGTATGCAAGTAACATGTTGTGTGTCTGCTTCTTTGCTGTTCTCAAGGTATTTCTTGAAAGGGACTGCCTTGAGAAGTCTGTACCACTCAGTTCATGTGTTCATACACAGTCAGTGTCTCATGCAGTGTGGTGGGGACAAAGTCAGGGACACATTTTAGATTGGGGGGGTGTCAGAACACTTTATATGAGTGAAAAACCATTGTGGCTTCGCTGGAATGGAGTTGCTATTGGAAAGTGGGTTGTTCAAACTGCACATGTAAACAAAAGGAGGGGGAGAAGAGAAGGGAAGACTGATCATCTGCTTACACAGAAGCAAGTGGAGCTGCATGTCATTTTGGTAAAATATCATGGCAGCATTTTCTCTTTTTTTTTTTTTTTTTTAAATCGATTCTGTTGAGTATTCCAGTGTTTGGCAGAGCAGTTCTGTTTTGTCCATCTGTGTTTGGAGAATATTGCCAGTTCTCTTGCATCATTCCTTGTGTTTACTGAAATGAATGATACCAGCATATTTAATGTACTGTTGTGCTTTGCAGAGGACTACAGACTAAGATAAGCAGTGAGGATGCTGGATTTCAAACAGACAGGAAGCTTAAAATTTTAGATCAAGATAAAACTGATGGTGAGTAGTTCCCACTTGTTAATACTTGAAGCTTGAACTTTCCTATTCCTTTGAAGAAATGGCTTTATAGTCAACTCCTGATTTGTTATCATCGGATTATTTTCTTTACAGTTGTTCTAGTGTATTTTCTTTGAGATGAGGTGGCAAGAATTGGCTGCATTTTGGGTTTTTTGGGGTTTGTTTTTAATATAGTTTCGTTTTAGCAGTAGTCAAAGCTGCCTTGTGCTGTTATAGGATGGTGTGGGTGGGACAGTGCTGAGGAGGGGGAAGGCTGGACACAAAGGTAATCCTGCCACGTGGGGTGACATGGCTGCCACATCCCACTGGGGAAGAAGCCATCAGTTGTCCTTTGCTTATGAAATTAGGATGAGTTTTCTGCATGAAAATGCAAATATTTTTAAGCACAAATAAAAGAAAGTGACACACTGATCTGAAACAAAATGACGACATCCTGTGCATCTAATGGGTCATAAATTTCTCTGTGGATTTAGTGACCTGACTGATTTATTCTATTCTTTTGTGACACTGATGTTCAGATTTATATATTAGGCCTTCTACAGTCTTCTATACTCAGTACACCTCTGTTAATAAATCATAACAACACAAGTCCTGTTTATATGTGATATAAATTTTAACTGCCATTTTATAGCATACATGAAATGAGGCTTTTTTCACCCACAAAATACCACTCCATATGACTATTCCTGAAGAATTTAATTTTTGCCCAGTATTGTTTAAAACAATTTGACTAAAATATTCATGTATCTGGGAGGTGAACACATGTTTAGTCCAGGGGTAGAAAATTGAATTTTCAGACTAACTAAAGGGTAGGAAAAATAGGTTTGGCAAATTGCTCTTGTCCATATGTTTTTCAGTTGTTTTCTTGTACAAATACATAAGGTGTAGTTGACAACATTTGTAACATTACAATTTAAGAACAGAAGCCACAAATGTGTGGAACTAAATAAAAACTGCATCTAACTCAATATTGAGTAGTGCTTGAGCTCTTGAGTCACTGATGACTATAAAATGAACTGGAATTCATTAGAACTTTTAAAATTATTCTAGAATAGTTTTTTCCGTTAAGTCAATGCATGACATCTGTAACCTGTTGATTAAGGAAGAATACCTAAGTTAGAATACAATTATTTGACAATGTTAGTCAAATATAAATATATCTTTAAAAGGGTTAGGGAAAATATTAGCATCAGTGAAAAGCTAGTAATTGTTATTAAATACACTAGTTGCAGAGCTTCATGATGTAATAAGGAAGCTTGAATCTTTTTGGCATTTGTATTAATTTTGGAATCTTTCTTTAACTTAAAGATCACAGTGATACAAAACTCCTTCCAACAACAGAAGAAGGGAAAGAACTTCAGACAGCCGAAATTAAACCAGTAGATTTTAGAGAGAATAACAAGCTTGAAGTTGACAGACTATCAAACTGCCAGGCATGTAAAAATGACATCTCTGTAAGTCATAGGAATTATCCTCAACTGATTTCAGAAAAGCAAGATGGCAAAACAAATCAAACTGGCTTGGACACGGTAAAAACTCAGGACATTGGAATCCAGACTTTGGATAGCAATTTGGGAAGGACTGCGCAGAAGGAAATGATTGTTCCTCAGGGTGTTGAATCATCCACATTTAGAGAACTGGTCCCTCAACACAACAGAGATAAGAACAATTCCCTTGTTCAAGTGATGCGTGGAAAGCCTCAAGAGAGTGAAGATACTTTAATAGAACAAAATCTTGAGACACAAGAAGTTACTCATAAAAAAATAATTCCAGTAAAAGACCAGAGTCACATCTGTATAAATGGCAGTGATTTTGCTTCACCAGCAACAACTGCTGAAACTCCAGATGATTCTCCTGTAAAAGGTTACCCTTTTTATAGACAGGACACCAAACCTAAACCCAAACCTGCTAATGAAATTACAAGGGATTACATACCAAAAATTGGGATGACTACTTATAAAATAGTGCCTCCAAAATCCTTAGAAATGATGAAGAGCTGGGAATCAGAAGCTCTATCAGATCATAAGGATCAAAAGGTATCTACTTTGGAAGACCCCAAAGAATTAATAGTGCAAACTGAAATTCCTCATCTGTCAGAAAGTGTGGGTACTTTACAGGTTGGGTCACAAAATGAAGCTGCAGCAGCAAATGGTGTGCTGCAGAGGGTGAACAGCATTTCTGAACATACTGTGACCTCTGGAGCTGAGATTACTACTGAGAGCAACCAGATGGAGAGAGAGTCTTTCAAGCAGCCTGTCCCACTGATGCTAAACTTGGAAAATACAAATGCTTCTTCTGAGACTCAGGACAAGTCAAGTGCATTAAGTCCATTAAGTCCTACAATGAAGCCTAGTTCTTTTTATCTGCAGATGCAACGAAGAGCTTCGGGTCACTATGTGACATCTGCAGTTGCCAGAAGCACAGTTCATGCTCCTAATTCAAGTCAAAATGAAGTTAAGAATGCAGAGATGGGTAAAAAAATCCCATCACCTGATTTGACTTCTTTGGCTTTACAAAAAACAAGTATTCCCTCTCCTCCTGCAGATGAAGAAAAAGTTGATGATGGAAAAAACTTTGAATCTTCCACTTCTCCTGTTAAAAGCAATAAGCCTTTAAATTTTCCTTCCTGTCCTCCAGCACCGTTGAATCTAAAAACTCTCAGAACTTTTGCAGTTCCAAAGCCATACTCCAGTTCCAGACCATCCCCTTTTGCTCTTGCTGTCTCATCTGCAGTCAAAAGGTCACAATCATTCAATAAGACGCGTACAATCACTAGCCAGGCACCGAGAGAGGAATTTCCAGTGGAACTCTCCTCTGTCCCTTTGGCAGCTGGATTCTCCTCAGCTACCTCCATGCCTGAAGTGAAAAGTCCTTCCTTACAGACCGTAACAGCGGGGTCACAAAATAGTCTAATGGATAAGGTAAACTTTATTTGTAATACTGATTGGCTGTGGATCCAGCGCCATCAAGTGCAACCAGTGTAGAGGCTTGTTTCTGAACTGCTCCCTGGTCAGAAAGCACTGTATTTGTGCAGGAAAAACACCCTGTGGTGTCCACCCGTAGCACAGCATTATAATGAAGTGCAGGAATACAGGCAATGTTAAAAATGAAAGCAACATCATTCAGATGATTGGAAGTAATTATTTCCTGCCATAATTAGCATCCCCTACTTTAAAGAACTGTAAATTAAATAGTCATTTATTCTGTGTAATGCTTTTATGTTTGGAACGCTTACAATTTGTTCTTTATAGTTTTGTGTCTTGGCTTCTTAAATTTAATTCTGAGTGGTATGATCCATTTGCTTCAAGTGGTCATGTCACAAGCACACTTGAATGGAGATACAAAGTTTTGCTGGCATAATTACTTGAAAGAGAAACTGTGCTATGCTGGAAATGTGGCTGATGTCAGAAATCTTGAACCAAGCAAACACTAGAATGGCAGCAGTTTGCTATGCAACCTTGTGCCAGGTTGTTTCAGATTTCCATTTATAACTAATTCAGATTAAAAGTTTTGGCTTCTTTTCCTTCCACTTCCTCCCTTTATAGAAAGGCAGCCATGTGCATAGTGAGCAGCAGAGTCAGGCGCAGTCAGGTGCTTCCCCTGACCACCCACGCCCTGTCACTAAGAGACAAACCGCGATGACGCTCCCGCGTGCTGACCCCGAACAGATCCACCAGAGCTTGCTGGCTGCAATCCGCTCTGGAGAAGCTGCTGCCAAATTGAAAAGGGTGAGTTTTCATCCTTGCATCCAAAACAAAGAACTCATGGTACTTCCTTCAAAATTACCATACTAATGCCTGATTCTAAAAGCAGTTAGTTTTGGCACAAGCTGCTGCCAGGAGGTCTCTTAACAATGGGAAGGGAGGTGGGGAAGAGGGACAGTTTTGCAGTTTAAACTGGTAGATGCACCCACTTCAAATGAGCTTCAAATGTTTGTATTTTCATACAGTACAAGTGTAATCAAAATCTTCCTGAAATGAAATAGAAATCTCTTAAGTTATCATTAAGTATCTCGTCCATAAAACCTAACTTGTTCGTGTTTACATGGTTTGAAATGGTATGGCCTTAGAAACCTGCTGAGCAGCTTTGTTCTAGACCTGAAGTGGCTGCAACTTTTTGCAGGCAGATAACACACAGTTCTGGGGACTGTTTTCCTATTTATTATACTTTATCAGGTCCTTAATCTGTTAGGCATCATAACTAAGATATTTCTCAATGTTTTGTCAACAGTCCTGGAAGGACCATCTTCCCCTACCCACTCTGGTTAAAAACTTTCTCTCCTAAAATTAACCTACACATCTCTCACTGAGTAAAACAATTTACATGTCTAAAATCTGTACTGTTTTAAGTTTGCAACCAGAACATCACAGTCTCACAAAGTTTTCTTGACCTCACATTAGTATTCTGTTTTGAGGAATAATTTTTCATTGCAGAAGATCAAAGAAATTCAGTAGTTTTTGTTGTTCTTACCTTTTCCACTTGAAAGAAACTAATGCGTGGTAGGTAGGTACAAGGGATGTTTTTGTTTGTTTGTTTTATGGAAGTCTTTGATTGCCTCGGGTCAAAATCTAGCAGTGAATGGTCAGATAGTGGAACATTCAATTTCATAGGTTTTTGTTTCAGTGTAGTAATGCAACAGCCTCTCTGAGGCTTGTAAATCTCCCAACCTTTCAACAGTGAATAGGAAGACTGAGTTTCCTGGAAAAGTTGCAAGCATGCTCAAGTAGGGTTTGATCTCTAGCCAGTAAAAATGGTATATAATACACTGTAAAATAGCTTCTAACTACATGTCAGTAATCATTTTAAAAACAGGATAAGATTAAGAGAACACTATTGTTCAGAATCCGTTAGAGGTAAAATCTGTTCTACCAGAAATACTGTTTGGATTTTATTTGCATATATTTTTAAGATTATTTTTTGCTTCTAGTGCATAATTACATTCTGAATAATGTGAAAATTCATTTATTTATTCATTCTTCTTAATAGAACTGTTCTTAGTGAAGAGTTGACCCCATATAGTCTTTATCAGTCTAAGTATAAGAATGGCATGGGGAAGGGAAGAGAGATAATGACTGAAATCAGCTTTCCCCTCCCTTTCACTTCTGTGGGTGGGAGATGTACTTTGTCAGTAAATTACATGTTGAGACTGGGGTGATGAAAGGGCTGTACTTTTTAAGAAGAAATTATAATAATGAAGAAGCTGTAACTATAAAGAAGAGCAGTCTGCAGCACAGAAATCTGAACCAGGCTTAAAAAAACCCCTGGAACACAAACAAAATGCAGTGAAGAACTCACTGAAGTTTTGCCAAGCATAAAATTGTACATGCTGTTCTTTTCACTCTCAGAGTGCATATGCTGTGGTACAGGTATGTCTGACAGCAGAAAGAGATTTTTTTGGCCTACAGCAAATTTAATAAAAACATGGTCTCATTTTATGTTTAACATGGAGAACTGGGAGTAGTGGGACAGAGAAATGAAGCATTTTGTATCAATAAGTTATTTGCACCCAAAAGTGCTTTTGAGAATTGAGAGGACCTGTAGAATGCATACACTTCATAGTTTCCATTATCGTGCTGCAGTCAGGAAAAGGAGTAATAATCTGATCCATTTGAATAATGAGAAATGTTGGTCAGGTACTTGCTTCTCTTTTTGCCTCTTACCATACTCTCTTTTCCTGCAGCTCTGAGAGTTATTTAAAAAATAAAATCCTGGCACCACTTACCAAATTCTTTAATTTTTTTCACCCTGTGTTTTACTTAATATGTTGTGAGTATGCAGTACTGAGATTTGTGGCCTTTTGTGTTGCTGGTCTTTCCTGTTCAATAGGGCCTTCAGTAATTACTAACCTAAAATGGGTCAAGTGAGGTTTCTTTTTAACGATTTTTCTCCTGAGAATGTTTTCATTGTGTTTAGTAAACCATGTGCTGTGGTATGTGGTTCTCATGGCTGTGGAGCATCTACAGCTCCCATTAACTCCAGCTGGAGCTGTTAGGTCATGCAGTTCCACTGAAAGTCATGCTTTGGCTATCTGTGCTAAAAGTTATCGTTCGCTTCTGATAAAAGAAACATTACCACACTATAAAGATGTGTTAGAAGATTTAGTAAGAAATCAGGTCTATTCAATATTCAATAAAAATGTTTGGTTTAGTGATGTTTTTCAAGTACATCTTTCCAACCGGGTGTAGAGAAGGGCTAGAAATTACCTGTCTTTTGAATAGTTATACATGAAATTTTTAGTCAGGATAAAATATGTTTTTAAGTAATGTCTTCTGTTTCCACTTATGTAGAATATATGCTTACTTAAGAAATCATACAGGAGATGTTCCATTGCAATGAGAAAAACACTAAATGAAGTAGCATTGTGTAACATATTAGAGTTACATATTATTAGTAACATATTAGAGAGATAAAAATCTGGAAATTTAGGTTAACATTTCTCTAATATTTTTTTCTCTTTCTTTTTTTTTTCCCCCCACCCTTCCTCCAGGTTGGTCCTCCATCAAACACCGTAGCTGTCAATGGAAGAGCCAGGCTTAATGCTTTGTATTCCACAGAAGCTAAGGCTAATCCCTAGATATTATACCAAATATTTTGCACTTTACTACTGCTTCATAGGCCAACTTAATACTAACTACAAATTTTTGAAAGTGTAAATGCAAGTGTATGTTAATATATTTTTGTCACTGGTTATAACAATTTCAAGCTGGGTCTTTTGATGCCTTGAAAAGATTATTAGAATGTGTAAATTATAGTAATATTTTGCCTTTTTCTCTTTATAAAGCTGACTGTGCTGCTAAAAAGTTTTAAGACAAGGTGTAGGTGAGCTTTGTTTATGATAGAATGAGAATTGAAGATTCATGATTTTAGCCTTCAAGACTTAACAATATGTAGCACTATGCTGCAATTACAGATTGGAAGCAACCTAAAAGGTTTAGATCAAATAATTAATTTTTGACTGTATATTACTTTAACAGATTGTATGAACTTAAATCTACCACATGCTGCCTCCATATTACTTTATTAAATTAAAATTGTAATTAGTAGAAATCTTAATTCAATGCAATACTTTGTTTCTGTCTAAAAAAATAGATGTTTTTGTTCCTTTAGCAGAGAGTAATTGGGATATGTATTTTAATTATTTTTTTACTCTCCTGTAATTGTTTTTCCTGGTAGCACAGACACAAAAAAAATCAGGACATAAATTATTGGAAACTTTTGTACTAGTCAAAACCTTTTCTTAACAGTAGCACTGCCTGATGTTTCTCAATTACTCTTTAAATATCTGTATATAGAATTTACATAGCACTCAGATAAGCAATACTTTTTGTTAACTAATTATATCTTTTAATTAGCCATCAACATATAGTCACTAATAAAAAAAATTCAGTTTTGATACTTAATGAAATAGAATATTTTTTCACTAGACATATAACTAAAAAAAGAACGGCTTTGGACTTATTAATATAAAATATTTCAATCTTAAAACAGCACAAACAGTCTTAAAACACATAAATCATGCTTGTGTCAGAGATCATCTATTTATAGATTAGCATTAAATACCAAAATGGGAATATATATTAAAAGAAAATGTTTCACGTTATATTTTATCTATTTTGAGTTTCTTATCAAGATTATACATTTTGGGGAGTGGGTGTTAAACATGATCACACGCATGATGAAATTGCTACATTATGGTTGCATGCAGCAAGTCCTGGGGTATTTGCCATATTAAAATATTTTTGTGCTGGACTTGATTTAAAATTGTATTTAGTTTCTATTCTTTAACAATAGATATATATATTGTACTTTAGGAAACATTATGTAACTCAGTTTCAGAAACTGATCTATATGTGCATTTTCAAATTGTTTGCTGCCAGGTTTTTGTGCAATAATTTCAAAGAGGTCTAATTACCTTCCTAGTACAGAGTCAATTACTGATTCCAAGTTATGGTGTTAACTTAATGCTGAAACCCTTTAAGGAATGTTTTAGTAAATAAAAATTCACAAAGATATCTGATGAACATTTTTTCATTGCTGTTCTCTCCTGTTTTCTCTCCTGTATCTTAGTCCCTTGTCAATGTTTGTTACCTCTTCCATCTCTTTCTTGTTCTTGCCTCCAATCAAGAGTTCATTCTGAGGGTGGGGGAAGCTCACACAGTAGTTCAAAATATCTGTTTCAGGGTCTGACTGCAAAAGAAAGTTTCAACCTTCACTTGAAAATAGTGAGATAAAAGATATAGGGGCTTTTGTAGTTTCTAACTGGGGCTTATATTCTAGATTTCACTGTGTATTTAGGAACAGACTTGAAAATTGTAACTTGCTCCCTGGATTCTTGTCTGTGCTTGTTGTGATATTTGAGGTCTGTGTTTTAGGCATTCCTATACACACACACCATGCTGATCTGTAACTGCCAGAGAAGGGGTTGCATTGTGAAGGGTCTCTTGCTTGTACTTTGGGTGTGTGTGGATCACAGGGTTTTTTCCAAATGTTGGTATTCTCTGCCAAGGTGACCAAAGTTATTTCATAAAATTATTTTAATCTCCATCTGTGCTAATACAAATATATATGATGTTTCACTTTTTCAAACAAACCAACAAAGTCTGATTTCTTGTTTGGGGGAAAGTTCAAATAACCATACTTTGTTATTTTCTTCAGTTTTGACTATAAAACTGTACTACTGTATGTTTCTTAGTCCCATACAGTAAAAATAAATTGCCTTTTCATGTGAACTCCGGAAGGCAAATATCTTATGTAACAGATGAAAACCACCTTGCTTGAATTTTAGGGTTTCTTCTTTGTATTACTGAACTTGCTTGATAACTGACTGAAATGTCTATGCATGCTATAGTACTGTGAAACTCTTCAATGAGACTTGTTACTAGCTGGCAATTTTGTTTAGCTAAACTTTCTCTTTCCCTCTTCTTCCAACATGTATATGTTAGACATTTTTAAATCTTGCTATTGTATTTCTACAGATGCTTTTTTTCTTACACTCTTTTATTAAAGTCTACTAGAGAAACTCCTGCTGATTAACTTGATGTGTTTATTCGTTATTCACTCATAAAAACATTTTTGCTCACGTAAGTGTTTCTAGTAACTGCAAGCCCAAGCTAGACAGCATTTAATTTTCGTTGTGGATACCTTGCATGCAGGGTAAACAGACTATTTTTTGAGCCCAAGAATACTTACAGTTCGGACAACATGTATCACAGATGTCTTTCAACAGGAAGCAAACTAGTTACACCATACCTCTTATAATCCCCTTGTGTTCAGGAATGAAAGTCAGGATACTGAAGTAAATGAAATGGCAGTGTAATTGTCCAGACAAAACAGCAGGTCCCAATGAAGGTGCATTATGACCTACTGGTACCAGTTCTTTGAAGAAGCAGCAGGTAGCCACATAGCACGGTGCACAGTTCAGGCTCGAGGGCTAGCAAAGCAAAGAGAGTTAGGTAGTAAAAATGATCTTGTTAGCAATTATAGAAGATATATTTTTAAATCTGTTCTACAGAAGAATAAAATTAAGACTACAGATGTACCTGGAGAAGGGAGCAGTTTTGCTGGGACAGCATTACCAGATAACTTTTGGAAATATTCTTGTGACTGAAGGTTGTAAGGCCGAGGTAAGAGCTCTCGTACTTTGCAGCTGCAAAATGTTGGACAGCATCTCCATTTTTGGGATGTACATTCAGTAATCCGTGCCTTAGTTTTTCCAGCTACTTGTAATTGTAACATACAACCGGACCATCTCCAAGGAAGAGATGAAAATTATGTGGATATGGACCAAGAAGCATGGTATCACACATGACAGCACCTAATACTTTTAATTTTGTTTATTACAGGTAGCTGTTACCAGCTAAAGCAAACATTTTCAGTTGGAGCTGCTTAGAAACCTATTTTAAGTTGCCAAAAGGTTTGCAATATTCCTGTTAAATAGAAGCAAGGAAAAAGTGCTGTTGAGCAGTAGGGTGTACATCCTTGAATGCTTGGCCAGACTACGTCCTATGAGGTGTTGGACAAGTACAGCAAGATAAAAGACTAAATGTAAATGACTAAGCAGGTGGGTTGGTAGTCAAACAAACAGAGCTCTGACTGATTGTGAGGCTGAAGTCAAAATGGTGTGTTTGGTCCAGAGCTACCACAATCACAGGCCCAAAACTGTTTGTGGATGCTGTGAATGGTCTGAGGTTCTGGAGCTGTAATGTTCTGTTAGTGCTTGACTGCTGATGGCATAGCTGAAATATCACGTGTTGTAGGCAGATTGCTTATGAAGTCTATTCTGGTGATAAAGCAAAGCTGTAGCAATAGCAATGGGAATGTTTCACAGCTTCTCATTGAAAAGCATGCCTTCTATGGGGGATTATTTTATACAACCCAATTGAAAATCACAGCAAGGATGGATTTTCTTCAAATCAAAAAGAATCTTTTCTTTTTCTTTTGTTTGTCATCCTTCCTATTTGGTATGGAACTAACACAGAAACTCTTCAAGAGTCTATTGCAATATATTGTACATAAAGTTGCCATCTTTTTGTCATCTGTTCCTACTTATTAACACAAGCAATTTACGTTTTTCATGAGTTTATGTCTTCAAGGAGCATATTTGGAAGAGATACATAGTTTTCTATCTGTATTAAACCTCACATTCACTAACAGTACAACAGCTAGTGTTAAAGTGAAAGAGGAGATGAACACGTCTCATGTCCCTCCATCACCATGAAAAGATCACCAAAACTGTTAATGGACTAAATTATTCCTAAATTATTCAAGACAGTTAAGAGAAAAAAAATAATGGGAGGGGGGAGGAAAAGGGATGAGGTAGAGATAAAAGGAATTTTGTTTTTTTTAATCTGGATGCTTTTCTTGAACAGCATGTTCCACATTTGCTAATATAGTGATGGAAGAAAATCTCTTAGCATTGGGAAAAGGAAAAATAAAAGTATCCAAAAAGGAAACAAATAATTTTAGGAAATTTCAACTTAGTAGTAGTATTATTAGTATTATTTCAGAGTGATTATGCATCTATGGACCTGGAAATAATAAGGGCTATATAATTCCCAACTGAAGTAGTTGCCAGTTGAATAGTGCCAAAAGAATACCAAAGAATTTAATTGGCAATGTAAGTTGCCAATTAAAGAGTTTAATTAGCAATGTAAGTTGCTAATTCCTCTGTGAACTTCCCAAACTTTGAGAACAGTGCCCATAACATAGCAGTGTCATTATACACAAATGCCACTGGTGTTTGTTTGTTACCAGTTTGTGATTGTACAATGAGTGTATTTTTAGTAGCTGTTTTGTTGATAGCAGCTGTTCTGGGTGAAGAACAACTGTCTTCTGTTTCAACAAATCTGCGTGGTGATTTCTAAAGCATTGGTTTCCATGAGTGTCTGGGCATTCCCAAACAATGCTTACAACAGGAATTTGAGGGATAGGGTGGAAAGCTTATTCTTAAGTTTACCCTTAGTAATTTCGATACTCTCAGAACAACTGGTACACCTTTTACTGAGAGTTGGGTCACTGTTAATACAAATAACAAAGATGATATGTAAGCTGTCATTGTTAAGACAATACTAGAATGCATTCTTCAGAAATTCCTATTCTTCTAGACTGATGGAATAAATTTTCTTTAGCCTCTTCATCTGTTTTACCAGTTGTTCTCAGTACTAAGCTTTGCCTGTTACATTTGATGTCATCCTAGCCAGAGCAACAAGACGCTAAAATACTGAACATCCTAGGAAATCTTCACACGTGACAGAATAGTTTAAAGAGGGCAAATATTAAAGACTAGTTTTGTGTATGTGGTGGTGAACATCCAAAGGAGTGAAGGAATTGAAGCATACAGTCAGCCCAGGGCAGAGGAAGAGTTAGAACCCGTAACAGCTGTTAAAAACAATCTGGCCAACGGTGGCTGTTTGCAAGTGCTAGTGTACTCAGTGTGCTAGTGCTGGTGTACATTAACTACTAAAGTACTCACTAATGCTTAAAATATTTCTAGTTTGAAAATATTTAATAAACTATAGCTGGACTCAGAATTTCATTATTTCCCCTCAGCTATATGTGTCTGTCTGCCTGTTTGCTTAATGTCTCTTTTTCTCTTTTTCCCCCCATGTGGTCCTGAGCAAGTAAGACTACAATCTAATAGGCTATAGTCACACTTAATCTGAAGTGGCAAAGCAAGAAAAAATTGAATTATTTCACATTTGCTTAAGGCTTTATATAGCTCTGATTTATCAATAATACAATAAAAATAATATTTTAAATAGTTAAGCTGATTGCAGTTTTCTAAATTAAGTACTTGAACTAAATGGGGAGATGGAATGCAGGAGGTGAAATTGGTCGCCTTTGGTTAAACAGCATGATTGGTCTGATCAGCAGACACTACTCCATTGCTTCAATTGCTAAAAGCTAATTAAACACTTGCATTCTGCTAACACAAGTGTATTTGGCCACCTGCAGTTTCAAAGTGCATGTACCAAAAAGGAAATACCTATGCTATGAACACCAAGCTGCTGCAATTCTAAACTTCAGCACCTAAGCGAAAAAAGGAGGTGAAGCAAAGGTTGAAGAAGTGGATTGCAGAAAACTTCCTTTTTAATTGCAGAGGACTGGGAGCAAGCTGGGCACCCAGGCAGCTGCACAGGTTGGTGCCTCACTGTCAAGGATTAGCGGACTGTTAACCCTTCCTAAAAGCAGCACTAGTGCCAGGGTGGTTCTTGAATGGTCAGAAGGCATTTGAGCTGCTGGTGGCCCCAGCTCTTTAAGCTTTAAGATGGTTTTGACCATCTCTACACATCTGTGTAACCTCTAGCTGAGCCCTACTGTGAGCTGTGTTAAGAGCTTGAACAGAAGCTACCATGAGACACAGGCACAAGCTCCATTGTCAAGCTCACCTAGGGCTTGGCTCCTCAGGAAAAGGAACCATGAGAGAGGAAGGTCTGGGGAACATGGGCTGCAAGGATCTACCTGTAAATGGTGACTTTATTTTTTTTTTTTTTCATTTTATTCCAACTCTGTCTACGGTTGTGTTCTTTTAAAGAAAATTTCCAAAGTTCAAAAAAAAAAAATTTAGACTGTCAGGTGTGCTTGGAAGTTCAATAGATATAAAAGACAGTCTTTGCTGCCAACTAAAGATACAAGGCTGAAAAGGTGTAAGGAAGGGTCTGCTAGATTATATTGTTAGGAAAAGGAAGTAGGTGTGTTTTGTGTAACTATTACATTACTTTAAAAACATAATTTGGAGGTGATGTGAAATGTGAGTTGCTTGATCATCAGTGGAAAAAACAAAATAAACAGTAATAAAACAAAGCTCCAAGTGAAAAAAAAAAGACATTAAAAGCAGTGGAATTTTAGATTGAATTCTGACTCTTTAGATTGCTCATCTAACAGTGGAAGGCAGTTTGGATGAGAGAGTAAAACAAGACCTTCAGAAACCATGTCAAGAGAGATCAAAGAAATGGGGTTGCTTTAGTTAAAAAAAAAGGAAAATTATTAGGATGACATAACCATGTTTCAACACAAAAGTTGCTACATGAATGCAAGTGATTAATCATTGTATCTTCAAGCAATAGGGTGCTCTAGCTTTAGAGCATAAAGGAAGAATAGTTATGCTGGGTCAAACTGAAGGTTTATTTAGCTGGTTATCTGGCTTTTGACAATGATCAAAAGTATATGCTTAGGGAAAAACATAAAATACACAAAGTAATACTTACCCCCATGTATGCTAAACCTACCTTCAACAATTTTTAGCTCTGAGAATGCCAAAGTGAAAATGATTTCTATGTATTTAATACTCTTAAATAGTCTTCTTCAAGAGCTTGGCAACTTATTCTTTTCCACAACCATAAATTTTGAACAGTAACACATTCCTGTGTGACATGGAGTTTTTTTACTTAATGATACACTGAAAAACGATTTTTTTTGTTGTGAACTTCTACTTGCTAGCCTAATTTAATCCTCTCCAATGCTTTTTCTGAAAGAGACATTAACTCATCAATCTCCATTCATGGTCTCTGTGCCACTCATATCCTTACATAACATCAGGAATTGTGCCATAGGCATTTGAGGCTTGTATGCTTTTGCCATTTTATTAATTATATACCATCAAAGTTTGCCAAAACAAATATGTAGGTCTGAGCATGCCTATGCTTTATTTCACTCAATATCTTGGGAAGAGGATTTTTTTTCTCTTAGACAAATTTATTTTTTTAATCTGTCTCCTTTTGCTATTTGCTGCAGTGAGTCACCTACATAACTATTCTGTACAAGATCAAAGTTTGAGAAGAGTTTGTGTCCCATGCTTCTGAAGCACTAAATACTGAGCTGAATAGAATCTTGTGAATCCTATTTATTCATAGATGTGATCACCTGATTCACAGGTGATCTTTTCAGTTCTCTGGCCAGTGAACAAAAGAACTTAAAACATTAAGCATATGACATATACTTAGTCATTAATTTCAACTTAAAGACCATGTGCTTGCATGTTGAGTACTTTTGTCTACAAATACAAGCAGCTGCCCAGAAATTTGGAACAGGGTGAATGTATTGCCTTTAGTTCAAACACTCTTGTCTAGATTGCAATCAAACACTATTTTCTCCTGAATTGTTTCTGCTGATTCATTGTTACCTTACTTTGTAGTGCAATGTTTAAGTGAAACATGCTGCTTAAACTGTCTTTAAATGAACTACCTTTGTGGCAGTGTTTTTAGATGGGTCTTTTGATGCCTTTTTAATGGTACATTAAAACTTAATGAATGCTGAGTAACACTAGAATCTCTATGGAAGCACATATGGTATCTACATTAATACTGAATGAATGCATAATGATCAGTAGAATTTCAGTGATTTCCACATGAATCAACAGTGATGAGCCACTTAGTGTTACACTCAATTACATCATGTTTAATTTATGTAGCATTTTTTGGACATTATGTTTAAAACGTCTTTAGTAAATCATTGAAACTCTAATTGAGCCTGCATTTCAGGGACAAATTGCAGTGTAAACATAAAATTCATTTTTTTAACACAACAATTAATTTATGTTGAAGCCCACTTGCAAAGGGTCGACAATTTGGTATAGTCTTACTATTACTCTGTGAAAAATGGAATCCCAGTATGAAAACAAATTGCAGTAGCTGTTAAATTGTTTCTGTTCCCTTAGTTATGCAGCCACTGGACACTGGAAATGCATTAATTCGCTGAACTCTGGAAACAACGGCAATACCTCACCTGCCCTATTTGACTGCTGCCAAGCAGTTAGAAGACTTTTCAGGTCAGAGTGTCTTGCACAAATCTATGCAGCAGACTCAGAAGAGTTCTCCACAATGCCTGAGTAAAACCCCACCACCTCTTTGTGTTTGGGAGGCCCTTTGGCACATCCATGACTTCCTTGCAGCAAGGTGTACCAAGAGCTTTTTAAGAGTGACCATGCCATCATCTGCCAGAGGTAGACAAAGAGATGGTGAGGGAACCTACACCAAAAGCAGACACTGTCTTTCAGCTGTTCTCCCGCCTTCTGCAGGAGGAGGAAGCAAACATGGTGTTGATTGTCTGTGCAGAGGAATATAGTTTTGCCTCACTTGCAAAGCATCACACGGGTATGAGGACCTACTGCCTCACTTCATCTCCCCTGTGGCACGTGGTAGCCCACTGAGCACAGGCCCTTGGTTGGCCCTGGGGTAAAGGCTGGAAAAAGCTGCCAGTGGCAGCCCTGCACTGAAGCCTTCCACGGTAACCACTACAGCAACAGTATTTAAACAGGGTCCAGACTTACCAAAGGATGCTGTGCTGGACTCCACCTTTCCAGACTGACTCCACATGGAAACTAGAGATACACATATATCTGATCATAGCAAAAAGTAATACAAATAAAGGCGCTTTGTAAGAGAAAATGGAAATAAAATATGCATACTTCAAACCTCCCTAGGAACAGTAAACTTTTTGGCTTCCACTTTTAGCCAGATAACACACTGACACACTGATACTTTTTAGCAGATAACACACTGACACACTGTTTCCGGGGGTGTCTGCTTGAGCTGGTTTTGGAGGGGTTCCATAGCAGGTCTGTAAAGATTCATTCATAGAATAAAGCTGAGTTTGCTTCTTTGGCTGAATCAGCTCAATTACTCAAGGAGTCTCAAATTGGTCTGACTTGTGGCAGAGAAGACACTGCCTTCCACAACTCCAGAAGGGCTCTTGCACACTGTTCTCTCAGTCCTTCTCACTGGTAGTTCAGGCCAGCAAGGTGTTACCAAGAGTCATTTTGACTTTATTATTCATCCTCAAATCCTGTTCCAAATACAGTAAGCTGGAGAGGTCTTGGCTTAGGGGAGTTTGTCCAGTCCAGCTGTCTTAACAAACAGGACCAGAGGGAAAGAGACTGTGTTGGGAGACAAGATCCTACCAGCTATTTATAAACAAATCCATTAATTTATTTTTAGCTTCAGCAGTTTTTATAGGCACTGCATGCAGTGACTTTAGTTTATAGAGGATTTAACAGCTATGAGTTCACAAAGCTATAGTTTTAATTTGCTGTTCTTTTTAATCTACTATAAGATTATCTGCTGACTGGCAGGACATCTGACAAACAGCTGACCAGCAACTTCGTTAGAATATCTACAGACAAAGAACTTTATAATGATAATGATGATAACAATACCTGCTCTCATTTCTCTGGATTGCTGAAAAATGCAAATTGAGACCTTTAATAATTGCAGCTTGGGCTTTCATTTCTGACAGCAAAGTGAGAGGAAAAAAAATTTTCCATCCTAAGAAACTGTAAAAGAGGCTATCTGAGGTGGTTTTTAAAAAATTATAATTCACTTTATTCTTGTTAAAATAATTTAATAAATGAAGTATAAGAGAAAATATACTTATGGAGAACCTTTTTATTTTGCTTTAAAAAGTTCTTTTTTGGTTTATGCTGATCATTTTAGTGATTCTTCTCATGATTCAGGAATTCTATGCCATGTTAATTTAATTCAGTTTTAATCTGAATTGAATAAAATATATGCTAGCTTGCTGGCTATGATGATAAAATGCATGTAAAGAGAAAGTGTTTGAAATATACAAAATAATCTGAAATGTACTTCTCTTCAATGTATGCCTAATAGATTTTAATGATGTAATTATTTTAAATTTTTTATGTTGCTATATATTTTTAGAATCTGCCAAGTAAGAATATTTTTTAGAATTAGATGCAATGAGGTTATAATATTACTATAGCCTTTGGAATAACACCAATATAAGGAACAGTAGAAGAAAATAATTGAATGTATGCCTTGAGCTACATGATGACTGTTCAAACAGACTTCACAGAAAATTAGATTTCCTTGACTAGTGTTGTGGTTACAGTGATATAATTCATGTTTCATAACTCTGAAGAAATAATTAAGACATTATAACCAGAAATGTGTCAATTTGAATAAATTTATTATGAATTGCTTTGGTTTAAAAGCTCCCAATATGTTATAATAGAAGCCTACGTTCTTGCTTGAGAGCCAGCCAAACTGGGGTTTTAATATTTTAACAAATCACTTAATGGTAGATTTTTCTCTCCAAATAAACAAAAGGAGAAATGTTCTGAAGGCACTGTGATAATAAAAGATATTAAAATATACCTTTCTTACTCCCCATGGAAATTCAAACAGCTTTTGTCTGAATCCAAGTTGCAATCAAGCAAAATTCAGCCCATGCAAGAACTAATTCCCTCACCCATTGCTGAACTGCAGTTACATTTGGATGGAATGCAATATTCAATGGGCTACCTCCAGCTACATTGCAAAGTACCTTCTCCAAATAAAACCATGCAGGCTGAGAATGTTAATTGGAATTTGGTTAAGGGACTTGCACAAAGTCCAGTATATCAGTTAGCAAGTTTCATGTACCACCCTCAGTGATACATCTTGGCTTTAATTATGATTAATAGGTGGTATTGGCTCTGTGGCCAGAGCTTGACAAAATGCCAAAATGGGCTTGAGGCCTTGAAAAGCTCCCACAGGAAGAAGAATCCTCAAACTCACTTTGTTAGTTCCAATTCTTTAAGAGACTTTCAATGGTTTGAACTTTTACCAGCAGGCTTTTTGCCAGATTAGTTACTGTCTGTCCTCCCACAGCCCATAACGAGAACACAAAAACCATAAAGCTACTACAGATTCTGTGTTGTGTGCTGTGGCAAATCTGACAGAACTGTGCCTGTGTGCTTAGTCCATCTGTGGGATGGATATGTCATCTTGAGGGATCCAGTAGTACAGAAATACACTCATAAGAAAGTATACCAAGTTTAGTGTGGATGTATAAAGACCCGGACATTATAGAAAGGGGATGTGTTAGTCCAGCAGATCTTCCTGATGGATAGGATGAAATTTCAAGTGGATTAGAAGTCTGAAAACTTCACTGTCACTGTCTTATAAAATAAGTTCAAGTAGTGTAAAAAAAGAAGAAAAAGAAAAAAAACATTCTGCTTTCTCATAGTTCTGAGACAAGTATAATGGGTTGGGATAAATTTATGGAAGTGGAAGAGAACACTGAAGGTTGAATCTGAAAGGGCTGAGTGGCTATAATAATTTTCTTAATTTTAGATATGACCTCAGTTTGTACTTATTCCCAAATACTTCAGATACACCAAATGCTAAATTTCTTTGAAGTCAGGTGCAAATTATTTATGAACTTGTTCAGTAGCCAGCATTTTTCTCATTCTCCCCCTGCCCTTCCCACCCCAAGGGAAATTTTGTAAGACTTTTTGACTATTAAACAGAATTTCTAAGGTCACTATGTGTAAAATGATTGTCTGGAATTATCTTCTATGTTATTATTCATATATTGTGGAGTATCTCCTTAAATACACAAAAGCAAAATAGATGGTTGCTTACATTTAGTATTATGAAATGATTCTATTTGTCATGGTAAAATTATGACTATTAGAAAAAAATCCATTTTTAAATTCTAGTAGGTACTAAACAACTCCAGAGCATGGCTTCAATAAACATGAAATCAAAAAAAAAGTACTTTCTTCTCCAGCTCAAAGGAAAAATGCCTTTTGGACCAGATTTAAAGCTGATTTATTGTTTAAAGTGGCAAAGTATTAATGCATTTTACCTTTTCTTTTATTTTTAGAAACAAGAAACCTTCATTGCACAAAGAAAGACAGCCTGAGTGTTAGAGTACTAATTTTGGACTCAGAGCTTGCATTTCTTACTGAGCCACAAATTCCATTAGATTTTGAGAAAATCACTTAGCAAATTATTTGCATTGTTTAATTTTTAACAGCAGACAGAGGTGTTTAAGTCAGAAGACAGTTCTTCTAATGTTTTCTATGTATTCAGAGGAAACAAAAAGTTTTTCTGGAATGGTTGTCAGTGCTAAACCCCGTGTTTTTAGTTGACATCTGGAGTCTTCTGTTTCTCTCCTTTGTTATGGCCAAGCTAACATGGTACAGTTGTCTAAAGTCAGGTACTCTGAATACCCTCTTAGGGTTAATTTTTAAACATGTTCAGGCACATAAAGATGCAAACATTTACTCATCCGTATGAAGGGAATAAATACATTAAAATGTTAGGTGCACCGATGTTGTGATAATTAGGTCCATAATAAGTGCTGAGATTGGCATTGTTAGAGAGGGTTCCTGAATTACAGAGATTTGCATTAATAACCTTTTAATATAATAACTTCAAGTAGTCAGCACAATGCTTTTAAAATATGAACGGTAGGTTGGTTTTTCAAAGGTTTGTTGAGTATTTCATTTCCTGAATATAGATTTCTTGGAATAACTCTTGAGACAGAGCAAATTACCTTCTCTGTGTGATTAATTCATTCCAAAGAGTGCTAAATGTCCTACCAGGTGATGCATTAAAATGGTGGCAGGTATATTATCATACAGTGGCACTACCTCCAGAATTCCAGCTGGACTGGTGAGCATTTGTTTGGTTTCTGTCATTTGGCAGAAACATAATGACTCCATCATCAGGGTTCAGCAGAGCTTTCCATTTCAGAGCCCATTTTTGAGGCATTCTAAATTGTACATGCACAGGTAGATTGATTTGGAAATTGCTTTGCTCAATCAGGGCAAATTTTGGGGTGCAAATCTGGGCTAGATTATTCCAGTGATTTTGGAAGAGAAAAATTCCTCCTTCCTTCACATGTATGCAGATATGCATATGAACACATTTCAAATTTCTTACTGTTCCCAGAATTAGAGAAAATCTCCTTAGATCTGATGAAAGCTTTCAAAATCCAGTTTCACACTGCAGTATGCCTGATTTTCCTAGACTTTGTCTCTTAAAGCCACGGCTAGTTTTTTGCAGGCTACATATTACAGAAGCAGAAAAGAAATAATATGAGTGAAGTTTAGGCACCTAAATACAAGTGGCTGGTGGCATATTTAATACCTAATGATATCTGAAACATCCTCACAGGACAGACCTGTGTGACATAGGCTGAACAGGAAATCTGTGCCATCTTAGGGCATGGTAGAATAGAGATCTAAATTGGTATGAAGTGTCTGCATTTAGGCAAACAAACCTCTTTACATCAATTCTTCCAAAACCAGAATTCATTCTGTCTTTCAATTGCATACATCAGCCTTGTATTCTGATAACAAAAGTGGAGTGCTGCACGCCTTGAGTCTGACCAGTTATGTTGTTACTTTAAGTCCAAATGAAGTTTACATTTGCCTTCCTTTTGCATGTATCTGGAGACTCTTACTGTGCTTTGTCTGGTTCTACTGTTTCAGTGTCCTTGGCAGCAGCTCAGAAATGGCTGAGACTTAGGAGTGGTGTGGCTGTTTGTGAAAAGTCATTTTCCCTCTACATTAGTTGTGGGGGATTTTTTTTGTTGTTTGTTTGTTTGTTGGTTTGGGTTGTTTTTTTTTTTTTTGTGGTTTGTTTGGGGGATTGGAGCTTTTAGTTGTTTTGATTTTTTTAAAAAATTTTTTAATGCTTGTATTTTGTTTCCCACTCTACAAAATGACTAGTGTTAAAGGATCTTGAATCTGATTTCCCAACAACTCACATTATGGAAACTAAACTTCTGTGTGCTGGATAAACATATGGAGTACCAGATAGCACAGTCACCTGCAGCCTTCCTTCCATAATAATTACATGTTTTTGTGCAGTATTCTGAAGGCATGTGAGGTCAGAAATTATGTTTTCTGTGTAACGTGGAGTTCCAGAAATAGGACTGTAAAAAGTATCGGCAGTACTCTGCCGTTGTGAAACATCGCCTGTTTAATTTATCTAAATGGTTAATAATTTACGTGATGTTTAAAGTCATCCACTTGTCAATTCCCTTCCAGAAGATTACATCTAGTGCAGTAGCTGTTGTGGTACTAGGGGTAGTTATGGACAAATGAACCACATAATATACTGCTGCAGTTATTTCTGGAAGTGAGCGCACAGCCTCCAACCACCATTAGATGCAGATGTAGCCACTGTAACCCCCACGTATGTAACACTCACCCTGGGCTATTACAGTTCTCTCTAGGAAGGAACCTTAGGCCTCAGTTCAAGGTTGGCCAGTGCAGATTGCATCACCTAATGCATTGTTTATTACAGACGTTCTGTGTGACTGATTTCATGCAGCCCTAGCGCGGGGGAGCAGAAGCCAGCATGTCACATGTCTGACCTGCAGCTCACAAGCCCTACACGCCACTCAGTCAACCCTGTGCTGAACCTCATTATCTGCTCTTGGCTACAACAACATTTCAGAAATCACAAGCTCTTGATTTGATTTAATTTGATAGATTTGAAGGGTATCATTCTTATTCTAAAAAAACCTGCACAGGATTTCATTCCAATCTTGTGTTACAGTTCAAGGCAAAGTTCCATCAGGGGAATGTTCTGACAGAGCTATCACGGGGAATCACAGAACTTGCTATTGAAATAGCAAACACTGTTGTCAAACCTGGCAATATAATCCATCTCTCAAGTTTCTTACAAAAGTATGCTAAAGTATTCATGGTTTTCAATTGATAAAAAAAAAGTCCAAAAACAAAACAACAAAAAACAAGTGCAAATCTGCTTCTTGATAGTAAGTGCAGAAAAAGACAATCAGGGGAAACACTGGATTCCTACTGTGCTGTGGTTTGTGTAGCTGTACACTGAGTTTCAGATGAGGTCGAAAAGCAGCTTGGGGAAATGACTGAGACTGGTGGTACTGATTTAATCCCTTGGAACCTTTTCCTTACCTGCAATAAAAGATACACATTTTAACAATAATTGGAAACTTAACATTCAATGCAAGCTGTAATAATAGGGAAGACTCCTCACAAAACATTCAGCCACAGATACTTTTCAAAGACATATGCACTACTGCCAGGAAGTTACCTAGTGGTATCTCCACTTATGGTCACTGGCTAAATTTGGCTCTCATGAAGTACTTGAGCCCATTTTCAAAGTTAAAAATGGGCTTTTGAAATGCTCAAGAAGGAGCCAGAATGCACAGCTCATTGTATGAGGATCATTTGTTCAACACATTTTAAGTCATTGAGATAATAAATACACAAAAATTGGGGCATGCCTTTTTTACTGAACAAATTATTTTTTTCTTAAAGTGATCCTCTGTATTCTAAGGGTGATCCTCAGCATTACTGCTGATCCAATTTATTTTGGGGGGCTTTTGGAGAAAATATATGGGGAGACAAGACATGCCTGGTTGTAGCCTTGCACGTGGCTTCAATCTAGTACTTGAATAGAAATAATTCCTTTCTCTACTACTGCAGCTACTACAAAAGATGGTGTAAAGGTAGGATATTAGTTCTCTTAGGGCAGTGAAACTTTTTGTGGTAAAACCATTATAAATACCTTGCAAGTATTTTGATAAAAGTGAGGGGGCATGTGTGGAAGGGTGACAAAAAAACCCCCAACAAAAATCCTCTAGAGTTTTCAAAGATAATCAGGATAGTTTGGATTTCTGAAAGCTCCACTTTGTCAGTAATAATTGAGTTTACTCTAATTAAAGGCATAATTTTGTCACATTAATCAAGTGTTGTGATTCTAAATAGCATACAGGCTTTTGAGAACTGGAGAGCTTGATTTTCTGGAAGTGGGGTGCATACTGAATAGCTTGAATCCATTGCAATTTTTCTCTATATATATTTTAATTTTACTTGATAAACACATGGATGTGATTATGACTAAGGAAGGTAAAATTAAAAGAGGGAGGGAAAGCCTACTGAGTTGAGCATTGAAGAATACACAGAAATTTAGTTTTAGGAAAATGGTAAATCTTAGGCCAAGAACAACTGTGCTGCACAAGCATAGCAATTATCAACCACACTAGGCAGCTTAAGTGTATTTATGATGAAAAGGAAACCAAATCACACAGCTCAACAAATGTTTTGGTGTTGGGTCTTAGCAGAAATCTGCCAGTCTTTTAATATCAACTCTATTAACTGTTCTGAGATTACTGGGTTTGTACTTGTTCAAAGAAGGAGTTAAAAAAGGTTACACTTGAGCAGATTCTAGGTCAAATGCTCTTAGATATCTTTAGCCAAGCTCAGGAAATAATTTTTATTCTTACAGTTGTTTGCAAAGAGAGACAGTAAGGCAGGGGAACCTTTAAGTTCATATTCTCATGCATGCAACATTTCCAATGCTACAATGGAACAATCACATAGGTCCTTCCGTGCCTCAGTATTCCACTGACTGCATTTGCCTCATGCAATGCTATTCCCAGAGAAAGCACTGACAGCAGCAAGCATCAGGACAGACCATGAGATATAGAAAAAACCAATTTAAGTCAATTTTTTCTTACAACATGCAAGGGAAATTATAATAGCATGACATTTTTATTGATTTTTTTCTAGAAGTGGTATTGTTGCTGTCATGACTAATTAGATTACCACCAAACTTATTTTGAAAAATGAAGTATTTATTTGCTGTTATTCATTCTAATGGCGGTTTTTATTTGCCTGGCATTTTAAAACAATTACATGACTAAGCCAAAGACACAAAATCACGCCATATATGTCAGGTTGCAGCTGTGTAACACGTTGCACAGAATAGGTGAAAAGTCAAAATATATTTTCTTTTTGTGGCTGAACTTTTAAAATGCTGATGAATATCAGCATACAATTGCCAGTTGCAGGTTTTTATCTCTTTCCAATCTCAGTTTTCTACCTAGAGCACCTATACCAGTTGTCCTGCCTTTTATTCTCCTTAAGACAATGAGGTTTAACATGCCACAGTTATGCCTGTGAATCAATTAGGCAAAAAAACCCCAGTAGCCTGGTCTCTGCAGTTTCATAAAAGGATAGTTCACAAGCAACAAGCAAACCAAGTCAATTATCTGACACTGTAAAATTCCTGCTGTATTTGCCAGACTTTGTATATAAGAACTGTTAATCAAGTCAGACTTTGACTTCTGCTGTAAGTGTAACAGAATGAGCTGTTCAGGGGACAAGGAATCCTTCATTTCATTGAAAATGAATGTCCTGCAAAATCACCTGTGACTCAGCCAAAATGAAAACTGTGAGTATTGCTTCTATGATACAAAAACATTTCTCCAGAATTGAAATCTTGGCTTGTGTGTGATGATTTTTTCCGGGGATTCAGGAAAACAGCAAAGCATTTGCCTCAAAACAGTCTATATTCTCACCAGTCTCACATCTCAGTTACTGCCCCTGACCATGCCAAGGACAGTCAGGTTTCTACACAGGGCTGTCTTCACCAGAGGTTTTCAGTTTTTGACTGTCAAATTGGCTGACCTAAACAGTACTGCCCACTCTGCTTGGTGCCATCAAACTGTTCTTCATACAGCAGGGGTAATTTTTATTTTGAAATCGGATGAACACTAATAAGGACAGCCATGGAACTGCCATAGAGGGATTTGTGTACATAAAGCGGAGCAGGAGCAGGCTGCTGTGGAGCAGCCCTGGGCACCAGGGAAAACCTTTTCCCATTCCGCTGTGCTGCAGGCTGTGGCTGGACGCGGGCGCTGGGCCCGGTCCGGAGCCCAGCCTCCTCTCGAGCCGCTTTTCCGGCACAAGGTGACGGGTCTGTCCCCGGCCTCGGTCATTCCCCGTTTCCCCGAGGCATATCCATAAATTCCCGATGCACAGAGGGATGTGTCACTTTACTTGATGATTTGCCAGGCGCTGAGTCGCGTGTCAGGCCCGTCCGGCGGTGTGCGGCTGGAGCCCGCGGCTCAG
>VWZP01004604.1:30000-256860 GCA_013396995.1 Dicaeum eximium | reverse complement strand
CCCTCGCCCCCCGACAGGTAAGGCCGGAGCCCGGCGGGCGCCGCCGCCCTGCCGCTCCCTCGAGGGCCGCCCGCTGCCGTCGGGGGCGGGCAGCGCCCTGCGGGCGGGACGCGGCGCTGGCGGGGCCGGGGTGCGGCGGCCTGGGGAGGGGGCGAAGCGCGGGAGGGGCGGCCTGGCTCTGGACCGGCCCGCGCTTCCCTGGAGCTCAAAAGTTGTTTCCCGGCCCTGCAGACACTTTCCGCCGCTGCGGATGCGTGTGTGTCCCACCCCCCACCCCCCTTTTTATTTTTGAGGTGTCTCAGTCTGAGGTGAAAGGAGCAGGCAGTGCCGAGCCTGCCTTGTCAGGCTGAGCCAGCCGCTACTTTATCCTTGCAGTGTCTTTCCCGGAGTGTTGGAGAGATAAAACCGCTCCACCGGGAGCGGTGCCGCTGTCAGCGGTGTGCACCCCGTTTGTTACCTCTCAGGCTGTTCTTAAAGCTATTGGTCTCTATTCTTAGTAAAGGAAGCTATGAGCTGGGTTTTTCATGAAGCATCTGATGAGTTTCGGTAGACTGAAGTTTACAAAATCTTAAAATACTGTATTACAGGATTTTTTGCTCCTCCTAAAGCAAAATATCACTTTAAATGAATCAGTTTGGTGAGGATTTTCCGTAAGTAAAAGTATCTTCATTCTGTATTGTTACCTTATTCTGATGGTTTTCCTCACTTTGTACTAATCACAATATGAAATCTGGAATGATAATAAAGAAGGTAATAAAGTAAAATATTAAGCTTGGCGGCATCAATTCACACATGCAGAAAACTCTTATGTTGGCAGATGCAAATACATCAGGTGCTTTGGGTGCAGGTTTTCGGATGAAATCAAGTAGACAAAGTGCTCTTCAATATTTTATGTGAGAAAACTGCAGTGTAATGTACACAGCAGTCTAAACAACCACATTATTAATGTGATACTTTAAACCAGTGCATAACTGAGCTCTTTGGCAAGTGCAGTAGTGATTACCTTCCCTACTCCTGCAAATGCTGCCTGGTGATACTTCTGACACAATCCTGTTTCAGCAGACAGCAACAACTGAGACATTTATTTTATGATGGAGCTGCAGAACTGAAAACAGAAATGAATGGATTGCTTTGCACCATTTTCTCTTGTCAGTCACTTTGATTCGATTCAGGTTAAAAAAAAGTTTCCATTTGTTTAAAATACTGTTTTGATATACTTGGAAAGTTTTGCTGAGAAGTTACATGCATCTACTGTTGTAATATGTGTACACAGGGAATGGCATAAACACAAGGACAACAAAATATTTACTAATGTCCTTAGAAGCCAATATAAATATATCTCTGCTCTTACTCTGCAAAGCCTTACGCATATTCAAACAACTTTATATTCAGAGCTGAATACTTGGATTGCTTTCAAGTAGTGTTAGGCACTGTATGTTAATATATTCAGCCTACTGATTAAATAAAATAACTGCAAAAAAAAAAAGCTAATTGCTGCAACCAGGAAGCATCGTGGTATTAGTGCCTTAGTAGTTCATGTATTGTGGTTGAATATTGCCATTTTAACAGCAGCTGTTAAAAATATTTCTTGATATTATGTATTCTGTTGAAATAGGAGAAAAAAGAAAGGTGACAGTATTTTGGAGAACCCATCGATTCCAAATCCTTTTCCCGAGCTGTGTTGCTCGCCGTTTGCATCAGTTTTGTCAGCCAGTCTGTTGCCCAAGGCAACTTCAAGAAAAAAGCAGGTAAGATTTATAAATTATTGTTTGACAGTTTCTAAATTGGTTAAATGAAAGCTTGAGGAAAATCTCGGTTACCTAGTAAATTATTTTTCTAATAGAGGTGTTCCATATTTCTGTAATTTGGTGGAATTTTCTCTGTAGGTCATCAATGATTGTAGAAAATGAGGTTTTGGAATCTGTGACTTAAGACATGAGTGTTCTTTCACAGAGTGTATGTGTGGCTCTGCAGATTTTTCAATTTAAGTCGAACCAGGGACAGGCAGGCAGTACTTTATGTCCTTAAATGAGAAGTTAATTTCTTTTTTCCCTTCCTCCCCACCTCCAATTACTGTCATTAGTGTTACAGAACAGAGGGTTTTAACAGTCATTGAACAGCTTTTCTGAAGTTCTAATTTTGCTAGGATAATGGGAAAAACCTAAGTGGATGGGGAAGGAGCAAATGCTGTGTACCTGGCTATATGTTATATGCATGTGTGTTTATCTGTGTATGGCTGATGTTACTATATTTCCATAAAGAGCTTAAATCGTAAGCCAGGGGAAGATCTGAGTGGGCAGAAAGACCTGGCAGTACTGTTCAGACACAGAGTTTCCAGTTAAGGGAGATTATTGGTGTCAAAGATGAGTTTCACTCTTTGAAAGCTTACCTGTCTCATTCTCTCTTCTCTTCTTGAGACTGGAAGGAATTGTTTCTTGAGACAAAGAACATCTTGGGATTGAGAGTACTCTCTCCTTCACACTCTCTGTTTTGGTGGTCTGCATGATCCCTGTTTTAACAGTTTTAAGGGTGATATTAAAGGTGTAAGAACTTAACCTGCTGCTGGTCATTCCGTTTTTAGATTTGCATGAAGAATATGCCTGGAAGTTGAAGTTTCTTGTAGTTGTATTAACTTTCTGAAGCTAACCTGCCACAGCTGTTTCTGTGCACCTGCCAGAGAACTTTGTTAGCCAAGTTGTGGCTAGCACCTTAAGGAGGCACCTTCTCACTTCTCCAGTGAAAAACATGTATGTGTCTAGGAAACTGCCCTGATTCGATCTTGCCCTGTTCTGCATGCACACCATGGTGTCTTGTCTATAAGCTATGGTGTCTTTCTGGACTACTTTTATTGCTTTCAGTACTTCTTCAACAATAGCAATACTAATCTGATGCATTCTGGTCAGTGTGCATCTGAATGTTGCTAATGCAGTGAGATACAACTGTTCTAGCTTCATCTTCCTGGGCAAGGTGGAAGCATTGACTGTCTCTGCAAAAGCAGGAAAAGCACTGAATTGGTAATACTACCTTTTGGAACAAAGGGACTGAAAGTCAAATTTTTAAAAAGATAGTTTAAATTAGTTATGTTGCAGACCTAAATTGAAGTCATTGTGGTAATCTTTGGACTTGAAACTGGAAAGCATGATTTAACACACAAAGGTCAACTGCTTTTGTGGCCAGTCATATCTAACATTAGTGACAGGCTTGATTGGTTAAACCAGGTAAGTGTTAGCTTCAGTCTTCCAGAAGCTGAAGTTCATATCTTCACTGACTTTACTTCTGCTTCTTCATAACGGTTCATGTGTAATTTTTGTAATGATTTCTGCTCACAGTGCTTCCATTTCTCCTGGATTTTCATTTAAGAATGTAGCGCTCTTTCTGGTAAAAGCAAGAACAACTGGTTTCCTGACAGAAGTGAGCTAACATAATGCTGGTGTCTGTTGGAGGGCCTGACCTGTTTTTCAGCTACCAGAAAAATGGAGAGAAATATTCCTGTTACTTTTGTGGAGGTTACTTTTATGGTTTCTGTCACCTAGGTGTCTGTTTATGGCCACTGCAGGAGAAATGATACTAGGCCAAGTAGACCATTTGTCAGACTCAGCATGACTGTTGTTACATTCTTCATCTAAAATTGTTAAAGTTAAGGCCAAATGACAGTGGTCAAATTAAACTTCTATCTCTGAAATTCAGGTTGAAGTCTTCTCATAAATAAAATTACTCAGGTTAATAAAATAACTCAGGTTTAAAAAGAGAGGGAATGCTAAGCAGGTGTGCAAAGAGAAGTGAACTGGCTGTGGCTTTGACTTCGCACAGGTGGCTGTGGAACTGTGCTTGGAAATGTCGTGTTTCCACCCCCGTCCTTATTTTTTCAACCTTGTGCAAATACATATCTGTATACAAAAATTTTGTGAAATTACTCTTATGGTTTGATAGTTCACTAACTCTTAAGAGAAACCAGCTACTCTTAAGATTTTTTTTTTGTGCATAGCGTTGACAGCTGCCAGAATTCTTTCTGTTGCCTCTCTGATGATCTACATATGTTTTCAGTGAGTCTTCTTTTAGATTGCTTGCTTTTGATTTAGTTTCTTTTTCTGCTGTGCTTTTAATTTCAAGCATAGGGAAGAAAAATTGCAGAGTGAATTTCTACTGATGTCTTGTAGGTAACTATTATCAAAATGGGTGTTTCTAAAAGAGAAAAAAAAAGATGCCTCTTCTGTCTTGTTTTTCTCTCAAAAAAAATTTTCTGCTTCTGTAGAAGAAAGAAGTTGTCATGAATATCTGCTCTTTTATTCATAGCACCTGTGACATCTGAAAACGTTCTACTTAGAAATAGATTATTAACATTATTTTGCATTCGTATTTTTCTAAGCTGAAATTCTTACTGTCTTCTGATGATCTTTTGTCATAAACCTCGCAAAACGTTGAACATGCTGCTTGAAAGCATGTTTGTGGGGTTGACTCACTGAAAATAAGTTTACAAAAGCAAATTGTTAAAAGCCACGTAGCAGAATGATGCTTTGCCTCTGTGCTTGGGAAATGGTATGTCTATGTCTCTAAACATTATTCGGTCTGCCTCATCAACACAGCTGTCCATCTCTTTTCTCCCCTTGCAGTTTGGAAGAGTTTTGTGTTGTATCTTTGAATCACAGAATCATTAAGTTTGGAAAATAACTCCAAGATCATTGGGTCCAACCTTTGACTGAGCACCACCATGTTCAATTAACCATAGCACTAATTGCCATGTCCATTAGTTTCCTGAACATTGCCAGGGATAATGACTCTACCACCTCCTTGGACAGCCTGTTCCAGTGCTTAACAACCCTTTCACCAAAAGAATTCAGAAAAGCTGGCAGCCCACAGCTTGGACAAGTGCACTCTTCCTTGGCTGAGCAGGGCAGGCCAAGAGAGTGATGGTGAGTTGTGCTGCTGCAAGAGTGGGTGTCTGGTCACTAGAGGTGTCCCCTAGGGAGGAGTACTGGGCCTGCTCTTGTTTAACATCTTTACTGATGATCTAAATGAGGGGATTGAGCCTATCATTAGCAAATTCAAAGACCATGGAAGTTGTGTCAGATATTATTGTGCTGGAGGGCAGGAAGGCCCTGTGCAGGGACCTGGGCAGGCTGGATCAGTGGGCCAGACCAGGGGCATGAGGTTCAACATGACCAACTGCTGGTCCTGCACTCAGGATACAACAGCCCCATGCAGTGCTACAGGCTGGGGGCAGAGTGGAAAGTGCCCCAGCAGAAAACGTCCTTGGGGTGCTGGGTGACAGCAGCTGAACATGAGCCAGTGTGTGCCCAGATGGCCAGGAGGGTCAGGGGCATCCTGGCCTGTATCAGGTTCCCACAGGGCCAGGGACTGTACTTGGCACTGGTGGGGCCACACCTTGAGTGCTGTGTCCAGTTCTGGGTTCCTCACTTTGGAAAAGGACGTGGAGATACTGGAGAGTGTCCAGTGAAGGGCAGCAAGGCTCATGAGCAGACTAGAGAATGTGTCTTGTGAGGAGTGGCTGAGGGAGCTGGGGGTGTTTGGTCACAGCGAGTCTCAGGAGGGATCTCATTGCTCTTCACACCTCCCTGAAAAGAGATTGGAGTGAGGTGGGGACTGGTCTCTTCTATGGTGCCTGCAAGGAAACAACACATAAAGTGTTCTTAAGCTGAGACAGGGGAAGTTCAGATTAGATGATTAAAATTTTTTTGTCACTGTGAGGCTGGTTAGGCATTGGAGTAGATTGCCTGTAGTAGGTTAAAGTGAGGAGATGGAGCCACCATCCCTGGAGGTGTGTCAGAGGAATCTGCATCTGGTGCTGGGTGATGGTTTAGTGGTTACAGTGGTGGTGCTAGGTTGATGGTTGGACTGGATGATTGTAAAGGTATCTTCCAAATCTGATGATTCTCTGATTCTTTGAAATGTGTTCAGATAAACTGAATTTCATGTTTCAGGATGGAAGACTTTTATCTGAATAGGTCGAAAAAACCATCTTTCCCCTCATGTCCAGCACAGCATGGTCAGGTTGGTGGGTGGTGGGAAATGTTGCCTTCTTCTGAGGAATCAAGCATCTGCTGCTATTAGGTGGAAGTCATGAACTCTTATGGAAAATTGTGTCTCAGAGCCTGTTGTTCTCTAAGAAATTACAAGGAACTGAAAGTATAAAACACTGCACTTCTGTCTTTAATTATGATCAAAATAAATATTAGTAGGGAAAAATATGAATTGTAAGGAAACATGTTCTGTTCTTGTTGTCATTGGTCAAATGAACTGAGAAAAGGTTACTGTAGCTTTATGGAAGCTTAGTTTTTAATGCTTACTGAAAACAAAAGTTGAATATTTGCTCTGCAGTGACAGTTCTTGCCCTGCTCAAGGATAAGCCAAAAAGTGTTTCATGACAAAAGTAGTTCAAGGTAATTAGTGCCTTGTTTCTTTAAATTAAATTAGAAGTGCAAAAATAAAACTCAAGTAAATCTCAAGGTGAATAAAATCTGAAATTTTACCTTGTCTCTTTTGTCTTTCTTGATGTTCTAAACAAGTAGATATTTTTATCATGTAGAATCTAAATATACTCCTACAATGTTCTTTCCAGGAAATCAATTGTATAGAGATCTCAAATGCATGTGATTGTAGTGGAATTGACTTTGCTTTTTGTATTCATAAAGATTTTCATGTAAAGCTCTTTGACAAAGAAGAGCTAACAGGAACTTGATGTTAAAGAGCAGATTTTTTTTTTTAATGTGTACTGTTCTAAGTTTATGAATAATATTGAGCATTGACTGTTGTAATTGGAGTGCCATTTTTTTTACAACCATAGTTCAGGATCTTCTAATGTATCTGCTTAGAGCCTCAGTCTTAAAAACTGCATATAATTCTACTAGCAGACATATAGGCATAAGTCTTTGGTACTTAAATGTTTTTATGACAGATTTTTTGGCTGAAATATGTGTTTACTCTTGACTTTCAAACAATGCAAAAACAAAAAGGTTTTTTTTGAAATACAGTGATTCCTAAATTTCTAATCAATTTCCAAGGGTTGAGACATCTTTTCCAACAAAAAGAGGCATTACTTGAATTTCCTCTGTAATTTCAGACTGTGTATTTCTTAGCAGATTTCCTTCCAAGCTGGAGACAATTGCACATGTCCTCCTTTATCAGTTCTCAAATCTTTTCTTCTTTACGGCCTCTAAACATATATCAGTTTTCCCCATGACTTTCCATTAAATTACACAAAAAAGACTTAGGATTTTGAAGTCAGAAGGCAAGGGAATAAGTCCTTTCAACCAGTTTATAGATTAACAGTAAAACCATTTTGTACAGAATCAACTTAAAGAGCTCAATGAAGTCTCTAATATAAGGATTGCAAAAAAGATTCAGTTGGATTCCTTTTTGTGATGTTTCTTTTGGTGGTCTGCTCCAGTTTTTGTGCTCTGTTCTTCATCTATATGGTTGTACCTGCCCACCAAGGAAAGATTTCTTGATATTACAGTAGATTGGAATTATTTAGAGCCCTATTAAAACTTGCTATTTTAATGCAGGTACCTGTGTACTTTGACCAGTCATCTTAACACTGCGACAGAAAGTCAGTTGTCTGCGTAGGTAAAAATCAGGAGGCAAGGTTGAACAGTTTCTTGTTTTAGCAATCAGGAATATCACCTGGTTTATACTGGAGGTGCCCTATCACAAGCTGTTTAATCTATCAGCCTAGAGAAACTTCAGAATAATCACCTGTTTGTTTCTTTTTGTATTTTACTACTTTACACTGAAATTAGTTCCTTTCTGTCAAACTTTACATCAACCCTCAGTGTTTTCTTTCACTTTGTTACTGTCCAAAAATAACCCAAACAAGGACTGTAAACATTAAGACTGTAAACATTCTAACTTCACAAAAATAGCATGACTGGGTTTTTTTGTTTAGGTATGTTTTGCTTTGTTTTTCCCCCATTCTAATAGGCAAGAAAACAAGGGCACTCGAACTTTTGTGATTACTAAGATATTGCCTCTGCAAGCCTTTTGCTAAATTTGGTAACAGCAGGAAAGTGTTAGGCTTTAAGTTTTACAGTTTTTACTTATATAAAATAAAAAAATCGTCAGTACTGTCAAAGATGTTGGTAGACATTTTGCCAGTGTTTGTTGCATTGGAATGGTTTTAACAATCCTTTGGATTTTGATTGTTTTGGATTCATCAGTCTAAAAGTCAAACCTGAAGTTGCTTATCTTTTCTTTTAGGCCAGTTTTCTCAGTACAAGAAAGTGCCTCTTCTGCGTTCTTTTGGGAGTTCTGTTTTGAACAAGAAACCTCTCTGATGTTTCAGTAGATCTAATAACTTGTCTAGAAAAAAACCCTGTAAATTTGGAAACCTTGATTTTTCCAAAAAGTGAACCTTTAATATTTATCTCTTGAATTCTGTGTTGACTGCCTGGCATTTTGGTCCTGTGATGCCTCTGTGTCTAGAGAAGATGATGATACAAACATTTTCAACTTCTTTGAATATACAAGAGACTTATCAGTTAAAGCCAGGTGAAACTGCAGGGAACTTTTTCTCTTATGCTGCTGAGTCACTTTTGATAATTCAGTTTTATTGAATTTGACATTAAAAGATTAAACTCTCATGAATGGAGCTTGAATCCTCATAATTTTCAGAAGGAAATAAGATGTGATAGACACTAACACAGTTTTTATTTATAACTGCTCCCAGGGATGGGTGCTTTTATTTAGGATTAGACTGGAGAACTGCAATGTTCGGGTCATTTTGTAGCCACTCCATACCTGTCATAGACATATCCATGATTAAAGAAATATTTTATTGACAGATCTTTTTTGAGGTTTCTTCTCAGTGATGGCATTGTCAGTAAGTGATGCTGTGTTAAGGAGGGGATGCAAGGGGATACAATTCAGTATTGTAGCAGCAGAACACTATTGGCATCTTCTTTTATGAACCATTGTCTTTGATCAGAACATATACATGTTCCCCTCTTACATCCTGGGGCACAGTCTAGATAAATCAGAACATGTTTAGTGATATTCATAAAATTAGATCAAGCCTTAAGTATTTTTGTGTGGGGTTTTGTCTCCATTTTGTTTTTTTTCAATTTTCTTTTCTAGTCTTATAAAACTTCTGTTCTGTTCTGGTCTACTTTTGTTGTGTCATTGCCCAGTATTTTAAACACCTGTGTTATCTCAGCTACTGCTATTTTATACCATAAACAGTTTATATTTGCATTGAATGAGACTAGGGTAGTCAATAATTAATAGTTAAATTACTGAAATGCTACAGGTTTAGTAAAGTTGACAACTTAAATGATTCTTAATAAAGGTTTACAACCCTTTTGAATGAACAAGTGTGCAGCAGAAGGAGAAAATACAAGGTACTTTACCATACATTTTACAGTACTAAAAAGTGTGTAAGATGATTGAATTTTCATGATTTTATCATCATAAAACTTTGTTATTCTAGTGGTGGGGCATTAACTGAATAATGGAGCTCAGATCAGTTTTTACTAGGAGTTTTGGTGCAGTTTTTAGCACATCATTGGATTGCTGCATTTCTGATGTTCTGAGAGTTATTATCTTTTTAAATAAGACCTTGAGAACTACAGAAACAAGCAGAGGCATATTCCCATCCTACCTCTGTGCAGAAATGTTGACACAATAAGTATAATTTAGATTTTATATTTTAAAAAACCCCATGGCTCCATATAAACACCACTGTTGAACCTGGTCAGTTTGCACCAGGTGGAATTAACTTGATCATCCATAGAATAATATTGAATATTTGTAATTGATAAAATAATGTAATGCTCTTTATATATTCATATTTTCTTGTATCATTTTACAGTAGATAACTGAGGACTACTTGTTCTTTCACATGATAACTCCAGAGCCACTAATGCAGTATGGTTGTTCCCCCATGATTTTTGCTTCATGTTTTTTTTAACTCTTTCCATTGGTAATCTTTATGCTGTGCCAGTGTAATTAAGAGATTAAGCTAGAGTTGTAATGAAAACTGGATCAATTGGAAATGTCACTGTCAGGACAGGAAAAGGAGTCCTCATGTTTTTTAGGTGCCTGCTGATAACATGCTTCACTCTCTGCTTTCAGTTTCTCTTGCATAAGAAAATGTATAGAAACCGACAATAACCCTGAGATCTCTCACCCTTCTTACCACACTGTGTAGTAGAGGACAGCTTATATCTGTGTCTTAACATCTGCAGACCACTTAGATGGGTATCTTTAGGATAATAGTTGTCTGTTGGTGCTTGTAGAGCAGGAATGCCAATGGCCAGGCAGTGGAAGGGCATCCTGTTCTGGACAATTCGTGCTGATCTCTTTCTGTGTGTGCAGAGACAGTAACTGATACTTCCAGTAAGTGATACAGCTTCCAGCTGGGGATTTCAGGGCTCAGAGTTTCCAAACTTTTCTAGCAGTTGCTTATTCCTACTAAGAAGATGGCACTTGTATCTCTAGCAAGTGGTGAAATTTGGTGTTGATAATAGGAGATAACAGTTGACCAATGCCCATGTTCTTCTCCATGTTTGTCTTCAGTATATTTAAAGCTGCCACTTCTAAAGGCATTCACACTTTTATGACTGCTTTTGATTTGGGAATGAACAGAAAGGGAGACTTTCAAAACAGAGTATTTTTCATGCCTCTCATGTTATAGTCCTGATGGGAGTCACCTCAAGTGGGAAGATTTAAAAAAAATACTAATCAGGCCAACAAAAATCTTTCAAGAAGGGCAGCTGTGGGAGGAGAAATTAAGGGGGAGAAGAAATTAGACCTCTGCTCTAGTAACAATGTGAAGTTCCTTTTCTCCTGTTTCAGTCACAGAACATCCATTTGCAGCTAATCAGCTCATATTTTAGCCCAGTAGTGTACATGATATTAAATACTTAAGTCTCAAGAGAGAAACATATATCAGTTATCTTAGAGGTGTGCCTGTGCTTCTAATTAGGATACTGATGAGGTGTTCCTGCCTGTTTCTGATATGCTTATACTGCATACTGGTAGGTCTGCCTTTTAGCTTGTTTGCTTGATATTGTGTCCACAGGAAATCAATATACACGAGATTGTCCTGTGATCAGAATGGGATTTTTCAATTACTGCATTCTTGGGCTATAAATAGCCTTTTTATATTAGTTATGTTATGATAACTCCTGTTACTGATTACATTAAGACTTGGTGTTTATGAACAGCTGCAAGCTCTTGATAATGGCACAGAAATGGTATCAGCTGTTGAGAAACAGGCTGGAAGTTTGCAAGAATTTACTCTCATGATTGCTAGAATTTACTGCTATGTAGTGAGAGGGAAGCCCATGCAATACGAGGGTTTTCTTAAATAACTCAGCTGACAGAACTTCATCAGTGTGCTTTTCTATCAGGCTTGAACCTATTGATTACAAAAATAGGCAGCTGAAAAGCTTTGCAAGGAGCATGTGTAACAATGCTTTAAGATCCTCTCAGTTTGTGAGGAAAATTGGCAAGGATGGAAAACTTCATTGTGTTCTTTGTGGCTCAAACTTCTTTGTGAATTTGCTAGGTACATTGTAATGTCTGTGTTTCTTTACAGGTAGTACAGTCTGTTTTAGTGCAACTGCATCTGCACCAGTCCTTATTGACCCTCCAAGAGGGTATACTGTATGCTCTGTGTGAAGACTAAGACCTGTTAGTTTTCTTTGTGTAAGTGACTATATGAGTAGAAAGACAACAACTGAATCACACTGAAACCTCTCTTTTGCAGGGTGGTTTTAAAGTAAGTAGTTATTTGTCAAGTGTATGTAAATGTACCTGTGCAAAAAACACCCTCTGTGTGTTTCTATGGTCACGTATTAAAGGGCTCTTCTGGTGAAGAGACACTGACTGTGCCAGGCAGGCAGGAGCGCTCTCACAAGGAAGGAAAATAGCACCACAAATAACTTACCTGATTTCCCCTGGTCTTGTGTAATAAACTTCTGCCTTAGCTCAAAGACAAGTACAAAAAATAGCATCAAAAATTTTTATAAACCTTACTGGATTTATATTATCTAGATTTCTGTTTTCATCTACAGAAACAAAAGCTGAGTCTGATTTGCTCTTGTTACCTATAAATGCTCACATTCCTGCATTATATCTGGCTGAGCTAGGAATAGATCAGCTCTTGTGACTCCATATTCAGTGCCTTAAGGACATCACTGACCTTCCTCTTCTAGCAGGATATCTCTATTCCATATGTTGTTATAAAACCCTTATTGGAATTACTAATGTACCAAGGGCATTTCAATTCTTGCCCACTCCATTTAGTCACGCTTTCTTAAGTGGCAAGAAGTAGAAGTGGTTTGTATTTTGAAGTATCTAAAAAGTATCTGCACAATGTTGTCACAACTGTATCTGGTAGCTTAGTGACAAAAATAGGAGTGAAAAGCTGCATAAACATAGTCATTTCACAGAGCTCTCAAGCAAGTGAGCTGGATCTGATTTCCTTCCTGTCCACCAGCACCAGCAAAATTCCTTGCAGACCTGCCATGCACAAATGAAATCTTTTATCTATAGGAGAAAAAAAAAGTGGTTATATATGTTTCCCTGAAGGCATAATTGGCTTTCAAAGCCTTTCTGTATCTCACATTTATCAATAGAACTCCTCTTGACTTTCCTATGGTGAAGTGATTCTGAAAGGATTGCACTTAGAAGTTGTGTTTTATTGAAATCATTTTCTTAAATGTGTATTTGTGAAATTTGAGAAAAGAAAATATTCCTTAATGTTATTTTTAGTACTTGGGTACTACCATGTTTTCTTTCAAATTTTCTTTTCTTACAGTATACATAAATTACTGTAATATTTTTTTAAAACCTAATCATTATTTGAATATTGGATTTTTTATTACCAAGTCAAATGCAACACTTAAGTTTTTGGTTACTTTCTGAATGGGTCTGGTCTGTTCATCTGATTGGAAAAGAAACAGTACAGATAATTTCACTGAAGAAAATAACACCTTGCAGACAAATGGGTCAATTTTATTCGTAGAGCAAAAAGCTGCACATACTTTCAAGAGCCAAGGAGCTTCAGTACCCAGGGGTAAGGAAAAATGGCTTGGGTTATTTTTATTTCTTTTCTGGTAAAGTCACTAATGCAATGCTGCAAGTTCTACAGTCACTATTACCCAAACATTTTTTCATAAGATTCAAGGAAAAAAGTGTAGAGGGAGGTTTTTGTCCTGGTGCTGCAAATATATGCATGTCTAATATTCCTTGAGTAAAATGCCTGTGGGATCGGCTCTGGTACCACTAGGTTTTTTTCTTACAGGAAAATTTTGGAGCTATATTATAAAATTTTGAAAACATGCTCCCACAGGAAATAAAAACTGTGTGCCTGAAAGGTAAAAACCTAATTGCAAACACTTGACATTTATCATAGCTATCTCTAGTAGAAAAGGATGTTAATTCCAAATGTTACATAATTAACACTTTAAACTTGATCTCAGAAGTCGTTTTTTATTTTATCAAAACAATCGTAAAGATTTTGGACTGGAGTTGGACAAAAATAAAATGAAATAAATACTTTAAACCTAATAGATTAGTTGCTATGGATCTCTTGCTGCTATAAACTGTATGTAAAACAAGTCAAAGTTAAACGTGAACCTTTATTATGAGGCAAGGAAATGGGTTATTTAATAATAATGCTGTATTTTAACTGGTTTATGGTTTTATTAGAAGCTCTTGTTTTAAAGCTAACAATGAGGATCAAATGTCTGTCTCTAAATAAATTCTCTTTGTGACTTGGCATCAGTTTCTTATCAGTTTTTTTCCATCCTGTGTGTCTCAATCAAGGACAACAGGTTTTGAAATTTTAGGAAAATATTTATCTTTACTTCCTATTCCTTGGCAGTACTTTATTACTATTTGAGAGCTGCTGGTAAAATGCCAGTGCAGTGCAGGTTTTAGTTTTTGGAGGGAGCTGTATTTTTTGTATTTGTGGTGTTTTCTCCTCTTGTTCATCAACAGAACTTACTTCAGCACTACTGATTTTAGAATTTGAGGAAAGTGACTTAGCATGAAAAGAGATGCTTTGAATCCATAGATTCTGGAGTATCTCACTGGTGCCAGAGACTTGTTATGTATTTGCCACCTGGAAAAGTCTCAAATCAGAAAATCACACAAAATAAAAATTATTTTTAACTTGCCATATTACAGTTTCTTACGTCTTGGACATGAGATTCTTTCCTAGATACTTTGGGATTACTACAGAGTGTGTTCATTTCCAGTTACTGGGGAAAAAAAACCCAATAAATATATTCTAGTGAAATTTAGAATGGATTATTGTAATATTTACCACGTCAGTCCTGAATACTTCTAGGACCTATACATTAGATGTATGATCAATAATATACTTGCAGTGACTGCCTATGAAATACAGTAGCCTGCATAAATGATGAGTTATTGTTCAAGATGCTATGAATAATTAATACAAATAATTTTTTAAAAATGTCTGCTGTCTTCAGGTATGATAAGGAGCGTTTCTGATGAGAACTGCTTGGTCAAGAGTTATAAAAGAAATACCCAATATCACAGTTTTAACATCTGTTTAATAATTTGGTTTACAAGAGGAATATTGCTTAGTCATGCTGCATAAAAGCAGAAAAAAAGTTCTGCTATTAAGTGCATTATGAGACCTTTAAAAAAAGATTATAGCTTGCCTTATCATTCAAGCAATACAAAATGTTACCTTTTTTGACAAAGCAGGAAAGAAAAAAACAGATTTCCTTTGTCAAACCATGTTAATGAAAAAAATTTTTATGCAGGTATTTGATATATAAAATAATTATGTGAATGGGGGTGATCAAAAACTTTGGTTCATAAAACAGTCTTAAATGTCACTCCTTGTAACATTTTATGTGCCACTATTTCAGGCCTTGGTTGCATTGAAAGGTAGTAATTGCATTACTTAAAGTAAAAGGGGTGTTTTGCTTCTGTTTTGCATAAAGATAGTAAGAATCATATAATTAAACTCCATGGATTCATTAAATCTATTCTTATGCTCTGTTACTTTTCTGAAACTCTAAAATCAGAAACACTGAAGAATGTTTTGTTTCCTTGGAAAAATCCAGAGAAAAAGCCCCAAGACTGTAACCACTCAGTGTGAAGTGTTAGAATGCAGTCTTTAATGATTTGGTTTTGTTTTGACAGTAAAGACAAAGCTCTGAGTGATAGAAATGCATGTTGTTCTGCTTATTTTTATAGCCAGAGATAGTGTGGGCATTTCCAAGGACAGAACACAAGTTTTCAAGCTCTTTGGTTGGTTGATTTCTAGTTTGTCCTACCCCAGTGTGTTCTGTCATTGGCTTTGAGTAGGACTGAATTCACATAAATGGAATGACATTTACCAGAGCCTTAGTCTTTTCTTTGTGCTGACTCTCCAATATTTAGGTTATGAGGAATTAGGTTTCAAGAAATATTGCTAACTACTTTGTTCTGCTTCATGTTATCACCTGGATGAAGGTTGGCAAGTTCTGTGAAAAGCAGACATGAGTTTGTCTTCCAGAAGAGTAACACTGCCTGCAGTTATGCCAATAACTCTGCAGGAAAGGGTATGGCATTTAAATCAGTCTTTTAGTTGTGACATTAGTATGGGTTGATAAGTATGTTTAAACATGTCTGCATTTATTTTTTCACTTTTTAACAAAATTTCTCTAGTGTAATAATATTGTTTCTTTTCTGATAAATGTAGAAATTTTTGATTTCATTATGTGAACTATGTTTGCTTATAAATATATGTGTCCATAATTGAATTTTTTTTTACTGGTGCTCTTTTCTCTGTTACTGTAATTTTGTACTTTGTGCAGGAAATTATTTTTCTTACAGATTAATGTAGTTTTTAAAGTGATTGCATTAAAATATGCCTCTGTTGAAGGCTACGATACTGTACTGGAGTTTGCTTGTACAGGTTTTGCATCAGCGTTAAACATAATGTGCTTTTCCCTGACCTGTTCTGGCTAATGCCTTAATACTGGATGGCCCATCATGTATTTTGGGAGCCAGGGTGACACTGTACAGTGTTTTTCCATAGCCACTGTAGCTTGCCTTTTTTTTTTTTTGTTATCTCAATAAAAAGTGGAAGCAGTGCAAAATGAGCACATCTATGTGCACTGGGATTGCCCAGTGTAACTCAATGCGTTGGGGGTATCTGTGAAGTTAAAAATACACACGGAAATGAAGTACAGAAACACGACTCTCTGCTGAGCCAGATGTATTAATTTATGATAGGTTATTTCAAACAAGCTGTAAGTTATTAATTAGTTCGATTTATTTTGTAAGTGTGTAGATATTTTTCAAAACCTCATGCTGCATAGTGTGCTTGACTCATTGTTAAGAGACCATTCTGTTACTCAGTGGCTTTTAATGTACCAGCATTGTGAAAAATGAAAGTTCACTGAAATATTACCACAGTATTAAATGGTTCTCATGGGCAGTTTATGTGGAATGCAGCATATATTTATGGCATTAGTCCTCTGGGCCTAAAGAAGTATATAAACACATAACTTTTATTGATTTGGGATATGTGGTACTCATTTGTATTATTTCATTGTTTGACTTGGAAGGGAAGCCCGTGAACATAATTGGGATTGATTGGTACAGATTAGATTATGCTGCTGTTTTACTAGCATGATAATATACTATTTTTCTGGTATAGTAACTTTAACATTTACATGTGCAAGATGTGTCCTTACACAGTGTTATCTAACAATTTGCAATATCTCTGTTACACTGCTCAAAAATACTCCTTTAAAAATTATGGTTTAACTTCTCAGCTCTCATCCTCTTAATCTTGTGGTTACCTCCCAGTCCTCTCTTCCTCCCCCTAACACCCCTTCAGAGCTCAAATCTTGAGTTGTCATAGTTGTTTTATTTTTGTCTGGGTTTTGTTAATTGTATGTTAGGAGAGGAAGGTCTTTGTTCTTACGGAGTGTAGTTGTGTTAGACTCCTCTGGTATGCACACAGCAGTGCTTGGTGCTGTGTGGGCGGGGAGAGGTGTAACTTTGCTCAATCTAGCAATCAGAAGACTGGGAAACTCAGTTTTAACTGTAGTGTATATTTCAGTGGATTGATTTTTCTTTTTTTGATGTTGAAAGATAATAATTCTCTGAGAAAAGACAAGAGTTTTTTGACAAATTCACAGTAAGATAATTTTCTGCACATTTTTTCTCTTTTTTTTTTCATGCTGTTATCAAATTAGCTGCCAACAGTTATTGGCTTTACTTCTCTTTATCTATGCACTTTGTAAACTCAAAATAAAATTAATGGAAGCAGTAGGAGGAAGCAGCATAGGGTCTTGCCTTAGGTAGGTAGTGATTGGGTTGCACACTGTTTCAAAAAATTCTTGAAGGCATGTGTCCTCACTGGGGTCTCACTGTGTGCCAATTTAATAGGCATGTTAAGACTTGTGATGTATGGTTGTATCCATGCATGTAGAATTCCTTCTGAAAGTATCCTTTCTCTCTGCAGAAGCCGCTTTGTTATTTCTGTAGCAATACCTTAATTTCTAGAATTAGAATACTGGAGGAAGGGAAGGCAGGAAGGTAGGCAGGAAAGAGCCGTGCTGGTAAGGGGTGACATATGTGCATGTGTAAATTTGTTCCTGTTTCTCATGGACATTAGAACCTTTGACTTAAAGTGGTGCAATTTCTGCTTTTTGTTGCACTTGAAGGATCTGGGAAAGTAGGATTTTTATGTTAACACTGCATAGTCAAGAGAAACTGAAATATTAGCTCATGAAATATTGTTTTAGCATATCAGTCATTACAGATAATTATTTCATAGATTCATGGATTAGATAATTGTGTAAGAAATCTAGTTTAATCACAATACTGCAAAAATTGCAAGTCTTTTCTTTTTCCATCTCACAAAAGGTAAAATTTTGCATTTTCAATGTGCTAATCTGTTCTGCCAACTCCTTGAACACTTTGTTTTTCTCATTTTCATTCAAAATGTCTAATTGTCCAAAGTTATTTTATACTTTCTGTTTTAAAGTCTGTGAAGTACTTATCACAGTTGCTGTGTTTTATTGATGTATGTTAAGTAATGTATTACTTAACTTATTTAATTAAAGCTACCAGGCCTTGTTTAGGTTCCAAGGGGTCTTGTAACACAGATGGGAAAATTATGTTTAATGATGCTTAATGAACATGGGGAATTATGTATATTGAGTGCTATCACAACCAGATTTATAGTATGTATAGACTAGACATATACTTAATCCAACTCAGAGTAAATGTTTTTTTATCTTTTGTATTAATAACTTCGTACTCCTCAAAAAGTACTTAAAAAACTAGATTTGAAAGGTTATAATGCATTCGAGACATTGTTTTGTAGTCAAAGACCAAAGATTTCTTCAGTATAAACACTCAAAAGTCAATTAGATTTGTTACATGGTAAGTAGAAGACTTAGGCACCTGATGTTGTATACAAGGTGTATAAACAGAGACTTGCGGTTTTTTCTTCCACAACAGCTGAGAACTTTGTAGCACACTAGGTCAGATGATGCTGAAAAGCATTGTGCACATAGTCAAATATGTATTGCAGCTGAATAATTTCCAGCAATTCTTGAAGAGATTGTGTAGTGTCTTTTAAATGGAATAAATATTGATGAGAAAATGAAGATGTGATTTTAGATTGCTCAAATCTAGGACTGGTGTAAGCATGCAAATTTCAAGACGCTCTTGCATATTTATTCCATCTATTTTACTGGCCCAAAATCACATGCTGCTTTAATCAACACTTATCCCTCCCCCAAGGAAAAATGGTCACTTAAGCCAAATTGTACAGAGAATTAGTAATGTCTGTCTGCAAGGCTAAGAGCACGAAAGTAATTTTTCAGTTTGGATCCCTGAGATGAAAGGCCAGTGTGCTAATCCAGGAATTTTACATAAGGCACTTTAAGTGACATGATAATGGTGTCATTAAATGGTTACCTTTTATAAAATTACTGGATACAGACCAAGCATTCATGTATGAAACATCTCTTCAAAAGGACAGTTTGAAAAATAGTAATTTAAAAATATGAAAACAATGCCAGTGCCCTTTTTGTCTTTCATACAGTAGTAGAAATAAAAGAAATACAATAATAAACAATATATTCCAGGACCAGGTTGGATGGGGCTTTGAGCAATCTGGTCTAGTGGAAGGTGTCCCTGCCCATGGCAGAGGGTTTGGAACTAGATGATCTTTAAGGTCCCTTCCAACCCAAGTCCTTCTAGGATTCTTTGATTCTATAATACAGCAATAAAATGTTTCTATAGTACAGTAATGTAAGAACAGCATCCCTTTGTTTTAAAGACAGCTGAGAGGTTTCTTAGAGATGGAGAGAGTGGGAGATGGACTTCAGTGAGCTTTAAAGGCTTAAGGAGCAGTAGTCAGAAAAACTGTGGTGGTTGAGGTGAAATTTTTGAATTTAAAGTTGTTACTTAAAATGGAATATTTTCTGTAATGAATTATTGAGGCATCTGAGAGAAGGTAATCACAGGTAAATCATTAGGATGGACATGACTGGAAATTCAGTACAGAATTATGTCTTAGACATAATTTACTAGGATAAAACATCACAATAGGCTACTTCTTTATCTGCAGTTTGTTACAAATTGAATAAAGGTTTTGAACCAGAAAAAGAGTTGAGGAAGGTTGAGAAGGAGGAATATATATGGGAATGGGAAGAGACCCAAACTGCATTCAGAAGAATGGTAGTGTGTTTTTTGAAAGAGGTTTATGTTTAAGATTGCTAGAAGGCCTAGCTAGGATGCAGGCTTACCGAGAGGTCCTGCCACCTTTGTGTATCTAACATGTGCCAGGATAGCTGCAGTTTGTCTGGGGAGACCTGGAATTCTTGCCTTCTTCTAATACATAACACTTTGTGAAACTTGCTTTACAAGTATCTACCTCAGATCCGTGTTTGAGGGAGCATGCAACTTTCATGTTAGCTCTGAAAGGATTAATAAACTGCCTAAAATTCAGTCTACTGTTGTGCAGTACTTGCAGATACTAAGTCACCTGCTTGTGCCAGAGGATGAGGAGAGGCTAGTGATTCAGTGAGGGATAATAGGGAAGAAGGACGGTGGCAGACCAGCATTTCCTGTCATTGTGGAAGAGCTCTGGTTTGGTCCAGGAACTGTTTAGGAGAGAGCTACTGACAGAGCCTCCTCCAGGGAAGCTATTGCAGCACTCATCCCCTTCTTTATGATGTAGGCCAAATAAATCTAGGTCTGAAACTATTCTTGAAAATAATTTTTGACCAATTTTTGGACTGAATATGTACTCCTCATACTCAAGCAAGCACCTAAAAGTGGATTCTGATATAGCCATCATATGTTGATTGACCAGTCATAGTTTCTGCTTTGACTTGCATGAAACCAGGAAAACTTCCTACTGTTTTTACTGTGTACAAAAATGATCTCGCATATATAAATGAAATCAAAATGGGACTAACTTTAGCAGTCCCTATGGTTCAGGTGTGGGCAGGGAAAGGGAGTGTTTTCATATCCTTTGGTTCCACTTTCTACAAGCAATCAGATTTTCTAGAGTATTTTGTACACAAAATCATCAGCGGTCTTGAAATTTAAAATGTAAAGCACTGTGCTGCATAGTTACCATGGAGGGTAGATAGAGATGTATGTGGGTATGTGCCCATGAGAGGGTTAGTATTAAGTGCACAGAGCTTTTTAAAAGTCTTTTAAAATCTCAGTGGTTTAATGCACTTGGCCATTACTTGGCCTTTGTATGGTTTGACAAGGTTTAGTGGTACAATTAACATTGCACTCTGTCTCCTCTCTGTCTTCAGTTCTTGAACAGATCTTTGATATGTTTTTTTCAGTTTCTTCTCGCTGTCTTTGAACATCTAACATTCTTCATACAGTAACCAAGGAAATTGGCAGTGTTTAGTGCCCTACTCTGCTCATAATCCTCTTCTGTGGGCAGAAATCCTTTGGAAAAAAAACTGTTTTTTCATCAATTGAAGAAAGTGCTTGGCCATTTTCTAGCTCTAGTGCTTTAGTCTCCACTTGAATAAATTAGGCTTCAAGAAGTCAGAACTTGACCTTCAGACTGTGTTATCTGGCCTTGAAGTATATCAAGAGCTACTGCTGAATAGCTATTTCTGCTAAAGTAAACCCCATACTGGTTGTGCTGCATGGCTGTATGTGAAGGGAGAAACTCAACAAACGGCACACAAGGTGTTGGTGTGAGTCTTATGCAAAAGATTAAATTTCCCTTACTTATATGTCTGTTACATGTTACTTGCAACATGCATAAGCAAGTGCCTGAAAAATTAGAAAATTTTCTTTACTTTTGATAAACTGAAGCTACATCAGTGAATGCAAAGAAAACTCATAACATTGAACCAAGGAATTATTCATATTTAGACGTGCTTTCTTCCTCATTTTCATGCAGTTGCTATAGGTACTGCCCATGCCCCATTCTTCCTCACTCCTCATTTTTCTGCCTGTTGGTCAGGAACAGAGCAAGACCAGCCCAACTAAACAACAGATGCTTTAAGGACCTAAAGAAGTTATGACTGATCATATATTTGGTTTGCATGGCAAGGTTTTGGTAATAGGGGGAGGGGGCTCTACACAGGTGGTTTCTGTAGAAGCTTCTGGAAAGTTCCCTCTACATCCAATAGAGGCAATGCTAGCTGGCTCCAAGGCTGAGCCCATCATCAACAGTGGTAGTGCCTCTGGGGTAAGGATGGAAAGGTTGCTGTGCTACTGCAGCAGAAGAAAGAGGGGGAGCATGTGAGAGGAACAGCCCTGCAGACACCATGGTCAGTGGAGGAGAGGGAGGAGGTGCTCCAGGCACTGGAGCAGAGATTCCCCCACAGCCTGTGGTGCCGACATGGTGAGACAGCTGTCCCCATGTGGGACCGTGGGGCTGTGGAGACCCAATTGCAGACCCTTGGAGGCCCCCACACCACAGCAGGTGAATGCCCAAGTCAGGCTGTGACACCTGTGGAAAGCCCACAATGCAAAGGCTCTGGCAGGACCCATGGACCTGTGAGAAGAGCCCATGCTGGAACAAGTGCAGAGTGTGAGGAGTCCTCCCCCTGAGGAGCCAGGACCTGCAGAGACAATGTGTGATGAACTGACTGCAACCTGTGTTCCTTGTCCTGCTGCACCACTGGCAGGGAGGAGGTAGAGAAAATTGGGAGTGAAGTTGAACTTTGGAAGATGGGAGGGGTGGGGAGAGGTGCTTTAAGATTTAGTTTTATTTGTCATTGCCTTTTTGTGGTTTGATTCATAATAGAACTGGTTTCCCCAAGTTGAGTCTGTTTTGCCTGTGATCGTAATTAGTGAGCAATCTCTACCCATCCTTATCTTGACCCGCAAACTTTTTGCTATATTTTCTCTCCTCTATTCAGCTGAGGAGGGAAGTGATAGAGTGGCTTTGGTGGGCACCAGGTGTCTAGACAATGACAACCTACCACAGATCAAAATGCCTCAACTGATACAATTCTGTGGTAACACTGGAAATTTTAGCTGAGTTCCAGTCTGTCTAAGTCTCTTACGTTGGTAGTGACTTCCTAAAATTTCTGTTTGGAAGTTGTCTGTATTCACTTGCTTTCAACTCTTTATTTATGTTTACATTATTTCAAGGCAACCAGTTTTTCACAGTTTGAAGTAGTTATATAAGAACAGATTTACTCTGCTGCAGTACAGTTTATAATGGGTGCCTTGGGAACAGTACAAAGCAAGGCGAGTCAAACTTGAAGTTACAGTTTCCGAGAATACACATCCACCTTCTTCACCCAGAGTTGATAGGCTCTTGGCATGTATCTCATATTTCATCACAGTTCTCGTATTTCATCTCCTTTTTCTGGCAGTCTTGGACTGCTGACCAATATCTTCACCAAAACTTATGCTTGGGCATCAAAAATTATAATAACTTGGAGAAACATCTTTGATTCCTTTCTTTCCCATGCTTTGCACATACCTGCAGTTGCAACTACTTGCAATTGGTGTTTTTGCCAATACTTTTTTTATTTGGCACCACTAAAATTCATATGAAGGACTGAGATCTGGGAGAAGGTGTTCAGTTAACACCCTTAATGCTTTTCCTTTATTTTCTACTAGAATCCTCTTTTTTTCCCCCAAGTATTCTTTAGTGCATTCTGATTTCTTCACAGTCTTTTAATCACTCTTGTTGTCTATTGTATTGTTTCTACTGAAAACCTTTGCCCTATCATAGTGTTGTGCTTTTTTTTTTGGACCACTTGGACTGCATTTCTGAGCTAGTCAATCCTGTTCTCCAAGAGGTTAGCAATTAAATTATATGTAGACTGAATAGCAATTGGAACCCTCAGCTTGTCTTGTATTGGCCCAAAAGCCAGGCTTCAATAGCTCATGATATCCTTGACTGCATATGCAAGTCCTCAATGTTGTTATTTTTCCTTTGGTCTTGTTGATTGTAGCTTGTTGGATTGGTGTCTGTCACTGTCTTTTTGGGTATCCTGTTTGACAAGACTTGTAGGATGATCATAACAGAAATAAAATGCATACATTTATGGTAATATGAACATGGCTTGTGTGGGCAAGCGAAGCAGCAGCCAGACAACCCAGCAGACCTCTGAACGTGGGGTATCACAACAAGCGCAGAGATGGGAAATGTGCTGCTGGCTTCTCAGTTTTCCTGTATGACTGAAGACTGCTCACTCTATGTATCTCATTTTCATTTTAGAATAAATGATTAAAGGTAAACATTATCAAAATAGACTAAATTTCTGAAATTATCACCCCCTTTTAACTACATCACCCATTTATTATCTTACTTTTCACTTTGTTCACCTTTTTTAGTCTGCTACACTTGGTGACTATTACACTTTTGTAACAGTTACAGGGGCTGGTTAGCATGCCCAGATGCCCCTCATCTTTTTTTTCTGTCCCTTTAAGGGTTTGGATTTGCCAACAAAACCTGCTGACAAATCTCTAATAACACAACAGTGTATAGTTGAAGGTTTTATGTGGTTTGAGTAGACTTACTGGCTTTACAGCAGGATTTACTATTTATTTGGAGTTTATGCTTTGGCCAGAGAGAACAATGCTATGCAAATTAAAAAAAAAGGTTCAGAAGTGCTGAGAAATAAAATGTTCTGTCAGAATACCTATCCTACAACAATTAAACCTTGCTGTTACATTCCACTGATGACTAGAAACAGATACCCAGAGATGACAGTACTGGACTGGAAGAGTGTTAGTCTGACCCAGCAAGGCAAGCCTTTTTGTCCAAGTGGCAAAGTATTTCAGCATTGTAAAACAACCATTTATTACAGTAGGTTACCCTACACAAATACCCTTCGTTATATTTACTCTGGACATTCCTTGTACCACTCCAGAAATACAGAGATAATTCCCAAACTGGATCTTCTTTAGCTAAAAATCTAAACTTTGCTTTGTCTTGGAGTCTACATTATTTTCTCCTCTAGTGACCTTCAGGGGAACACACAGTTGATAGAGTTGATGATAAAGGCATTCTTCTCTTTGAAGCTGTATTAGAGTTCAAGCCAAAACTTCTGTTTAAAATGGCCAAAGTGAAAGAGAATTTTAAGAAAAAATCTGTTCTCCTTTTCTTTCTTATTTAAAAAATCTATTTCAGGACTGCTGCAAAGGAAATAGGAAGCTAATTGGTCTCTTAACAGTGTTATTCAGAGACTTGGTCTTTCTCAGCTTTGCAAGAGATCTGCTCTACTGAGAAACCAGCAACATGGTGTGAAAAACCTGGTAGAAACAATAGGTACTTCTTTTTATAGCTGGTATCTCTTCAGAAACATAGACAGCAGCCAGAACGTGGCAGTAACAGATTTGCTTTCTCTTGTGCTGGAACACAGCATTCTATTTATCTCTGACAAGCGAAGGATATGTTGGACAAACTGCACTATTAAATACAGAAAGCCTCATTTAAATAATGTTAGTGCCTTGACACAAATAGGGACAAGCTCTGCAAACATGAGGCTGATAACATTTTGCCCTCATCTTCATTGTACACAGAAAACAAAAAATAGAAGTATATTTTAGTGGCTTTGTATTTAAATTTCTTTTTTCCTCTGTCTTCAGACATGACTTCTTTGGAAAGCAGAGTAGTATGTGGATAATTTCTACCATATTTCTAGGCTGGGGCATAAAAACACTGGTGCACTGGTATCTTCTCATTTTCTGTTAATTTTCTATTTGACAAAGTTTTTTTAAAAATGAAACAATAAAGTGCCTTCATAAGTCACACTCTTTGAATCTTCCAGTATGATTCTTCCATCCCTTTTTTTAAGTCCAGTTAGTCTAACTGGATGTTTTTTCATCTGTCTTTGGTAAATGCATTCTAAATACTGTTATTGTATGTAGTAAAATGTAAACCTGTATATTAATTTATATATTAAATATATAAAAACTATTTAAAGCTAAGACTTAGCAGGTAGTGTGGAAACAAAGGACTGGAGATAGTAATACAGGAAGTTTACTTTTAAGGCTAATAAGTTGCTCACCTCCACTAAATTAACTTTTCATTAAGAAAAGTTCATATGAACATACACTTTTATTAACCTGAATAATCAAGTTTGGTCTGAATATTAATTTCTTTAAGTCAAACAATAAAAGTTTTTAACCTTAATCAGAAAGGACTTGGTTTGAGGGCAAAAACTGTTAGCCATTACCAAGGGGATTTTTGTACCTTGCTGGTTATTTTAGCAATCTTCTGTGGATTTCATGAGAAATAATAAGATAGCTCTGAGTGAAAATAATGGTTCATAAAGCGTGTACGTTTAGCCTAATCAACTGAGCTGTGTTGGGTGGACTGTATGAGCTGAACTCTATGAAAGAGCATTGTGATTCCAACACTAAGAAGTGATGCTTGGCTTAAGGAGGAATAGCCTGTGTACACTTACTCAGTGGTTGGATTACATTATGGTCTCAGCTGAGTTTTCAAATTACTTGTGTAAAGAATTTTACTCAAGTTTCACAGAAATTTCACCATTAATTAATTAATTTGTAGTGGCAAGGAAGGTGTAAAACTCTCTTGCTTTCCTGATCATCCAGATATTGGGTTTAAATTAACTGAAAAGCCAAGCATACTGTGCACTGGAGTTGGGAAGGGACCTGTGTTGGATTAGCTCTCTTTAAGGGGTAGTCTTGAAAGGACAGGAATAGGGAGCCATTTACCTTTCCCAGCACCAAGAAGTTTTGCAAATAACCTTGTGTTAGGCGTTAATGTATAAAGTTAGCATTAATAATATTTTAATGAAAAATAATTAAGACTTATTTTTATCACGGCTATTAAGACATGGTTCTTCCATTCTGATTTAGGGGGTTAATATGAGTAACAGCCCGAAATTACTTGACTATAGACAGCTATTCTAAAAATGAACTGTGAATTCCAAGTTTATCTTTATTTTGTAGTCTCTTTCTTCATAACTGTCTAATTTTCATTATAGTTCTTCTTTTGAAGGACCTGGGAAAAGTTACTGATACCAGCCAGTGTAAACCTCATTACCCCACTGAGATTTTTCAGAATTATGATGATTACTCTAAATCACTCTAGGAATCGCTGTGAACAAGGTGGAGAAAAGTTTTCATGAATTTAAGAGTAGGTTTTCTTCTAGGAAGAGACAGATTTAGGCAATGTTAGTAGATTCTTTCTTAGCTGCCTGATGGTAGGCACTGGTGACTCACGAATTAACAAAGTGATACCCAAAGTTAATGTGCCACAATAGCCCTTGGGCTTTTCCACTTTCTCAGGTCTGAGTAGAACTTTATACTCAGTGCACATCAGATGAAGTGATAGATGGAGCCTAAGCCTCCATTTCTACTGGAGCTAGGATAGGCTGAGGTTTGCCATTGAAGTTTTTTTAAATGCTAGACTATATAACCTCCTGTTAATTATTTGCCTTTTTATTTCTAGTGTTCCCTCCATTTAAACAGACAATTTTATTTCACCTATGAAGACTAGATCTGGGAACCTATTCTTCCATATCCATTGTGAATAATTAATGCAAATAAATGATTTAGCTTCTTTGCTGTGTGTTTATCTTGTATAAGTGCTCCTTTGACAGCTTAGTCGTTTGGAAGTCTGCTAATTTTCTTTAATTTCTGCTGTTCCATGGAAGTGTATTATTTGAAATTTTTGCGTGGCTTTCTCTGGACTTTGCTTTTTTTGTTCAGTTTTATGCAGGGAAATGAAATCTTATGTAACTATTAGTATTTATAACTAGATTTTGTTTCTGTTGACCAATACTGTAAAATTGAATGTATCAAATTCAGGATTAAATAACGATATTTGTATTTTAAGTTCCCAGTTGTGTCTTTCCATCTCTGTTTCTTTTCAGTTTTACTGACGTTGTCTTTGCCATGATTGCTAGTCGTATTGTCCTCATTCTGCATTTTTTCCAGTATCATGATGTGATTGTCATAACCTTTGTTTGAAAGAACTTTGCTGGTATATTTTTACACATAGCCTGTTACAATTTGGAGATCTGCATAATTTAACCTCTCTTTTTATAATACAACATACTTACACATCTAAAGCAGCAGTCATTTGAGGAGGTATAAGTGCTTCACCAGTCTTAATGAGTTCAATCTGTTACCTTGCTGTACAGAAACAGATTTCACTTCCCCTTCCCCAAGGTGTAAAAAGTGAAACTGAGGGACTAATGCTGACTTGCCCAAAGTCAGGTGGCAAGTACGTCTTTTAAATGTAAGAATTGGACCTTTGTGCCTGTAGGTAATATAAAGTATTTTTTGTTAGTTCTTTACACTGCAATTCAGTTTCTATTTTTGGTGTAGTTTTTTCATTCCTGGGATGGTCATGGGTGGTTGGTTAGGTAGGGCATGGAGTTTGTACCAGGAGTCTGAAGGAGGGGAGTGACTCTGTGGCTGCATCATACAGACAGTTGCCATAGTGCCATAGAAAATATAGTGCCATGGAAGATTATTACAGAAAATAAGTAGAAATTGTTTTAATTAATAATACATGCATACTGTTAACATGAAATTTAACAAGTCTTTTAATACCTTCTAAAAGAATATTTAGGTCTAAAAAATTTTTCATGTTTTGAGGCAACAAATTTATTAATTGCTAGAGAAACTGACCTTGTCCATCGTCTTACATTGGAATAAAGGCTAGAAATCAACATTGTTTTTGCTCTTTGAAATGTCATTTTCAAGAAGGTTAGATTGTGGAAAAAGTATGAGGTTTTTCTTGGTTGTGAAAAGATAGGTAGACAATTTTCCTAAACTTTGCTCTTCCTTCTTTGCACTTCAGTTTCATTGCAAGACAGAATATAGGAGCTATGTTCCTTCTGCCTCTTGAAGCTATACTGTGTTCCAAATGAGAAGTCAAGATGTGTAAAGTTAGACATTGTGTGCACCTTGTTTTAATGACAGATGCAGGTTTCTGGAAACTGTGTGAATCCTTTTGGCCTGGAAATCTTCCCTTTGGAAGAAATACTGGAAGCTGACATTTTAACTGTAGACTGGGATATTTAAAGGAAAAGTCTTGCATTCACAGCTGATAAAGAAGACATTAAACTTTACTAACATGCTATTTGTTTCTAACAACAGTTGTGATTTAACCTCTTAAATATTTTTGTGAATGCAGAATTTTGTTGATTCTCACTAAAACCAAGACAGACTATTGCTAGAGGTCATAAACCAGTTCAAAATGCTAGAAGTTTCCAAGCGCCTCCATTGTAGTTAAAATACACTCCAAATTCCTCTACCCTTTGCCAATATCAATAAGCAAAAATTTTTGTCTAGCAGGCAGAAGGATTAGGAGTTGGGGAACAAATGCTGCAGGCAACTAGCCTGATTGTTAACACTAAAGAGAGGGGTTAGCAGAATATCAGGCCAGCATTTCAGGAGAAGTTTGACACCCTGGAGTGTTAAGACTTCTCAAAGCCTAGTTTTGCATAGAGTAACTCTGCATTTAACAAAAATGTGACTGAAATTATTATATAAGTACAGAAATGTGTAGTGTTTTATTTGGGGGGAGGGGGGAATAATTTTAGAAATAATAAGCTAAAGTTAGGTGCTTTTATCTTTATAAATAAAAGTGGCCTGATTTTTTTTAAAAGGTGCTGACTACCCACTGTGTCAATGGCTATACAGAAGCATTAAGATCATATAAATGTCAGGTCATATTGGTGTAGGCACCTAAATATGGAATCTGTGTGCTACTGGTTCTTTTTCTGTGGGCTCTACCTGGCTTTTTTCACATGTTAGGACTTTGGTTTGGAATTTTAAATTCTTCAGTGCAGGGCATATGTTTGTGCTGTTTCTGCAGATTGGAACTTCCGAAACAGATGGCATGAAGGTTCTGAAGAATCAGACTTGGACACCCTCTCTTATAAGTCTATGAACACATTATTTAATTATTGTAGTGGAGATGACGGTTGAGTGGGGAAGAAGACTCGGGGGAGAAGAGTCCAGCTTTGCTTTTCTTGCTCCTCCCACACTGCTTACCTTATGTGCTCTTTTACTTATTCTTTTATACAATTCCTGGGTTTTTGCTTCTTCAGGTTACTTTTTAGTGGAAAAACTAGGGTGTTCTTTCTATATTTCTTTGCTAAGTATTTGATTGTATTTTTCAACATTTATTTTACATTCTGAGTTCATTTGATTAGTGAAATATAAACAATAATATATTTCATTTTGAAGCAACATTTCTTATATAAATAATTTTTGGAGGGATAAAGATGCATTACACATAATTCTGGGATCTTGGCTGATTTTTGGTATACTGAAAAACTGAAAGAGAACATGTAGGAATGCTGTACCTCCTTGCCTGTTCTCATAGGCAGTGAAAATGGTTAATGCTTGTCATGCTGAGCTTGGTGTTTTCCTCTTATAGGAAGATCTTGGAGCTGCTTATTTCTTACTTCCAGTGACTTAAATAGAAGCTATTGAGGTGTTTCTTTTTCTAGCCTTGGGAAGAACTAAAATCTCCTTGTACTTATAAACTAGACCAGAAAGAAGATTTCAGTGCTGCTGAGGCAACTTTTTCTGCCTACTAATAGGTATAGTCAAGGGAAGTGAAACAGCTCGCTTTGGAGCAAAGTTTGAGAGTGTACGGTAATGAAAACTGTAATGAGAGCTTGTTCTCAATTAGCAGCTCTTTTCTTGTGTGCTACTTCTCAGACAAATTTTTCAGGGGAAAAAAAATGGAAGAAAGTGGAGATGACTGGCCAGTCAAATGCATGGTGAGATCTGCTAGTAAAAATAAAGTGATCACTCAAGCTTACTCATTTCTATAGGAAGTCAGCATAGCTATATCTTTAGCATAGCTCTACCACCCTTTAACTCTCAAAACATCCTCTGCTCCAAGAAAAAATGGGATTGTGAATTTATCCTTTTTCATCTGATCCACACCCCTTGGAATAAGTACATTCCCAGCAATCTTACAGGAGACTTTGCTTCAAACACAGCACCAAGTGCATACTGAGCAACTTCTAATTAAAAAAACCCTCAAAGATCACTCCAAGTGATGAGATTTACACCAATTCGTTAAGTAAAATGTGTGACAGAAGTCGATGAGAGTCTATTAGGTGACTCTTGTCTCCTGCTGCATCTGAATCCCTTGGAAGGAAGAGAAAAAGGTCACAGTGTTTGTGTTTTATAAGGTACTCCATCGTAGCTGTGAGCTTGGGGAATGTGTTCTCCTAGACTTGAGAAGGATTTATTTCCCTATACTGAGAAAGCTGAGTGAGAATACTCACAGAGAATGTAAACTGGGGTTTTTTTCTCCTTGCTTTTTTTTGTTGTGTTGCTTTGTTTTGCTTTAGCTGAGCTCCAGTAGTCCAAGGCCACCTCCAAGGCTTCCCACTCCCTGAGCTGAATGGCCACAGGCAGCTCATTATCATGACTTGCGTTGCTGTCTCCAGCATTTTAAAAACTCTTTTTCTGTTTCTCTAGCAATAAGAGTGAAGTCATCTGCACTGCAACTCTTAACCCTTTTAAAAAGAATTTCTGTTAAAATATCCGTCAAGAGCCTCAGCATGGGCTGTACGTGTTCTTGCTGTAAAATAAGCATATCACTGAACTTGATGAGTGCCTGGGGAAAACTGCAGTTGCTGCTCCGTGCCAGAGAGTCCCTAGCCAGCTTGATCACATGGATTTCCACCCTGGCTTTATTGTGAGAATATTAGGAAACAGAACAGAATATTTCAGCTGGAAGGGACTTTGAGCAATCGTCAGTACTTAGAAAGTTGCTTCCATTCTTTCCTTTGCTTTCACCTTCTATACTGTCTCTCTCCCTTCTGGCATTTCAGCTTGTAAAATCCTTTAGGTACAGCCTGACACAGACTTGCTGGACAGACTAATGAAGCTGTCTGTGACCTTCAGTGCTGCCCAGAGTAGGACCTCTTTTAAGGTGATGGGACACTGTTTCCTCTAGTCACCCCTACAGCCCTCCATCCCATTTACAGTGCACCCTGCCAGACACTTATTTTCATTTCATCTTTGAACAATTGTAAATATTGCAGGAGTTTAAATAATTAATGCTGGTTTATGGCCAAGCATCATTTTGTGTGACTGGAGTAGGACTTTGTGTGTGTGGAACCAGGCTCTGCTGCAAGCAGGCTGCATTGCTGCTGGTCTCTCTTGCTTAGCAGTGGGAACACTGCCAAAGCACAGACGTCTTACAAAACCAGCCACAGCCATCCCCCATGGCTGCTTTGGCACTACTGAATTCAGTAGCAATGTGGTCTTTTTGCCTTTTGTATTAAATGGAAATACTGGGCTGCAGCTTAGGCCCATGGAAACTTTGGATCTTCTTTCTCTGAGGTCTTCTATTTCCCTTGAAAGTCTCAGCTTTGAGGTGGTTGATTCATGAGTAGAGAGAGGTTTTTCAGCACTTTAGGAACATGAATTTAATGTTTGGCATATCCTGAAGATTGGCGTTGCGGCAAGGGTAGCTGAATATTTTGTGGAACTCTTGACCTGTCATTTATTTGGTGCAATATTAAAGCAAATTCTCATGGACTTCATGCTCATTTAATGTGCAGGGCCAAAGTTTGGAACCAAACTTCTGTATCTCTTTAGTTCCACTGAGAAAAACAGGTTTTTGTAGAGGAGTAAGGCCATCAGTGTGGTTTAAAATCTCAGTGTGGTTTACAAATGGAGTCCTTTTTCCTTGATCTGATGTTTGGAACACATGAGTGAGAGGACCTGGTTTTTTTTTAATTAGTTTTGGATTTTTTTCTATTGGTGGGAAGACACAGGTGGCAGGAGATAGAGAGGGAGTTTCTTGCTTACTTTCCTATCAGCTTCAGCACAAGCCAGAGAGGGAGCTGCCTTGACAAGTTAGAGCACAATACATCGCTGCTTGTTTATTAGATGCTTGAAATGAGCGTGTGTTTGGTAAGGCAGTTGTTCAGAATGACTGACAGTAACAGGCTTGTTTGTCTTTATAGTGAGAGCTTGTATCTTGCTGTTTAATGAGGGGTTTACAATGGTATTTAGGTTTTGTGCATAAATTTAAGGAGAGTTTTGTCTTGCATTCTCATGAATATGGATAAATTCAATAAACTGAGAGGAGTATTTTGTCAGTTAAAAGCATCTTGGACACCCTTTAAACTGAGGATGTGTGTGGAAGAACTCCAGTTCTTGCTTGTCAAAATTTGAAGCCACTCTGTAACATCTCTTGTTTTATTGTCTACAACTGTAAGCATCTTGAGTCTGATTGCCACCCTCTGAACTAACTCCTTTATCAAATCTTTCTACAGTTCTGCAGTCATAGATTTCATGAGTTTCACTGTTTATGCTCTGTGGTTTCTTTTACAGCTTACTTAAGAATGTAGTTTCACTGCATTTATTTATCTCTTCATTAATTTTTTTTTAAGCTAATGCACCAATCTCTCCGGTATCCTGTGGCAAGGGATATCCAATAGCCAAATTTACAAGCGGAATATGCTTTGGTTGGCTGTTCTGTACTCAATTATGCCATTGCACTAGAGAGGAATGGCTGTCTTTCATGTTGCATTCTGTGTCTGTGGGTTCTTGTCTCAGTCATGAAGCTGAAAGAACAACATATATGGAGAAACTGAAGCAAAAATTAAACTTACGGATAGAGTTTTTATTTATTGCAGGTAATCAAAGTGTATAGTGAAGATGATACTAGCAGAGCTTTGGAAGTACCCAGTGATATAACAGCCAGGGATGTTTGTCAGCTCTTGATATTGAAGAACCACTATGTTGATGACCACAGCTGGACTCTCTTTGAACAACTTACCCACACAGGTTTAGGTAAGACTAGTAATACATAATGGTATGATGCTAAATAAGGTGTTTAGTTTTCATTTTCACATGGAAGAACAATTCTAATAGAAAAGCTTGGAAGCAAAATGATAGGAAGGTTTGTGTGAATTTTTTCTTTTTGGGGTTGTTGCTTCTGATTATTTTTGAAAGCATAGGTATAAACTAGATTTTTTTTCATGGTACATTTGCCTCACACTGCTTGATCTGCATCTGTAAGAACTATTTGGAAGACACTAACAGTTAAAGTTATCACTGCAAATTCTTCCTTGCTTTACCTTGCTTTTCTCTGGCAGTTCTTTCTCTCTTATGGCTGCTATTTCCTGCTTATGTCTAGAAAGGCTTGGGTTATTTTCATTGGAAATAAAATCCTGTTTGTTCCTAACACACCTGAGTGAAATATCTGACATCAGGGACAGAAAGAGGTTACACAGAGCTATTTTATCTTTACTATAGGACTCGGTTTTCAGAAATAATATCAGAGTGGGCTGTCAGCATTTTCCTTCACTACATTCAGTTTGGCTAGATTTATGGTGAACTCTGGGACAGCGCTACTTTAAAAGGAAAACAAAACCATTCCTCTAAACTTGTACATAGGACCAGTGAACTGTGTTGAAGTGATGCCATGTGCAGTATTTTAAGTAGCTGGTAACAAGATGTTCTGAAATTCTTTCACATCGTCAGTGTTCCTCTAGTGTAGTAAAACTCCTCATTTTCTATTATACAGTCCAGAATGTGTAATCTGTGGTTTCAAAATATATTGTCTGATCTCTGTTCCTTTTAGAAGTGTATAGGTGTACTTTTGCAATATAAAAAACATAAGGCAAATTAATTGGAGGCAGAAAGGGGATGTTTGCAGAGATGTAAAAAGTGCAGAATACAGGAAAGTCTTTCCTTAGCAAGAAAGGACTTTAGAAGCCCACTGCTGGAATGTAATATTGAACTGAATCTCAAGTTAGACAATCTTACTTGGCTTTTACAGCACAGTGTTTCAGTACTGTATTGTGTATGCTTTTGATAAGAAATTATGTTAGAAAAAAGTCTACTAGAAGACAAATGTCAAAGAAATATGGTTATAATTTCACATCACTCAAAATTTCCATGTTATTCTTGAACTTTGGCACTGTACTAGAGCTAAAAAAGGTAGTACTTCTGCAACTTCAAGGGCAGTTCCATCTGCTAGTGCAAAGTGTGGCTTGAAAAAGAGGATGTTCTGGATGCCTTCCTGCATTCTAAAATACATAGAAAACTCCATGGAGTTCTTAATTCTCAAAAGAGACTGCACTGGTGCCTATTAACTTCAGTGCTGTTGATTTAAAAAAAAAATGTACACATCACGAACAAAAATCAAACACACCCACAAACATTTTCCCTGGCCACTCCTTCCCTTCCCCTCAGATATTTAAATATGGCTAAAAGCCATCGTTAGAGTCCCTTTCTCTAGATGGATCTAGGGAATCCAGCCTTGTGCTTTTGTTGAAAATAAAATTGACCGTGCATCTCTGACTCAATTATGTTTATCAGCTGTATTTGAAGGATGAACTACAAAAGCTAAAACTATTTTCTGCCCTTTTATACTCCTTTATCCTATGAAGGCAGATACAAACTTTTTTCAGATTTCTTTTCTTGCTTTGTAAAATTTCAAAGATATTTGTAACCTTTTGCACTGAATGTAACAGCTGTAAGATGCTTCCAACTCAGAGTAAGGTCAGAGTAAATCTGGGTTGAGGTTGAAAATGACTGCTATAGAAGAAGAGGTAGCAAAATGGCTTTAGAAAACAGTACTATATAAACAGCAGAAGTGTTTTCTGTATTTTATAGTGTTGCTGGTGTTCAAGCAGTGTAGCAACTATTGAAGAAGACACCTTTGAGAAACCATGCCAGAACAATAGTGGCACTGTTTCTCCAGCTTTCTGTATTTGCACAGTACACTTTTTGAGAAGTAGTGGGTTTTCTGCAATCTGGAGGATTTCTTGGAAGATTTCAGTATCAGATAATTAGTGAAATTGATTTTCCTAATATTCTGATATTCTTGAAATTGCTGAAGACCTTCATTCACCATGCAGTCTTATAATTGCTCCAGCTGCTTTCAGTATAGTTCTGGAAAAAGACAAATGCTTAATTTTAAAAGTAAAATAATTTCCTAGATGATGAGGTTGGCAATTCAACATTACTGGCCAAGGAAAGGAACAGTTTGAGATATCCCCTATATATTTTTAGAGTACTGAACAATAATGCAGTTATTTTTACAATACTGGTTTAGGTCGGGTTTTGTTAGAAAGGGTTAACATATTCACCTTGACTTGCTTTAAGTGTATTCTTAAGCTCTGGAAGAGTAGCTTGAAGAAATATTTTTCAAATGATGAGTTAGTTTGGGATTGTTTTATGTTTTTGTTATATGTTTTACCTATGTAAATTTGGAAAGTCTTTTACCTCTCATAAGTTAAGTGAATTGGTATTGAAAGGAGAAGTGCTGTGAGCAAATGTGTGTTATCTATGTAACCTCCAGGATGATGTGGATTAATAATTCATCCATCAATTAGTGAACTTTAAAATCTAACAGCTGTCTGAATACTCCTGAATTAGATATAATTGCATGAATCTTAGTGAGCTGAGCACAATGTTCTACTTTTAATCAAGACAGACATTAATTACCTCACTTGATTGTGCCTTCATTGCTGCGTGGAGGTATCTGCTGTGAAGGTTTAAAAAGGAAAAAAACCCAACAAAACTCCCACCTAAAGCAAAGCACAAATCCACAGTCTCTGTATTTCAGTTTTCACAAACATATATGCCCGTGGTGCAGAGCTCTACTGTTGAACACTAAGGATGGTTGTGTCCTCACTGCACCTGGCCCACTGCTGCTGCCTTGGCAGCCAGGAGGCTCAGCCTTCCTCCCCACCTCCCAGGTTTTGCAATAGCAGGGGTTCTGTTTCACATATCTGAAGTTCTGCAATTCTTGAAGCTCTATAAATCAATATATTTCAGAACTGTGTCTTTCTGCTATGTATTCTTTTGATCCTAACATATTGAATTTAAATACATTTTTGAATGGTTTTCACAATACCTAAGATCATTGAAAGCAGCTGAAGTGTGCCTAAATTTGGATAATGCCATGTCATTCCTACCACCAGGTACCTTGGTGCTGGGAATCCCATACGTCCAGTGCAATTCCCCTAAGCAGGGCAGGCTCTGCAAACAGAACTGTTATCCATACTGATAAATGCTGAAAAATTTTTCTGCTGGTTGGAAACAGTTTTCTGTTTGCTTCTGCAGCTGAACATACATCTAGGGCTCCTCTTTTGAGTAGAGGGTGGTGCCTTGGCCAGGCACATCAGTATCTTCCAGTCACTTTTTGATTTCATTCTGCATTCTTTCAGGTAGTCTGTGAAGGCTGGGAAGGCTCATAAAGCACTACCTGTGCAATAGTGCTGAGCAGTGTATTCCTATTTTTTATTTAGTTTAATTTTTTTCCCCACTGGGTGGGTAGAGAAGAGGCTTTTTGAAATGTGTTCTATCACATACTCCAATATAAAATCTTTCATGTGCATTAAATACTTTACATAGTTAAGGAGGCTGTTGGGGACTGTAGCAGGAGCTCCTCATGTTAGAGATAGCAGCAATAAAGAGATGATAGAAAGGGAGGTGGAAACTCTCCAGTCTAGCTGGAAGACAAAAATTATCTACCTAAACTGAAGGGCAGCTTTTTCATGTCACCATTTAGGGATTTGATTACAGGCCTATTTTTTGGAGGGCACTCAGTGTTTCAGTTCTTTCAAAAAAGTAAGTTTACTCAGTTATAATTTTTTTTTTGCTGTGACACCTTAAAAATAAAGAAATATCAGCACCTTTACCCATCCTTTGGGGTGATGCACAATGTCATATTTTTCTACCAAGAAATAAGTCTTGAGGAAATGGTGTTTCCTTGAATGTCACAATGCCAAGTATTTAAGGGTTTTAAATGTCATCTCAGAGGAGCACTTTCTCTCTATAAAACTGAAGGAAAAAAAATGCTGTTTTTAACTAAGAGCTGCGGTTCTTTGCCCCTGCATCTGAAGAATGTGTTTTGGAGTAGAACAACCTATACAAGGTTTTAAAATGCTTACTTTTCTTTCACTATTTTTGGATTTTTTTTTTCTGAATTTCTTTATGGTTTTATTTGCTTCATTTAATCTGGTTACAAAATGGGATTTTCATATAGCATCCTTAATCTCTGTCTTTTTGGACTCAAGAATTGGTTGAATTCAATGAAGAATTAGTTAAATTCAATGGAAGTTTAACTTAGCTCTGCTTTATCTGTAGATCATGAGAGTTCTTTGTCTTCTGCTAGTTGTGAGCTTGGTATTTGCTTTTGCATTTTCTTTTAAAATTTTTTTTTGCTTTCTTATAGGAAGACCTATAGAAGACCATGAATTAGTGATGGAAGTCCAGTCAAATTGGGTAATGGAAGAGGAAACCAAACTGTATTTTAGAAAAAATTATGCAAAGTATGAGTTTTTTAAAAATCCACTGGTAAGTCCTAACATTATATCTGTGAAGTGGTGCATTTACTGTTTCTAAAAAAGTCTTTTTTGTTGGACACAGATAGTCAGAGTTTAAATTTTTTAGTGTAGCAGGAGTCAAAAAGAATAGTCAAGAGGGAATATGTGAAATACAGGAATATATTGTAGTGCATGTGATCATTGGCCGGTCCCTTTCTTAGAGTTGTAAAACATCCATGTTCATTTTTTATGTTTGGGGGTGATGGGAATCAGGAATTAAACCCAGCGATTGGGTTTAATTATATTGAAATTTGCACACAGACGTAAAATTAAATTTTTGCAACTCAGTGAACTTTTCATCAAGTGACAACATAATACAAAATGAAGCAGTGTGAGGAGGGGCACCTGTAGCAAAGATGATTTTATTGTTGAAGTGAAAATTGAATGTTCTGGCCCAGCACTGCCGAATTGCAGCTTCTTCCAGCTGTAGCTAAATGACAACTGACACAAAAGGCCATGAGCAGCCATAACCTATTAGGGGTAAGTGAAAGTGAAGCCAAAGTTAGCATACACAAGGAATGGAAAGAGAGCAGAGATACCTTGTAACTCAGGGGTGTTGCCGAAGGTTAATGCTGCTGATTCAGACTTTGGCTGATGGCAAAGGCCGTGGAAGCAGTCCTGGCTCAGTGGAAGGAACTCACCATCTGGTTGCTCCATGGTGTATTTGGACAACTTCTAATACTGTCTCTCATAAAGCCAGCTTGTTTCAGATGAAAAAGGGAGAAATAGCAGAATTGCATGAGGGCTTAAAAGGTAAAAAATGAAGGGGAACTCAGATTATCTATCTGTGAAAAGGATAAAAAGGTAAATATAAAGATAACAAGAAATATAAGAGTTTTGGGAATTTGTTTGATTGACCTGTGTGTCTCTGGACAAATCATGATAGATTTGTCCCAGATATGGAGATATCATTATACCAGTGAAACATTTTTCAGCTTGAGATGGTCTACAGTTAATAAAGAGGCTTTCCCAGAATCACAGAATGGGCCAACCCCCCTGCTCAAGCAGAGTCATCCTAGAGCACATGGCGCATGATTGCATCCAGAGAGTTCTTGGAATATCTCCATTGAGAGAGATTCCACAACCTTTCTTGGAAATCTGTTCCAGTGTGTGATCACCCACTTAGGAAACAAGTCCTTCCTCACGTGGGACTTTCTATGCATCAGTTTTGGTCTGTTGCCTCCAAAAATTAAATTTATGTATTGTTTGACCAGTGAGTGGAACTGGCTGTGGAGCGTGGCAGACCTGCAGCTACACCAGCTTCAGCAGCTATAGCTAAGCAGAGTTCCTCTGGGTGCTCTGGCCTCAGCTATAGCAAGAATGCTTTGTCATAATGAATTAATATGAATTAACCCTACCAGAAGTTCAGTTTCATTAAAAATGGAAATTGCTGGACATTGAGTGGCCAAGGGAATATTAACTTCAGACTTGTCCAGGCCTTGAGAAGACATTATTTGTGATGGTCAAACCACTGTCTGGTTCATATCTGCATGACTGTATTGAGCACTCCAGATCTGTTCCATAAATTATCCCTTGAGCTTTCCTTGATAATGAAGCTGGCATTTTAATTGTAGGCTTTTAACCCCACCATTAACTACATCTGTTGATGTAGTCAGATTTTTTTTTGTTAATTTGTATAATACATAAAATAGAAGATTAAAAAAAACCTGAGACAACTTTTTCTGTGTTTGTGGAAGTTATTCCAAAATATTTTACTGTGTTTCTAGTGTAATGAAAACAATGGAAAACAATACACTTTTCAGTGTGTTGATGTATAGCCTCCTTATTTTGTAGCATATTGACTCCTCAGGCAAGTCTTGTATGTCAACAGCAATAGAAATTACTGCTAGAAAAACAACACTAGGGGCCAAATATTGCAATGTGATTTGCACTGGTGTCTGAAACCCTGTTCCAGAGACTATTGATGTTTTCTCAAAATTCTGTGGTTTTCAGCAAATAATATATAGCATGTGCCGAATTTTGGGTTGATATTAAGGTAAGCTTAAATTATTGGATCAGGGAATCTTCAGTGTCTTGCACTGCACTGAGAACTTAAATTGCACATGCAAAAGAGAAAGTTTTATATTTATTTCTACAGAACTTTGATACAAGTTCTTGTTGTTACAGAGCTTTTTTCCAGATCACATGATATCTTTTCCAAGTGAGACTAATGCAGCTCTAAGCCACTCTGGGATATTACAGGTATGTAATCCTTGAGTGAAGATGAATCAGCAGAGCTCAGAATTTCCCATTATCTGTGTTGTGTGAGCATAGTTCTTCATTGCTGTTGGATCTGTTGCTAGGTTTTGAATAACTCAAGACATGGTTAATAACTTTTTTCTTCAAGAGATAAGAAACAACGTTTCCCTTCCAAGCATCTGTTACATGTCCGCACTTGGAAACTTGGACATCCGACATGCACCAAAACAGAGATAATACAATGAAAACATGAAATACTTTTACTGGGTATTTCAGGCAAAAGACCCTTTTTCCTTAAATAGGTATAGTGCTGAACAAACTTAGCAGCAGGCTGTGGTAGAATACCAAAATACTGGTGATGTGACACAAATTGATACAAAAAAGAGTTAAATGGTTAAACTTAATGAGTAGAAAATTTAGACTGACTAGTATGATTTGTTAGCTTGAAGGCTACTGTGGCCTTCAAAAAAAATTATGGTAGGTCACTCAGTGTTAGTCATCTTTTAAGCAGACACAAGATTCTAATTTACAGTGGGAATAATGAAAGGATAATACAGAATGACCGTATCAGGGATCATTGTCTTACTTTCAAAGAGGGGAAAAATGAGTAATAAAGGTGGAAACATACACATTACTCTTGTTTGCTTGTCACTGGAAAAATTAAATAATAGAAGATGAACTTCCACTGGTCTTAAGACAGTAACCCTTTGCATGAGTTTTGGGGGTAAAGAATGATTGGAAAGGCAACATAATAACACGGGATATTTAGGGCAGAAGCAAAAGAAACATAGAAATTACAATTTTTAAAAAATCTGTATGATAAGGTCTAGCCTAGCATCCACCAGAAAATGAAAACCATTTTAAGTAACTAATTCTCAAAGCACTCCTTCCTATTAAATAATTACATCCTTATAAAAGTGGATGTTAATAAAGATGTTAAGATTATCCCAAATATAATAAAAAATTTTGTGATTTAGATTTGACACACACTAGATTCTGTAATTTTTACAAACATAAATAAAATTTTCGTGATTTCAGAAGTGCTGCAAATCTAATGAAAATTGTTTCCCTTTTGCCACCTACATAACACAAATTTTGCAGTCTATCATAAATATTTAATTTATAAAATTCTGTCCCATATGTTTATAGAACTTTATGTTTTTTCTCACAAATGTAATTTAGTAGTTCAAAAAATAATGAAGACTTCTTTATGAAAGAATTGTTTGCCATATATTCTTGTGCAGAACTTCTTTAAGCCCATATTGTGAGATCTAGAATATGTTTAGAACTGGTAAGTAAGATTAAGAATAATTCTATGTCTAAGTTACTTGCCATTTTGGTGGCTTGAAAAACATATTGCAAGCTCTGTTGCTATTTTGTGTTGCATTGTATGCTTAATTATATTTCATGAAATAAAACTTAATAGGCACAAAGTAGAGAATACCTTAGTGCATTGTGCAGTCATTGTGCACATTTCAGCAGAAACTGTTGGGTAAATTGTTTACAGTGAGTCACTATTTCCTTGGAAACTTTCATTAAGGCAAGTTAATGGGCTGCATTATTATTTGTGATTTGCTTGGTTAAGTATCAAAAGAGACATTAGTTTGACAATTCAGTGCTTACAAGTGATTAAAAAATCACTTCTGGTACTTTGACATCCTTTTGTGGATTGAGCTGTAAGCAAGTAAAATGTTTTCAAGGTCTGTTTTTCTTAACTCTCATTGAAAGTGGAAGAGTGAGTATTTTGGCTGATGATTTTGAATCAGAACATCTTTGTAGAACAGAGCCACAGAAACAAAAGAGAAGTTCATCTGTCTCCTATCCATTTAGCATGTGCTAAGTAAAAGAACTAGGTCTGGGATATGCTGAGTGTCTGTGTATACCAAAGAGAGAGGTTTAATTGCTGCCATGAAGATCTTTAGCCTACAGAAGAGCTGTGTCACTGTATTGATCAGGGTATGGCTGCTCTGAGACACAACGCTGTATGTGCGTGTCTAGTGGTAGGCAGTCTGGGTCATTTGGAACTTGCCTTAGGCTATTTTTGCAAATTGGATGATTTAAAATATGTCAAAAATGAACGTAGTATGAAGATTTTAAGGTCATTATTAACAGCCAGGATTTCATTTCTTTAATCTCTCTGCCATAGCAAGTCCCTCTTTCCCTAACCAGTTTCTCACCTGACTGCCATTACGGGCTTCAGGCTGGAACAGACCTGTGCTGAGTTTCAGTCTCTTGCCAATCTCCTGGATGTTTTTTAATCTCCCCATTGCCTTACTCTGTCTTCCACTCTAGGTTTTGTTGGCCTCTCGGTCTTAACCTTTCAGGTCAGCTGAAAGGATCGTGCCTAGCTGTCATCACATCTTTGAAGAAATCAGTAATCAAATTCAACATGATTCACAAAGTCTTAATATTATGATGGCTTCTTTAACTCCCCAAAACACTGCATAAATGCTCAAGAAGAAGTATCCACCTTAGCAGATATTGTGGTTTCTGCTACTGCAGTCATTTTTTCATTGAAAATATTGACAATGTAGTCAAATAAGTTTTATAGTTAGGAGTGCAGCTCTCAATCTTTATTGCATTCAGTGACATCTAGGATTGCTGCATTTTTCCCTATTATTATATTCATCTGAGACAGTCCAATGTTTTTCCCATTCTGTTGTTTTTTCACTTTCTGATTGATATGATATTTTGTTTACTTGTTTAGGTTGTGTTTTGGTTTTTTTTTTTTTTGCAATAAAATACTTTTATTTGCTTTGTTTCATGTTCAGATTGCTTTTAAATTAGTTTGTTTACAGCTAATCAAATGGTAATCAAGTCCTTAGTGCTGTCTATATCAGTATCTGAAAGATGTGGTGACATTTGACACCACTCTACTTATCAGGGTATGTATTTCACTGTGTGGGGAAGAGGATGCAAGTTTATTTCTGCATATTGTGTGACCAGTATTCCCTGTCTGCGGAATAGTATCATTTAGCTCTCCCCTCTTCTTCCAGTACTAAGGATTTTTCTTATTTTTATCTGCATAAATAGGGATCCCTCCTATAACAAACTTGTATGTACCTCCATTAAAAAAAAAACCAAACCAAAAAAACCCAACAAAAGAGCAACAAAAAACCCCCAACAAAAACCAATCTAAAACAACAACCCAAGGAAATTTTCTTTCCTACTATAATTCATTTTTGGCATTTATTACAGACATTCAGTTCTCACTCTGAAATATTTTTACTGCTCATCCTTCTGACAGTTAATGGTTTTGACTACAGCTTGTTCATGTTCTATTTTCTCACATAGTCCTCAGCTGTCGTAGAAAGGAAAAGATGGATTTAAGATTGCCTTTTTCCTAGCATTACTGCTACTTTATTTTAATTGATAGCATGGGTACAACAGTGGCTGTCGAAGCTTAGCATTGTATTGCTCCTCCACTTTGGTCTGCTGAGTAAGAGAAGTGTTTTTCATGACAGCATTTCTGTTTGAAGCTCTTATGGCAGAAATCCTGGGGAAGACACTTGTGCAGGCAGGAAGCCAACCACTCCTTTTAGTTTCAGCAGAGACATTAAAGCCTAAAAAGATGCTCTTTTGTTTTTGCATACATTGACTCGTTTAGATTTTCCTAAGGCTTTCATTTGACTTTGTTTATGGATTTTTTACTTTTTCAGTTCAGCCTGCATATTTCCCACCAGTGAACCTGTTAGCACATGGCAAAAGGGAAGATAAACAGCCAGAACATGTACCAAGACCTACCTGTTTGCTTCAGTGTGGCTAAAATAGCTTAAACTGCATTTGCACAGCAGCTGTGTGCCAGACAAAGCTGCGTGTAGACAGATGTACCTGGGCTCACTGTAATTGAACTGTTCAGGTGAATAGCAGTGAAGCTGCTCATGATGCAGTCCTGGTGCTGGGCTGGGGCACTCCCCTGGTCAGGAGAGCCCTGCTCGTGTTACTGCATTCACACCAGCTCAGGTTGATCTCAGGTACAGTCATACATCTCATGCAAGGCAGGAAAACAATAAAAAGTCAAAGAAACCTTGTATATCTTGGTTGGACTGTATTATTTAGTGGCCAGAGAACTTGGTGTGCTTCCAAAATCACGTTCACTTTTTCATTCTGCTGGAGTCCAGTACTGACTCCAGTCCATCTCTTGCCTTGTCATATGTTGTTTCACTCCTCAAATAAGATTTTCTGGAAATAGAAGTGGGGAGGAGGAAAATTCAGCAATGAAAACTGCAGATATTGACCAGAAAATCCTTTGTGCCATACCTCTATATAAGCCTTGACAAAATTTATGATACCAGAGACCAGTCCTGGGGCAAGGTATGTTGGAGAGCTCAGTAATAGATTCTGTGGCATATACGGAAATAGAAGAATTCTGGGTTAATATGTTTAGAGTCACAGTTCTGAATCGTGTTATTGGAAGAAGAGTGATAAAAATGAATGCATTACATGGACTTAAAGTTAACATGGTTGCTCACTTTTAGTGGGTACTTTTGCAGCAAGGCTGAGTAGAGCTGTCTAAGCCTCAGCAAGATGAGCTGTGTTGCACTCTGACAATGTCTGATGAAATGGCTGAAGAAAAGAATATCCTGAGTAGAGGGAGGAACTGTCTTGTGGACTGGACTAGTCTCTCTGGTTTTGGTTCAGCTAAAGCTCCTCCTTAAGCACCTTTCAGGTGCAGAGATGTTTATTCCCTCCTTTTAAAAATGGTAGTGTCTGCCTGACCTGCGTGGTTTCGTAATTCAGAGTTTGTGATTTGCTGAATTAGTTTTAACTCAGTCAGGTATTTTCTCTGGTTTGTAACCTGGTGGGTGAGGACAGGGATGTAATTCTTTTCTTCTGTTGTTAGCACTGATTGGCAGTTTTATATAAATAGGGTCTGAGGCATGGGATCAGTACTTCTTACACTGGTTTAGTTGCAGAAGTTCACATATTGCAGAAGTAATGCTCTCATTTCAAACCATATGGTTCCATATAAATATGTAACTTGCTTAGCATACCTTGGAGTTGTGTAACACTCTTATATGCCTTAAATGAGAGGTGCTGTTAATGGGATTAGATGAGATCATAACTGAATTACTGTGCTGTGATAGTGTATTTAGGAGTTATTCCCCTTAGCCCTGAGTACGTTAATGAAACACAAACCTGGTTTCAGAAGAAAAGAAAAATGCATGTCTGATACTTTCTTTCAGATGTTCCTTAGCTCCAGCACATATCCTGAGATTCATGGTTATTTGCATGCAAAGGAGCAGGGGAAAAAATCATGGAAAAAATTGTACTTTCTTTTGAGAAGATCTGGCCTTTATTTTTCCACTAAAGGTACATCTAAGGTAAGGGAGGAAAAAAAAAGAGAGAGAGCAAGAACTGTGAAGTCAGAGCAAATATGTATGTATTTATTGTTTGTTTTAATAATAACAATCAAAATGTACAACCAAATAATTAAACTTATAGTGATAAAAAAAAGAAAAATCTAGTTATTATAGATAAAATCTAGAGAGATATGGAGATACAAACCTGGGAAGGTGTTGTCTTAGAAACTCTAGTTTCTTTTTTCCTGATAAGCTTGCTTCATTCTGATTGATATTTCTCAGAGTACCCTGTTAAAATGAATTTTCAAATATTAGTTAACTGAAATATAAGTAGATGTTCTGAAAAGTGTATATAGTAATTAATTGTATAAAACAATAATTTTTACAGGATAACTTTGGGAATTCTCAAAATTTGTCACTGGACAGTTTTTCATTTTACTGGTTAAAATTTTTGATGGTGGTACCTTAAGCCTTATCATATTAAACATTGGAGTTGAGGAACCTTTTACATAAAGTACTCAAACCAATGTTTATTCATGTTTTGGATTTTCTGTAATTACCTGCCAAAGTTTTTGTTGAGCTGGTTTGTATCCTTTGGCAAATTTCTTTTGCTTGCTTCCTTTACATAATTAACCTTAGTGGGTAGAGATAATGGTTAGAAATGGTACTGGGCAATAATTATAACAGTATGTTGTTTTTCAGTTTATGAAAGTTTATTTTGTTTTGATGTTTGAAATGCATACTGCTCTCAAAACTTGCCTCCTACTCTAATTTTATTATTGCTTGAATCTAGTGGAGGTTTTCTTAGAAATTATATAACTTGTAGTCTGGGTTTTTTTTCCCTCTGGAAGAATAAACTCTTTAACTGATTTGATTTCTTTTTCCTCTGCATTGTAAAATGAAAATTGAGTTGCCTCTTTTTAGATTTCATGATGTCATGGTTAAAACTGGAGTTTGTAAGACTGTATTTTGGAACAGGATAACTACTGTATTCTTCCAAGTTTCTTATCTGGAGAGGCTGGCTGAAAGTAGTCTAACTGTATTACATTACTTTTCGTTTTAGGAGCCAAGGCATCTGCAGTTTTTCTGTGAATTCAGCAATAGTGATATGTACATGTCTTTAACAGGCAAAAAGATTTCTGGAGCACCAACAAACTATGGATTCTGCTTTAAGGTACAAGCTTATTATTCTGATACATATTAAAGCAAGCCACAGTTTTTAGGTAAGCTTAAGTTTCTTTAAGGCTTTGAAAGCAAGATTCAGCTGTCTATTATAAAATAGGAGAATTAGTGGCTTTTATTTCAACAGGTATTATCTTCAAGATATGCTTTAATGCTAAAAAAATGTGCTGTGGCCTTCTAGCCTAACAAATCAGGAGGAACCAGAGACCTGAAACAGCTCTGTGCAGATGATGAACAAAGTAGGACCTGTTGGATGACAGCAATTAGGTTACTCAAGGTAATTTTTCTGTGTGGAGTTAACTTCTTGCTTAAGTGTGCTATGTGATATATTGATGCTGTGAGTAGAGAGGTAACCTTCATTTTAGGTTCCCATGCAATAGCATTTTAGTACTTCAAAATCTTTTCTTTTTCATCTCAACAAAGAGAGAGAGACCAAGTCCTGGAATCGTTGTAAGGGTTGGAGTGATGCCTCAGTCCTAAAAATATTTAACATTAAGGATATGCCTCTATGTTGTATTCAGTGAGGTTGCTCAGTAATGTTGAACAAAGCTACAAGAATACACAAGAAGGGAACTTTAATGTTTTTATAATATGACTGTTTGTGACAAAATAGGAACAGGCCACTTGATATATTAAATGGGTAGTATTTAATGCAAAGTGTGCATTTATAAAGGCAGCAGCAATAATGGTGATGTACATTTCCTTAGCCTGACAGCTTTTGTCCCTGGTTTTTAATGGTAAAAAAAAGCGTGTGCTATCTTCTTCATCTGGGAAAAAACCTTACTTGGCTTAGGTTTATAATTTAAAATGCTAACCATGTTATTTTCTGGTTTTAGTATGGGATGCAGCTGTATCAGAATTACATGCAACCATATCAAGGTAGAAGTGGCTGCAGCCCTTTGAATATAACACCTATGGTATGTCCCACAGTAGCTCCATGAATAAATACATGTTTCTGCCATTGTGCTCTTTTCAAGTAACTTCTGTCAGTTACACTACTGACCTGCTCCTTCAAAACCTTGCATGTGCCAATGCTTGCCGAAGTGTTTAGGGCTGCCAGGGTTGACTAGAGAGCTAATTCATTTCCTTACATAGAACAGATGAGTTAAAAGGCTTTTCCCTTTGTAACATCTTCACTATTTTGGGAGTTCATTGGCTTATTACTGTTGAATGGAAAGAAGATTTTGAAAACAAAGCAGCAGAACCATAAATGTGTTAAAGGAGAAGCAAAGTGTTTAAGGTTACACATGCTGATGAATAAGAAGGTTGTAACAAATCCTTTTTGGCATACTTTCTCTTCTAATCTTTTAAAAAATATAAAATATTAAGTACTTGAGATGAATTTCATCTGGTGAAATACTGACTGGACTTTGGGGGAAAACCATAATTTGGCACATAGTCTGCCCTGTTTTGGAGAAAAAACAGTCTATACTAGATATCATGTTCATCTTCTCAGTTGGATAGTTGGGATTGAATGAGCTTGTCCATTTCTTAATATCGTATGTTATCCCAACTCTTTATGAGTAATTTGATTTCAGACTTTTTCATGGATGATTTATATCCCTTTTGTGGGTTTATTGGCTAAATTGAATAGAAATTACTTGTTGCCGAGATCTGTGACAATGATTTTATGGTGAATTTTTTTTAGCTTTTATTATAGTTCTTGCTGATGAAATGCCTAAGAAATGCATTTGTTAGCACAGGTATTCACAGAAGTAGTTCTCAGTGATCTTGCTAATAAGCATGGCTTATTAAGCATGTGCTTAATACGCTGCCTGTGTCTTAGTTTGTGTTATGTGAAGCTACTGCAATAGCCAGCTGCTGCTCTTATGATGGATCAGGGAGCCACTACTGATTCTCTCCTCTTTCACTGTTGTGTGCATTTTAGTTCCCATAGCTTCTAACAGGCAGAATCTATACCCACTGCTAACAATGGCACTGTTTTTCTACTCGTGCATAATTCATGAATAAAACAGCAAATTGAATAATCGGGGGATTAAGTGCACACGCTAATGAACATACTTTATAAGGAAGCCATTTCCACATTTCACATTCCTTAATTTCTCAACCATGTCAGCTACAAAGAGTTCCCTCCACTCTGCTATAGGCAAACATTTTCTCTTAATTTGCCCTTATTTTTTTACTTTTGCAAAGTTCTTTATAGGTTACAGTTACTCAGATAGACCTTAGTGTACGGTGTCAAGAATTACAGTGAACTACAGAATTGCTCTCTTCCATTTCTAGTTATATTCCTGCTTGTAACCAAGCAAAAAAAACCCCAAACAAACAAACAAACAAACAAACAAACAAACCCCCAAACTAAAAAAAAAACAAAAACAAACCAAAGAACCAGAGCAACTCTGGTTTTGGGCTAGGAAGCTTTGCTAACCCTACAGAAATCTGGGCCTCTTGTGTCCAGATGTTGCTTTAACTTGCAGAGTGCTAGAAGGCTCTTTTATTTATTAGATATTCCAGTGCTTGCCAACATTGGAGCTGTCACAATTCTTATAAAACCTGATTTTTTAAACCTTGGTTTCTGAGAAACGTTTTGGTGATTTTTAGGACTGTTTTGTCAAACCTCAATGTTCTTACTCAGTTGTTACAAAATCGATTTTCACTGAGAGAAAAAAACACAAGCATTTTTTTGTAACAGATGCTGCAGTTATTGAGTCTGTGATTAGAGTTAGAAGGGATGTATTAAAATAGAAGTTATACTCCATAGAAATTGCTGTTTTCAATGCTCAAATATGGTAAACTGAATCGAAATTCATATAGCAAACATATAAATCTGACATATTTCTAATGAAATATTTTGAATATTTTTAAATTGGATCATTATGTATAATAATTTTGTATTTTACCTTTTTTTCTCTGTTACTTGGAGATCTTAATAAGAGCTTCCTGACTTGTTTTGACATGGAAAGGGCTAGTTATAGTTAAAAATATAAATACAGTTTATGGTAAAGTGATGGATTTGTCATCCATTGCAGTAATGCAAAAAGATGGTCTGTCCTGCCAGGCTGTAAAATTGAGCTTTGCAGCAGCATACTAGAATTACAAATACTCCCTAGGGTAAAATGAGTTTGGCTCTAATGAGAAACACTGCCAATACTTGAAATATCACTTACAAAACATAATGTTTTCTCAGAAGCTCGCTTTTAAATGATGAATCTTGTAAAAAGTGAGCAAACTAAATTTATTTTTCTTTGTTGCAGAGAAGCATTTCAGAAAATTCTTTGGTAGCAATGGATTTCTCAGGACACAGAAGCAGAATTATAGAAAATCCAACAGAAGCCCTTTCAGTTGCAGTTGAAGAAGGATTAGCATGGCGGGTATAAAAACCTTTGATTTATCAGAATAGTATTTTCTGTTTTGGTGNTTTTTTTTTTTTTTTTTTTACAAAAGAGCTTTGAAGTCATGTTTTTGCTTCTCTCTCATACAGAGGAGAGGGTGTCTCCGACTCAACTCACATGGTAGTCCAATTGCCATGTCTAACATGGGTATGTGTGAGTTAATTCCTTGCCAGAGAAATGCAATAACTGGTTCTTTCAATAAAGGGAAAATGTTTTTTCACTGATCTTTTTTTCTACAGCTATACACAGATCTCAGTCGTGGTTTCATCATAAAATCTCTAGAGAAGAGGCTCAGAGACTTATTTTGCAGCATGGACTTGTAGATGGGTGAGTTAATTCTTCACATAGCTTGTCTGAGACGTGTTTCTAGCCAACAACTCCTATTTTCATGTGCCTCTTACTGGGGGAAGCTGGAGGAAGAAGTTTTCACTTGCCTAATAGGAATAAGAATTCTTTTATATAGGGCTGTCTGGGGATCAGTTGGTTCCTATTTTATATCCTTTGGAAACAATGAAGTGGTGATCTAAGACTTGGATTCTGTCACTGACCGATTACTTATGTCCGTTCAGAGCCAAGCACTAGAGCTGTGTCTGCACAGGATTCTCTGGGAGCTGTCAACCTTGGCATCACTGGCTTTTGTATCTCTATTAGTGATGAAAGAGTGAAAGAAAGCCTGAAAACATTATTCTAAGAACTGTGCTGGGACAGACACTGAAAAAAAGTATGCCTTTTTCTCACGAATTTACTAAAAATTGTGTCATCCTTCAATAGTAAACAATAAATATTAGGATAAGACTTTAATTTTAAAAATATTTCACTAAAATACTAATTTTTAAAATTACAAAGCAAATAGGTGTTTTATGTTCAAATCCTCCTACTTTTCATTCCTGCATTTTTATCCTTAGTCCTGTATTAAATGTAAACTTGGGTCTCCTTCATTCCATGAGCAATTCCATAAAAATCTCAGTTTCTTTGAGTCTGTTTCCAGTTAGGTACCTGGATCATCAGATTTCTGGTTAAATTCCTTCAGTTTAAATGAAGTATGTTGTAGTATTGTTTTCTACATCTACAGAAGGGGCTTCAGGGAAAAAAAAGTCAAGGGGAGGAAAGGGAGACAGACCCAGCACAGGAATGGTTAACTGGACTTCCACTTTTGTATTTTTAATTTCTGTTTTGAATTTATGGGGTCTTGTTTTTAGGCCTGGCTTATCATCTTGAAGTTCTGCATTTATTTTTGCGTTTGTTAGAAGAGTGGGACAGGACATGGGGATGAATCCAACATACATTTCTGAGCAGGATGCCAGTCTAGGCCTGATGCATCTTCCCATGTATTTCTTACACACACACTGAAATGAGAAAGTGAATACCTTGCTAGCATTGGTTTAGTACAATGTTGTTTATGTTATATCCTTGGAGCCATTCATAGCTGTGCAGTGGGATTTTGAGGAGGATGATACTTTTGTGTGGACTATCTAGAATTAATTAGAACACTGGTAGTAGGAGTGCTCATTTGCTGTCAGATACATATTCAGGAGTTACAGTGAAATAATGAACACATGACATCATGTGACATAATTTTGATGAGCTAAAAGCATGAATTATCACCAAAAATATGGTCATTTTAATGGGAAAAATAAGAATTTCGTTTCTGGGAGTGAGGGCAGAGAAAATAATCCATATTGAGCCTTTTAAGTTGATCCTGAGCGAGGAGTTCTCATGCATATATGACAAGGGAGTAGGGCCTCTGTAATAGTGTATGTACCAACAACTATGTTGTTCATGATGGCTTTTAGAAGAAGAGAAGTTGACTGGAGCCATCCAGCATGTCTAAAAAGCTCCTTCCAGTTAACATTTCTGAGAGTCTGTGAACTACAGCCCTTTCTTCACAATAAACATTTTAAAGGTTCTTTGACAACTAGAGTAGGTCTGTTGTGATTCTGTTAGAAAATAATAAAGATCTTTTTATTTGAAGGAGAAGAAATGTTGCTTATATTTGTGATAAAACAAGGAAAGAAGTAATAAAATATACTTGAAAAGAACTGATGAATGGGAACCAATAAAAGTGATTATATTGTGTATCATCTAATGTGGATGCTAGTAAATGGGTACTGGGTAGAGACCCCATTTGGATAGCTGCCAAGTGGCAAATTCTGCAGCGTCATTTTTCTGAATAAAATGCAGTGTCGGTCTATAAGGACATAATATAAAATATATAAAATGTGGAAGTTGGTGCAGGGATCTGTGGTGACTGCTGTGAGCAGTGTGGCTGTGTCCCGGGAGGGCGGGAGCCCGCTAGGTGGTGGGAGCGAGCCGCTGGGAGCGGAGCCCGCGCTGCCGCCGCACGACCGTCCCTGCCCGGGGGGAGCTGCGTTAGGAACAGGGCTCCCACCTAGACCGCACAGGGATTTGGACAGGAATGGTAATGATAATGGACTCCAAATTTCTTAATTCTTTAATATTAAAGATATTTTCTCACTGTGTAAAAATAAAACCCTTAAAAACTTTGAGAATTACATTAGTGCTTTGAATCCATGCTGGAAGTCAGTGAAAATCCACTGCAAACCTTTGGCTGTTTTTTTCCCCCTTGAAATTATTTCTTTCCGTGTAGTAGCTGGGCTCTCACTTCTGGTGTGTGGTGGGGCAAACAGTTATGATTAGGTGGTCACTAATGCTCGCTTGAGTGAAACCTGCAAGTCCATATTGCCCGTTTCTTTTCTGTCCTGAAAGAGGAGCATGCTTGCCAGTGGCTGTCTCTCCATTTTCCTTCTTTGGTACATTGGTCAGCTATATCTGTTCCAGACCTGCACAACACAAGAAGTTCAGCCTCTCTCCAATTCAAAGCTGTCCATCAGGTTCTTCCCGGTCCTCCAAACTGTTCTCTGCCAATATTCCAAGCTAGGCACTTCAGTGAAAACAATCTCATACTGGTAATCATCCTTTGCCTTTACCAAATTATTCTACCAGGACTATGGCAAAGTTATATTTGTCCATGTCTGGTTGGAATAAGTTATCATTGAATTAGTTCCATTGGCACTATTGGCCATTCATAATTTGAAAAATTATTTCATAAAGCAAGGAGAGTGTAGCTATGTCTTGTTGGTAATTTTGCTGCTGTGCAGAAATGAGAGGGCATTTATGAGGATTGGCTAGATATGGAAAACATTCTGGTGTGCCTTGCATTACCTTTTCTGTAAAATTCCTGTTTAACCACCTTTTGAATTTTCCTTATAATGCTTGTGATTTAGAAAATTCAAGTTTTCTCTAGTAAGAGTCCAGATAAAAATTTTGTTCAAAGCACAAACTTTGAGGGTGCTTTTCTGTCTGAAGAAATGTATTGTAATTCTATGCAGTGTAAAAACTAACGCCTACAGTGTCATTTATTCTGAGAATGCATGTTTTTCACATAATAGACAAGGTGAAGAAGAATTTAAGAGAAAGTATTCCCAGTGACACATTTGCAAAGAAATACTGATTAAAAGTCTAACTTACATAATTGATATTATTTATGCTTTTCACTAATACTTGCTGCAATGAATTTAGAACAGTTTTAACTGGATATTTATAAAAGGGTTTCAAATGTTCTTACTTTGAAATTTTTCTATCTCTTCTAGGGTATTCCTGGTACGTGATAGCCAAAGTAACCCCAAAACATTTGTATTGTCACTGAGTCATGGATTAAAAATAAAACATTTTCAAATTGTACCAGTAAGTAAGTTTTTTCAGTTTATAAATGGGTTGTAAAACCAAACAATTGAATAACTGAGGTAGAATACAGATGGATTTTTTCTCCTTTTGCTATTTTATGGAAGATGTAATCATCATACCTGTATCACTGATTATAATTAGTATTCTTTAGTAGAATTGAACATTTTTGAGCTTTGCTGTTTGATTTGTTCTAAAGCTTGACTAGTATTATAAAATCCTAAAAAGTTTCTTGAAAAACCAAACAAATCTATTTCCACTGGAATAGAAACAGCCCTGATGGCATGAAAATCACATATTAATGGAGTTCATGTTCCCTTTTACTTTTCAGTATGTACACAATTTCTTAGTCGACTGTTTTGGACTGCCTCTGTCACGTGTCCATATTTCACTGAGTCTTCTGTTAAGGATAGTGTCAATATCGGTCATCAAACATACTTTGTTGACCTCTCTTGTTGTTACTGTGGTATATTTATGTACAGGTCTTCTTCAGGGGAACAAAAAAAAATACAACATTATTTAGTCCAGATGCTTTATAGGTAAGCTGAAAGTTACTAAGCTGAAATAATATTTCTGTTAGTTTTATTTGAACATACTGTCCAGTTGTCCTGCCAGAATGGTTAGCCATCCCCATTGCTTCCACTCTCTCCTGAGGTGGGTTAGGTGGATTTCTTTACATGTGGCATCTCTTGAGATGAGAAATACTTGAGCATTTAGTGTTCTGGCCACAGATGCTTGATGTAACTAAGCAGACTCAGAGCTTTTTTATCTCTCTTTACAAGAACCTTTCTTCCAGACCACATAATGCCTCAAGCCTCCATGTATCTTCTTGCTGAAGTTTCTAGCAGATTCTGCTGTTTCTCAGTCGTGGCACTATTTTTTTTTTTCTTTGTCTGTTGATTCTCTCTGATCATTCACCAAATTTCTCTATGCCTTACCTAGGGCTTGTAGCTGATATCCTCCATTAAAACAGTTCATGTAGAATAAAACTGAAGCATTATTTGAGAGGAGGAAAGAAGTCGATCAGATTAGCTAGAAGAATTGTCCAAGATCTTCTTGTGTTTAGGTACAGAATATGGAGAATTCCTTCATCCAAAAGTGGTAGTTATGCATTGGATCCCATGGGATCATCAACATATAATCCTTGATAAGAATCCCAGGTGTAAGATCTCTGTGCATTCATTGACTGTAGTCACTTCTAGTATTTACTTTGGTATAACTGTTGTGTGGTTTGAAAACCTTCTAAACTCCATACAAAGAGTGTACGATTCTACTTCATTGTGATGTCCTGTAACTCTCAGATTTAAGAGACCACTTTTCCTTTCCCTATCAGGAAACAGACCCTCTCTTCTCTAAGTGCAGGTGTAGCAGGATGCTGCAGTTATCTTCAGTTTCCTCTGAGATGGATGATTCTCTCCTTCCCTTCATAAGAATGTGCTAAAACTTTGCTCTCCTGTTGTGGGATCTTTGGAGGAACCAGGAATTCTTAGTTTTTATATAATTGTCTCCAGACTTGGGTCACATTTTCCATGCTGTTCATCGAGAAGACCTGTATCACTTCATTGCAAAACTTGACTTACTTGAAGGAAATGTTTTTGAATTGTTTTTTAAATAAGCAATTTCTCCTATGCTACTAACCAGAAAAAAAAAGTGATGAGAACAGCTTAATCCAGAGAGAGTGTGTGGCATGGAAGCTGTTGTCCCCCAAATACTGGCATATTTGAGTTCCTTTCTGTTAGTTTCTAGTTGTATTCAGTACTCTCATTCCATTCTCAATACCCTAACTTAAACATGCTCTGTTTTAGCTTGAACAGTGCTCTTTAAAGAACTCAGAAAATTGTTGTTTAAGGGAGGAAGGGTTTGGTATCAGTTGCTGCTGATGTAAATGAAGTGATCATTATTAAGAAACAAGGCATTTTGTATTACTGTAGTAAATTCACAGCTTATTAGTTGAAGATCAAGGTTACCTCTTCGAATTTCAAATTCTCCTGTTCTTCTAAACTCTTACCTGTTTCCAGCCGTTGTAAAGGCAAACTTTCTTACTAAATGTAAACAAATAAATGTCATTTACAAAGCCTTTTTACAAGGTAAAAACAATTCAATCTCTAAATGAATTCTTTTTCTCTCATATTTTAGTTTGCTTCAGGTTTTGCTGCATTTAAAAATGTCTCCTTTTAGATAGGGTATGCAGCCTGCTAGTTCATGCCTCACCCATGTAAACAGGCGCCTTGTGTTAACATTGGTAACCTGTGCAACAGGTATTGCAGGTGGGTAGTTGGGAACTGATTGTAAAAAGTTCAGGAGGAAACCTTTGGGATACATTTGGGATCCTGTACTGTGAAAATTGGAGAGCTTGTTAGTTTAAAGGTATTTTTCAGCCTTTATACTCTGAGCTGATGCAAGTTCACATCAATGGATTCTATCCTGAAATTTCATCCATATGAAAGATGGAGAATTGATACACAGTTCTGGGAATGTCTTTTTGTAATAAATGTTTTCTCATAACAACCTTTTTAGCTTGCAGAAGATGCTAGGTTCTTGGGCAACAGAACTTTGATATGAGTTTTTACTTTGCAAAATATTGATAGCTTTAGAATTAGCAATCTGTCTGGTATTCATTTCAAGGTTTGGAATAACTTGTTAGGAGGATAACAGACATTTGAATTGTTAACACTCCTTGCCTGCAGTGTTTTGGCAGGAAAATTGCATGCATAAAGAAAGTCCAATGAATGATAATCCATTTTCAGGTTTTTGGCTGGAGCACAGGAGTTCACACATTCTCACATTGGTAATTCCTTAACTAGCAGAGTTTGACCTGGTTTGACCAAAGTCTGAGAATAAAGAAATTACAAACTACTTCCAGTCATGGTAGAAAGGGGTAGAATAACCAGGAGTCATAAGCAGTTCAACAGCTGCTTCAGATAAAACATCTTAATTACAGGTAAGACAGCTAATTATATCTTCTCCCTTCCCCTGTATTCAAGTAGGGTAGTTGCATCTTTCCCTAGCACACCATCTGCTTCTCTGTGCTAGCCCTACTTCAGGATCCTGTGTTCACTATTCTTTCAATCTTGTAAAGTATCTTTTCCCCCTTTTCTTTTTAAAAATAGTTTCAATAGGATTTTTCACCCTATATTTACATGAATACCAATTAGTCACTATTTCACTAATCCTCTTGATATTAAACATATCAGCAGTAGAGGAACTAAATCAAGAAATTATATAGTCGGCAATGCAATACAAATTGTGCAAGAGCTAACATTCAGTAACTTAGAAGAGGGAAATACTGATCGCAAATTTTTGAGCATCTAAAAGTCAAAAGCAATCTTTCAAGGTATGTGTTGAAGTCTCTTCTTTCTCTTCTGTGTCTGTCCTAATATGTGTTTGGAGCTGCAGCAATTCTTCCTCCTACAACAAAGAGCTACTAGAGCAAGCATTTCACTCTTGAGATGGGTAGTGTCTTGTGTAGCTAATACTACCCAGCACACCACTGCACTGGTGTGTAGCCTCATCACATCATTACTTATCAAAAGTAATTACTTATCACTTATCACAGTGATAAGAAAATCATGGAAGTGAACGGAGCAAAGGTTGAAATCTATGAGTAACTTCAGACTTGGTTGCTTCATGTCGCTCTATAAGAACTCAGGGTTGGTATTAACCCCAGCTATCATTCCAAAGCAAAGGCATGAAGTAGTATTGGTAGTACAGAAAGAGTATTCCTATACTTATTTAACGGTTCTTTCCTTTTAGGTGTGTACTTGAAGTCAAATAATACGTTGTTTTCCTGTTGGGTTTTTTTGTGTGTAAATGATCACTGTATTTTTAGAGCACGCAGTAGTCATAAGATTATGAATATATTGGTCTGTAAGAACACTTCTCAAACAAGTATTCCAGTCAGAAAGAAGTACCGTAGCAAAAGAGGATTTTATTGAATCTTGTTTTTCTATTTTTACAGTTGGAAGATGATGGGAAGCTATTCTATACCCTTGATGACGGTCATACCAGATTTACTGATCTCATCCAGCTAGTGGAATTCTATCAACTTAATAAAGGAGTACTGCCTTGCAAGTTAAAACACTACTGTGCACGGATTGCTCTTTAACCAAAGCAGTTGTTGTTTCATCAGAGGGAAAGAAGATACTAGTATACTTTCTCCCCCAAAGGCAATTTGTATAGCAGAAAGGGAGGGAAAAAAACATTACATTGTAAAGATTCTATGTTTAAGCTGCAAAGCAAAAAAAAAAAAATTATATTCTGTGAAGATAAGAACTTTGCTTTGTGATTGTCACAGCAAAATTAATGTTATGGTTTTGAAAAACCATTCTTTCCTATGTAATTCTTTAGTGTTGTCTTGGACTTTCTTGGTTTTCTTTTCAACTGAAAACAGTTTTGAAAAATATTGTATAACTCCTACAAAAATATAACTGAAGGAAGATCTTTGTTCTTAGGTTTAAAATTAACTTTTTTCTCTATAAATGTTTCTCATAATTTCTGTTCATCACATAAAAGAATAACATTTACTGTGGCAAGGATCAGAAGCTGAACTGCACATTTTATTTGTAAATAAAATGAATAAATATTTTGCACTATATTTTTGAATGCTACTTTGAGGATTATCATATCCAAAAAGTGAAAAATCATTAAAACCACTTATAACTGCTCAGTTGTATTGAGTTGTGCTATTCTTGTTGTAATATTTTAAAGGACTTTTTCTCTAATCCAGTGAGTAAATCTGCATCTTTTATACAGAGCTGGACTGTCACTTACTTGGCTGTGAAATGTATCAACCTGCATAATTATTATGTAGTGCATAGTGTGGTTTAGTGTATACCTATAATCTCTGACACAAAGAGAGGCAGAAAGACTTAAGTACTGTGGATCTTTGCACAGTTGAGGAGGGAATCAATTTCAGTTACCCTTGAAAAATAAAAGTAATGTTATAATAGTTGTAAATTATCAATAATTTACAATACTTACAAATAAAGGCAAATCCATCGGACTTTGCTGAAAACCTCATCATACTGTATTTGCAGTCAGTTCCCAGCTTATTATTTATTATAAAATAAAAATGTCAGTTTAACTACCAGCCAAGCAATCTTTACAGATTACCAGGTATCTAACATTCCAACTAAAAAGAACTGTGCCAGTAGACCAAGCCAAATTTTGGACCCACAGCATTAGAGCTAATTTTGGTATTTGTGTTTCGAAAGAGAGTTGATACTGCTGTATCCTTGAACAAAAACTTGAGTGGAATGGGACTTGGGAGAGAGGCATCCCTATCCCTATGCTTTGCTGTCCAAGAGATTTGATCTTATTACGAGGGTTCAGGACACTGTCCTGGGTGTCTTTACAAAGGGTAAAGGCTGGAGTAAAGGCGGTGGTTGAGGATGGGCATCGCACTGATCCAGCTCCCCCTTCCTGTGCTTGCTCGAGGTCCATGACTGCCAGGCATGGCAGCTGCTCTGCCGTGGGAGGAGGTGGGAGGGAAGGTAAAGGAGGCCTGGGCAGAGATGGAGCCGGTGGGCCCCGAGGCACAGCGGTGCCAGGATGTGTCAGCTGACAAGGTCACGGACATGGAAGCATTAGAACAGTGTGGTAACTGTAGCCTGTGGTTTTGTTATTGTGTGTCTCTGGAAGGCAAGCATAATAACATAATACTGTGATACTTAATTTACCAACTTGATCCACACATCACTGACCTTTTCCTCTGGTATGCAAATGCAGTTTTTAAAGCTCATTAAAAAAGCAACTCTTCCTAATGTGTACCAAAGATGCAACATATGTGATGCCTAAGCTCATTACATTAGGAAAGCTTTGTAAAAATCTTTACAGTCTAATAAATTTAACTCTTAAACCTCAAACACAATTTCAAATTGTACTTTAAAAAATTAATTAAAACCTCTTCAGGTTTGCTTTAATAATGTGATTACTTCTCAGGTAGTTTTATTTCAGATGTTGGCATAGAATAAGGAGAAACATTCTTTGCATCCCTTTTTTTAATCATCTCTTGACAAATGTCTGTTGTCTATTGTAGTCCATTTCTACTTGGACATGTGAAAGCTTTGCTGTAATTTTGGTTTGTATTTATGTATGCATGCTTGCCACACAAGCCAACTGCTCAGTGAGTGAGTACCTGTCACCTTTGGACCTATCAGAAAAGAAAAGAATATAGGGATTATGTCACATTATGTGACATCATCTAAACTGAAATGTTGCTGAGAACACATAGTCTCTTCTATATGATGTGTATACCTTTCCTGGACCTTGTTGTTGTTTATGACTATGCCAGAAAAAAACAAACCAATAAAACTAATAAAATCTAGTTTGCTGTTTAAATGACTTCACAGGCTACCTCCTTGTTTAAATACTACTGAAGAAACAAACATGAAGGAGGTAGTCTTAATGTGTAAAAGCAAGGAATCAAACACCACCCCTCAAAAGTCAAATATTCTGATATGAGAGACTTCTTCCAGATGTACAAGTGGTACAAGTGGTTAATGCATGACTTTCAAGATCCTTGCTTGCAACTAGTCAGAAAAAAGCAGCAAGGAATTTGTATAAGATCAGCCAGGATATGTCTGACCATAAAGTTCTTTGGGGGTGTAGGCAATGCTATTTAGACAGAATTTCAGTGTGTTAACTGTCACTTCTAATTAGAAATACTACACTTTGGTGCCCACCTTCACAATGAGAATTGACTTAAAAAGGAGTTGTTAACAGCTCAGAAAGGAATCAGTACTATTTTGGGCAAGCCAGTCTATCTGTCTCCAACACTTGCTTCTCTTCAAAATGTGGACAATTTTATATCTACCTCACAGAATATTTATGGACTGATTTTTAGGGAAAAAGAACAATAGAAACCGGAGTTATTAGCAGAAGGGTTTTTTAATACTTAAATGATACGTTTTTACCTTTACTTGATGCCAAAACACCTAGGTATGAAGCATAGTATTTGAAAAACCCTTCCTGTTTTCTTCAGATTTAAAATTTTATGCTTCTCAGGGTGTTTATGTGTAGTGCACTGCCAGGAAGAGAGAACTGAGCTTGCCATGTAGAGGAACCAAAAGCAGCATAAGGGCACAAGCCTAGCTTGCTGTCTGGGGTAATTAGCCCTGCAGAGGTATGGGCTGCGAGATGTGAGCTAGAGCAGAGATTGGGCTAAAGCTCAGCATTGTATTTGTTGGCATGCCCTTTGTGCCTTGGTTTCCAATCTAAAAATCTTCTTGGCTCAAAGGAGATTAAAAGTTAATTCACTGCTGTTTCATAACACATACATACACGGCTGGAATTAAGGTTGCACGGGCAGAATTAAGTGACATTTTTAAACTTCTGAGTGTTTTTACTTTTATTAAGTCACTTGATGAATTTTTTGAAATGTAGTGAGTCTTTGAGTCATCCAACTAAATGTTTTGAAAGAGATCTTTAACTCATTAAATAAAAGAGGATTATGTATGTAACTAACTACAAGTGGGCTCTTGAAAGGATAATTGAATTTCTGTCAAATGTTGTCTGTTACAGTCTGGTTTGAGAATTGTAGCATTTTGTGCTTCCCTGAGGGTAGAATATTCTATAGTGGGCTTGGAGTATCTCATTTTAAGTCAAAATTGGCTTATTTCAAGAAAATCGCCCTTTTTTTTTGTTTAAAAGCTACTCATCTTCATCTAAACAGAAGCCACGCATTCACCAATTAGTTTTAACTGTTTAAACCTATTTATTAGGTGTGGCTTGCAAATCAGTTTAGCATTTGTCTGTAAGAAATCTTATACATAATTTTTGTTACCTTTATTTAATTAGTTTAGAAAAAGACAAAGCATTTTACAGCTTGCATCAGCATTTCTGTTTGATTAGAAAAAGAATTCTTTTTATTACTGTTCTGGTATTTCAGAGTACTATTCTAGTATTCACACTGTAATGCACTCCATTTCTAATTTCAACTTTGTAGCCGAAATCATCGCAGATAGGACATACCCCATTACTTGAATATACTTGCAAGCTTTCAGAGGTTAAACACTTATGGTCTATGCATAATCAATGTGTATGGTAGTGCAATTAATGTTAACTTTAATGAAATGCATGAATATTTAAAACTTAATGAATCTGACTTTACAGCACGCTTTACAGCCTGGCTCACATATGTGAACAGTATTGACTGTTGGCCTCTGGATGTCAGCAGTGTATCACGAAATTCCTGTAATCAGCCGCTGTTTTCATGCTTCCTCCCAGAAATATCTGTGACTTGTGGTCTCTGCACACCTCCAGAACACCCAGTGCTTTTTCCTCTTATAAATTATTCACTTACTCTGTACCAATTAGTTCTACCAGTTGCTAGGTTTGTTATCAAGTTAAGCTTCAAGACAAGAACCTGAACTCAATGAGTGATTAAAAATTTATTAGCAGAGATGATTAAATATGCAGATAGTCTGTGAAGCTTGTTCTTGAAACCATTATATTACCTTTTTAATACTAATGATTTGTATAATTAATTTTATAAAAGCCTGAAAGTCTTTTAAAAAGATTCAGAGTAGGACATAAAAGGGAAGAGATTAAATGCAGAGGAGGCAGTGAACCTAAGCATTAAAACAGCTCATTCACATGTATAGGCAATAAAGTGATTTCCTTACAGGAATAGTTTGTGGTTTTTCTTCCCCTCTGCTAAGTTGATTATTTTATTAATCTTTTAAGCAATTTGGGAAAACTCTTATCAACTAGTGAGCCGTATTTTCAAAATAGAACTTGATGTGATTTACACTGATGATACAGACGATTCCCCGAAACTTTACAATTAAAACTCTATCAAGATGCAGTTCCTACAACATTTAAGCACATGCTGGATTTAGGCATGAGGAGCCCCAGGGCTCCTTGGGAAGGAAGGTACAGGTGCATTAATGGCACAAGGTGCCGCTGGGCAGCGTGGCCAGCGCCAGGTGAAGGTTCTGAGGGAGGGGCTGCCCTTCCCCTGTGTTTCTGAGGGGGTGGGAGGCGAGCAGGGCCCTCACAGCTGTGCCATGGCAGCAGCCAGGCCGGTTTGGGGTGTGGGCTGCAGGGACTGCCCAGAGCCCGCTGGGACGGGCAGCACCTGGTGCTGTGTAACCTGCAGGGCTGGCTCTGGAGATGGGCCTGCCCTCCTTTCCATGGGGGAGAGAAAACAACTGACTTTACCGCCCCTTAAGGGAGCAGAAGTCAGTCCTGGGGCCAGGCCTCTTGCCTTCCATGTTCCTGAGAGAAGCGAGCTCTCGTGGCAGCAGCTGTGGCTGCGGGGAGCCTGATGGCAGCCAAGGGTGCTGACATGGCACAGCTTTTGGCATCTGCTGCCATGTGCAGCGGGGTGTGAGTTGGTTTGTAGCACCTCTGTGAGGGGATTTGGGAGGTAAGGAGATCTGGCCACACCCTGGGAGCTGAAGCGTGCGGGGCGTGAGGGAGGCGTTGGGGTGAGCTGGGGGCTGCCATCGCAGCAGGGTGGGCAGCACAACTCAGCTCTCTGCAGCAGGGAGAGCCCAACTTCTCTGTTCTCTCCCTCTCCTTCCAGCTCTGCTGGTGCAGTGCCACCAAAGGTCCCAGGCACACCGCAGGAGTGAGTTGCTGTGGATGAGCTGGGATGCCCCAGCTTCTGGAAGGCCTGGACAAGGTGGGTGTGAGCAGCCCAGCCTCCTGCAAAAACCAGCAGTTGAGTGGAGGTTGTAATGCATCTGTTGTGTTACCCCTTTTTGATTTTCTCTTCTTTTTATGAACTAGAGTGCTTTTATTCTCAAGTGCTAAGCTCAGTGTGGCAGTATTTAGGCCTCAGTTCTGTGAAATGCAGTTTGTGTTTCTAGCCCTGGCTGTAGAAGGCAGCAAAACTGTAGCACAGCCTTTACTAGAGTGGGACCCAAGAACAGTGCTTGCATTGCTGCTCACACTGAGCTTGCATGGCTAGGAGCTCACTGGGAGGGATAAGTCTAAGTAAAAATGATTGTTCTTTAGGTAAAATAGAAGGTGTGCCTCTTTGATGGTGAGAAATTAAGGCTGTGACCTAGGAACTTCTTGCAGAAGTCTTTGGGCAGCATTTCTGCAGTGCTCCCGGAGACGCACTGTACTCGGATGTCCTTGCTCTGAGCTAACTCAAAACACCACTTTTGACAAAGGTACTTCAGCTTCCCCTTCTACTGTACCAGTCACCTGCGTGGGGACAGGGAAAGAGCAGATGAAAAAGCATTAATTAGAGCAATAATGTTGATAGAAAAAAGTTGAGAGTACATTGACTGAGGTGCTTCCTGCTTTTCTCCTTGTGACTGAAGCTGAACAAAGAATGAGTGCTTAGTCTCCAGTTCCTGAATATGGCATAGAATGCTATGTTGCTATGTGAGGTCATGAGTTTATACTGGTTTTTAATGTTAGTGAAAACTTTCTGAAATGAAAAAAGTCCTTAAACTGAGGGTAATGAAATATATATTTTCAAATCCCTTTAGAATGTGAGAGAATGCAGGTGGGAGAAAAAATGCATGAAAAATGCATTGTGAAAAATGCATTTCACAATTTTGTTGTTGTTGTTGTGGTGGTTTTTTTGTTTTGTTGTTAATTTGTAGTTTGATGTGGCGATTTTTTAACAAAAAAAACCTTTTCTGCTAAATAGTGTGGAACTTTGCAATTACCAGATCTGCAGCCTATGCTAAATGTTCAAGTTCTGGGAAATAACTCATGGAAAAATATCTTCTGATGATGGATGTGAGGTCAACTATGCAAACTAAAATATTTTTTCCCCAGTTACATGGTATAGGGCTGTGGTGCTCAGACCATATGCATAGCTAGTTATTTTTAGGCATTTAAGGAGAATGTAAAGGAGGTGATATGTGTAGGAGGATGGAAGGGTACTGAGAGAATTTTAAGAGATGCTAACACTTGGAACAACAATAGATATACTATTGGAATGATTTTTCCTAACCTATACACATCACGTCTGGAGGGGTTTGCTTCTGACTAAACAATTAGAAGTCCTTATTTTTTTAAATGATGCATGTACATCTTTGTGTGCCGTGCATAATACTGCGGATTTCTGTGTGCTTAAGATAATGTGTGTAAGTGTTGGCAGGATCAGAGTCAAAGATGTCAAAAATAACTTGGAGGGCTTGTGGAAATTTACAAAGTGTAATAAGGTGATACTTCAATTGGTGCTGAAGTGGAAATTGTAGCTGATATTATATTTAATGATGGACTGTGGTCACTGGGTTCACTGTGACTGAACAATATCCATCTCTATTTTTGAAGTAAATGAAGAGCAGTATATGAAGTTGAACTAAAAATTAAGAATGTTTTTCTCTTGTACATTGATATTGCTCTTTATGCTTATTATCCTGCACTGTGTGTGCATAAGAAAAAGAAACACTCAAAAAACCCAACCAAGCCTCCCTCATGCTGGCCCTGAGATTTCCAAAAGGAAAGAATTTGCAGTAGGAATTTATCCTTGAAGTAGCCTTGGCCTTGTGAAAGTGTAAAATGTATGACGCTTTTAAAGACGTTCTTCATTCCTTATCACTGTAAAGGAGTGTTTCTGTTGCTTTGCTAGAAATAAAACTAACGTGCTGATTCAGAATTCCAGCAGTACAGGTGGTGCTTAAAAGGGTTTTCCCAGGGAAAAGAGGTACAGCTCTATTGTAAAGATAATGGGAGTTTGCAACAAACAAATTTTAGATTGTTCTGTGGTGAAGTCAAATGTTTATTTGTCTGTAGGAATGTGTGCTCCACTTCTATGTCCACTTGAAATAAGGCCATATCACTCAGAATGGATTTAGAAACACAGGGAAGAATGAACATGCTTTTGCCATCCCATTTATCGAAGTCGAGTTGCAACAATATTAACTATTGATATTCTTCTCAGTTTTCAACTTATGCTTTCTTGTGTATGTAATTCTTTCTAATTATATTAGCTGCAGAAATTAATTTCTCAAATATCTTTTGTCATTTATCTTCCTAGATATTTTTCTTTAAAAAAGAGGTTTGTGAATTCTCTGAAATTTTTTTTTTAATGTAATCTGGAAGCAGCATTGGTTCTGTATCTACAGTTGCTGAATCTAGTGCTGAAAGCGTGATATTTAATGGATTAATGCACGTGTACTGTTCAGGAAGTTTTCAAAGTTGTAACAGTAGGAGAAATGTGTATTTGATCTAATACAGACTCTTCACAAATAAATGTGATGGTGGAGAAATTCTGCTATGTTAGGTTATACAGACAAAAAAAAGTTGCTTTTGAGGTAACTGACCATCTTTATAGTGGAGTAGTTTGCCTTTCTAGTATATCAGGGTGGTTGTGGGGAATACAAGAGAAGAATAATTAAACAAATAGGGGTCTCCCAAAGAAGAGAACAGTGATGATGGATCTGGAGGAAGCAATCTCCAAGCAAGAGCTAGAGAATTATGGCTGTTTAGCCAAGTGATCTGTAGCAGTTTGAACCCTGAAAAGCAGAAAAGTGAATGAGAAGATGAAGTGGAATACATCAGAGAAGAACAACTACCTCATCTGCTTGGGGCAGGGGAGGAGTCCTTATCTGTTTGACCCATAATTGAGACATGCTTGCAGGGATGTGTATGAATCTGACAATCCTCACCAACTGTTAGTGACTTGTGGGCTCTCATGGAACAATTCTGAGTTAGTGAAGCACTGGTATTTTTACTGTACTGGATAATTCTCAATTATCACTTGGCAGCCTGATGTTGTAGGGGAAGTTTTATTCTGGGAGGGGTTGTGTGAATCATCTGAATCTAAACATCTTATGCTCTGCCTAACAAACAGTATAAACTGGAGACAGGTGGAAAGATGCTGAGCCAGAAAGGAGGTGCACATGTATGAGTTGCAATTACGAGGCCTGAGCAAAGATGAAGAGACTAGTAAGAAGTCTTATTCCTGTTTACTAATTTGGCATCATTTGGTGTCATGGTATGTAATTGTAATTAAAATGCAGTTGTCTTGTGACTCTATTCTGGCTTACATTTCTGGCTGAAGATATCGATCTGTGCTTGTTAGGAGTTAGCTTTGACAATTGTTACTTGAAAGTTTTATTGGAAGCTGACTTTGAAGTGTTGAAGTATTTGAATGTGCTGTGAAGTTTACTTTTAAACTTTGCTGTGGTATCTCTCCTGAAGAGTGGCTTAGATATTAAAAAAAAAAGTGGAAAGGTGGAAACCACATATGTAAGCATGTTAACTTTTTATTAAAAGAAATCCTTCCAGGAGACCTCATTAAGCCAGGATGATATTCTAAAAGTGAATATACATGTTGACAGCTACACCCATAAATTTGAAAACTGCAAACATGTTCAGCATAAAAGCCATTTTTGAAAAAAGCTGTTGCTCTGCCCTTGTACTAATTTAAGAATTGTTCATTCATTCTGATTTTTATAGTTTCTTTTCACATATGTAACTGGGACAGTTTAAAAAGTGCTTTATAGAATTGTTCATGATGTCACAAACTTCATAATGCAGAGGATTATTTTTAACAGTGAACACTTTACATACAGGCTCAAAGTATCAAATCAACAATTCCATTTTTTTTTAAACAAACAAAATGACCTGTCCATAAACTGTACCTCTGTACAGTATTCTTGCAAAGAATTTCTGTTTCCCAGGAATCATGGTGTGAGTTTAAATTGTTTGGCTCTAGCAGTAGGTTTGGTGAAGAGGTTCTCTTGTTCTATTCCTACTCTACCTGGACATGTAGTAGTCTTCACAGACAGCACCGGATTGTCTCAGAAAATCTCTTCTTCTGCTGCCTTTCTGCCAGAGGACATTCAAGGTACACCCATATTTAAGATGATTTCATTAAAGTAGGGACTTCATATCAGTGTAGTTTGTGGAAGTGTAATTGGTACAAAGGGAGATGAGTATTCTGCCTGTGGATGCAGATTCTGAGGGAAAATAAACAATGAGTCCTGACCTCAGGTTTGTTTTCTCACTGGTGTGGGAGGAAGGAGGAGGAACAAATCACTTGTCTGCTCTGTGTGGGTGGAACCAAGATGGTATTTAGAAGATAGAATAATTTAAAGTGAAGATCAGTAATGAGAAATCCCACCAGAAAGAGCACAGGAAGATGGCAAAAAGTCATCAGGTGGTGGAGAGGATCTGAGCAAGGGACAAGACCATGGGTTGAAATGGTTCTTGGGCATTAAGGAACACAAAGTATGTTTTTGTTTGTTTGTTTGTGTTTGGTTTTTTTGAGGGGAGGTGGGTCCCTTTTTTTTGAGTAGGCAGGTATTTTCGTGGTTATTTTTCATATCTAAAATGTTTTTGTACAATCTAATTACTTGTATTTTGTCATATTTAGCAAATAGTTTCTAGGTTCTATGTGACAACACTTCGTTTGGGAAGATTTGCTATTCATGCTTAAATATATGTTACCTTAGGTCTTTGACAAATGGCCAGGGCTATGTTGCTTTCCCTACTACTTGAATTAAAATATTTTTCATAGAAAATATAGTTTCTGAATTTCCTTCTGGATAGTGATTTAATAAGGAACAGAAGAGACAGAGAAAGGGTTCCAAAATAATTTGATGACACTCGAGACAAATCAGTACCTTGCCAACAGAAACAGTGTTTGAGAGAGATTTTGATACATTGACTGACCTGTCATAGAGTAGTTGTTCAAAACTTTTGATAGGTGGATAGTGTGTTTACACTGGTGACACAGGAAAGACAATCCTCAAGGATTCACATTAATATGTGCACGTTTGTATATTGACAGGACTCCAGTTCAGACTTTGTCTTCACAGCCAAAAAAACCAGTATTGATACAGAAAGGCTGCCAGGTATGTTGCACTGCAGAAAATAAATCTGCTCAGAGTAAAGGAAATTATAAAACCTACAGAGTTCCTGGACATTACTGACACAGAATCTTTCTAATGCAATTAACTGTAGGCATAGTTGTGCTGTTTCTTGCCTCCTCGAATCTAACTGAATGCAAGTGCCTCTAACAGAGTTTTATTAGTGAATATTAGTGGAAACTGTCTGGTAAAGGAGAATCTGTGCAAAGCACTTATTTCTCTCTAATTAGTCTCAAACAGATTTTCATCTCTCATTATACTATATGTTATTTGTGGGTAGTGGGAAGAGGATTAGGAGTAAATTGATTATCTCAATCAAGTGTGTCAGCAGCAGCTCTCAGTGAATCCCAGCATATTACTACATTCCTGTGTATTGAATTAGACTGCTGCCTCAATTTTATTATTTATAACACATTCTGGTATCTTTGATATGAGCAGAGCAGGGAAACAACCCTCAATCTGAGTGTTTGTGTTTGTTGTGTGTTTGTGTTTTTATTTTTTCTGGTGTTGAGTAATAAAAAAAAAAGTCAAAACCAGAACTTATGCTTCCAAATTACACTGTCCAAAGGAGGGCCATGAAGATGGGGGAAGGATCTGGAGGGGAAGCCTTATAAGGAATAGCTGAGGTCAACCTGGAGAAGGGGAGACCCCATTGCAGTCTTCATCATTGTCATGAGGGGAGGTGGAGGGACCAACTGGTGATGTCTCTTGTGACCAGTGACAGGAGCTGAGGGAATGGCATGAACCTGTGACAGGGAGGTTTAGGCTGGATATCAGGAAAAGATTCTTCATGTAGGGAGCAGCTAGGCACTGGGACAGGCTCCCCATGGAAGTAGTCACAGCCCCAGCCTGACAGAGTTGGAAGACACCTTTGGACGATGCTCTCGGGCACAGGGGGTGACTCTTGGAGCATTCTGTGCAGGGCTAAGAGTTGGACTTGATGAACCTGATGGGTCCCTTCCAACTTAGCTTATTCTGTGATACTAGGCATAGGAGATTGTTTATGTAGTAGAAACCCAAGAAAAAGTGAGGCTTCAAAGAGTAGTGCCTTTTGCACGTTGCCCTCAGCTGACACTTCCAAAATATAATCATTACTCTGTGGACTTCCAGTAGGAAATCTTGAATGTTACTGTACAAGTTTTTGAGCTTGGCATGGAGGCAATGACAGATCTAGACAAGGGCAACTAACAGGTTAGGAAAAAACATTAGTGGCAGAGAAAGGTCTAGAGTGATGCTGTATGAGGATAAACAGCACTGGCACTGAAGAAGGGAAATAAAACACTGTAGCCTACAGCCAGTAACACATTAGTCTGACCTAAACATTTCTGTGTTGTCTGGTGTTTGTGCTGGAAAAACATCTTTAAAAGGAAGAACAATAGAGTCTGATCATGTCAGGTTGATGAATGTGGAGTAAATATAAGTGATTACAAGTTTTTGTGGAAGATTTTCAGTTTTCCTCTGCTAACAAAAAAAGACAAAAGTTTTTTTGCAGTGGTAATAGAGAGCAGGAGTACATGAAACTGTGAAAAAGAGTACCAAAGAAGAAGGTGCCTACACGAAGGCTTCTTCCACTTAAAAATTGAGATATCTGCCAATTCATTTACTGCTGATCCCGGTGATAGATGGAAACAAATCATGCTGGTGTGGGACACTGAAGTCAGAGAAGGAGGTGTGCTTTTAATTGTTTGCTTTCCACTGAACACTAACTAAACTATTTTTAAGATGGCAGACTCAAAAATAATTCTGTGAACATGTTCAGGTGTTAGACTCTTGGTACCCAGCAAGACACATTCTGAAGTACAACCTATGTACTGTGTACACACTAACAGAGCATAGCAGTGTACCAAATGTCTCAGTGTGTGTTAGTACATTTAATGGCATTTAGCTGGGACTATTATGTGCAGACTTACTTTTCCCATTATTATAATGCAAAGCATGGTATGTCTTTGAGCAAGCATTAATGTTCTTTTTTGTTTTCCTGCCATGTAGAGGAGTTATCAGTCAAAGACGTAAACAGTGGTATTTTTATATAGGCCAACAGATCTTTAGGTCATGCATTATACCTAGACTAATATCTTTTCATGTAATGGTTTGTAGGTTTGGTTTTGTTGTTGTTGGGCTTTGTTTGGTTTTGTTGTTTGGGTTTTTTGTTGTGTGGGGGGGGTTTGTTTTGGTTTTTTTTTATTGTTTGGTTTTGATTTAGGTTTTTTTTGTGCAACACAAGCTGCCCTTGTAAGGGAGAAGAAAATAGATGGAGCTGAGGAACTGAGCAAATATGACCATATGGCAGCATATCCTAGCATATTCTTCCAGATTCTGCTGTGGAAATAATAGCAATAAGGTTTCTATGTTATAAAATAGGTTCCATAGCTAGGCCTGTTTTCTTATGGGTAGTTTAAAAAAATATAAACTTTTAGTATTAATTTCATATCTAGTCAAAACTACCTCGATGTGTACAGTTCCTTGTTCAACCTAGTTTTCCAGTTGGCTTGCTTTCATTCTTCAATACTTTGGCTTATAACTGGAGGTACAGGCCCATGCAGATTAGTTTAAGGCTATTATTTCCTTTGGGTCAAAGAATAATTTTGAAGTATCCTCTGTCCTGTGAAACCTTCTGCCCCAAACTCCTGCACCTGAAGAATTGTTAACGATTGTCAGAGGTAGAAATGCAAGCTGACTGGTTCTGGAGGAGAGATGGAGGCAGCACACTGAAGCACTGAAGAGATGAGATCAGACAAATTGAAAAGAGAAGTAGGCTTTGCCTTCAGGAACAGCTACTTTGAGAGTAAGAGTTTCTCCTCACCTCCTCCCCAAATTGTTGGATCTCCTTTTGTAGCCAGCCTGTCATTAGAGACCTTTCAGTGGGCTGCATCTTGTCTATTCTTAATTAGTTATTACTGGACTATGAACTATTGGCAGCTATTTGGTCCCAGTTATACTCTCGACTTCCACCCCCTCCCAGGCAAAGGGTTGCAGGTCTCATTATGTGGAGAAAGTTCTTTTTGTCTTTTTAAACATGCTTCTTGAGATGTTTACCACATGCTTACAAGCAACAAGTAGTGAGCAGGTGATGTGCTTTACTTCAGCAATTGTTACTTGATAGATAAGGGTGAAGCTCTGCTGGGAAAGGGACCAGTTGAAGAGTTGAACTGTCTCTCTTTCGAATGTTTTCTATATTCCTGGGCTCTTTAATGAGGTAATCAGAGCTGCATTTAAAAGAAAATATTTGTGAGTATTTGGATTTACAAAATCATGTAATATTTAGGCTTCTTTGTTTGGTTGTTTTCCCTTTTTATTTTTTTCAGTTTTCAATACCTTTTATTTTTTCTGACCTCTGAGAATTGAACTGGTGTTTTTGTAGTGGTAGTATCTAACTGCTGCCCAATCATTGCATATGCATGCTTCAGGGTTATTCTTTTCCATTACTTTGAATTTAATGACACTTTTTAATCTCCCATTTAAAAAGAAAAAAATTGTTACTGCAGAAGTAGATTTTGGGTATACACAAGGGAGAGGATGTCACCCTGCCTGGTATGTTGTCCGGTGTCATCCTTGGTGCTGTCGGATATAACTTGAGTATTTTAGAAGAGAAGATGTAAAATTGGGGTTGTCGGTGTTTGGAAAAAGTCCAATGAGGCAGCAAAGACTGTTGGATATCAAGGAAAAGGGCAAATAAACAGGGTTTTTTTGAGACAACTGGCTGGGCTGGCTTTCTAAGTTAAGAAAGGTACTGATCCTGAAAAGAAAATCTGACAAATCTAGGACTCTAATGAAGTGAGTGGATGAATGAAGCAGCATGAAATTTGTCTGGAAGGAAAGTGGAGAAAGAGATGGCTTGATAACAGAGAAGTTTGAAAGTAGAAACTTTTTTTTTTCTAATTTAGTTCATTGAATCATTTGTGTACGCTTTTACAAATGACCAGTAAATTAAACTTCTGAAAATTGCCATTTGTAACTATTCCAAACTGCCAGTTTGAATGGTCTGTGAAGATATCTTTCCATCCACATCACTTACCCTGCCACTTTCAGTTAAGATTGGATCCTGATGAATAGCATCATTTTGTCACATTGTGGCACTTTATAAATAACATAATGCAGTGATGTACAGTGCACTGACAATTGCAGTTTTAGTAGCTATTGGGAAAGCTAAAAATGAACATTTTCCATAATCTAGATAGTTTACTTTGGCGGCTGGGCTTTCTGCACATCTCCAGTATGTATTCCCATAAGATATTAAAAAAGATGTATATGTTTTTATTACATTGTGTATACACTTTGGTAGGTGTAAAATAAGTTTACATTTTAAATGCATTTTTGCTACTATCAGAGAAAAGCAAAACAAAATAAATTGATGCCAGGGGAAATGTCAGGCATGCAACACAGATTTGTTAAATAAACATTACTGTATGGCATTAGCTAATGTTATCACTTTGTTTCCCTAGTGGCTCTTTTTTTGATTATCTGCATTTCTAAAGACTGTGCACATTTCATATACACTAGGAACAGACTACAAGGATTCTACTTACAAGAAGAGCCTTGCAAAAAATAGTGGGTTTTGTTGTGGAAGGGATGACGTGAAGAAATTTCATTATTGCACTTCTTGAAACTCTGGTAACTGTATGTAGGAAAGTTTACAATGCAAGATAGAACTTCAGGGATGTAAATGAGAGTAAAAAGTATATAATGCTTTTTCTGAATATCTTTCAGATTAGAAACCAAGATAAGTGTTTATTTAGAATTTGTTTAAAGCACTGTGCAATGGATAGCACAGATAGGCTTGTAACTGTGGAAGGTGATTTCATAACTTTCACTTGGACTTTTACATGTAAATTCTGCTTATTCATAGAACAGGGCTGTAGAAGCCAATATGCAGTGTAGATAATGCTCATAAATAGTGTAAATTTAGGAAATCTTGTGAGGAATTCTGTGTATGGGAAATCCATCCACCTCCAGCCAATTCACATCCAACACCAGAGACTGGGGTACCTGCAGTTCCATTGCACAACTTATTCAAACAAACTGGATTTGTTAGCAACAACTCATAGTAATACCAGCTAGGGGTTGGCCCGTTTATATATTTGCTGTTGCAATATTAGATTGCATAATGTATGTATGTTTATCAAAAGAGTATAAGGCTTATTTTCAGGGTTTGCATAATTAGCATATTTCAAGCACATCTGATGCAGAAAAGTGACCAGGATAAAAAAGAATATCAAAGCTGAATGTTCTTAACCATCTGTTCAGTTTATTTCATATACCATGTTGCTGGTCTTAATCCAAGTCCAAATAATCTTGTAACCATACTACAGCTGACATCAGCTGGCCTGTCTTTTGGCTGTTGGTACAGAAGAGGGAAGTCGGAGGCAAGAGAACTGATCTTGACACGTTGTCTCGAGCATCTGGAGGGGAAAGTTTGCACTGACATTACCTTTCCCAGAAAGAGAACTTCATTTCAACTCAAATCACTAGCCTTTCGTGTCTGTGTAATTGTCAGGACTTTGTTTAATGCATTATTTCCTCCCTTGTTGAATGTTGACTTGGATGCAGACCTCAAAGGTATATAAAGTTGGCTGATGACATTAAATTAGGAGGAGCTGTTGACTGACTCCTTTGAGGGCAGAGAGGCCCTGTCAAGAAATCTTGACAAATTGGAGAGATGGGCAACCACCAGTGAGTATGAAGTTTAACAGGGGTGAGTGCTGGATTCTGCAGTGCTGGACTTGGGATGGGCAGCCCTGGGTGTACATTACAGCCTGGGGAACAGAGGTTGGACAGCAGCCCCATGGAATGGGGCCTGGGACCCTGGTCAATGGCAAGTGGAATATGAGTCAGCAGTGCTTTGGCAGCAAAAAGGGCCAAGCCTGTCCTGGGGTGCATCAAGCACTGCATTTCCAGCTGGGCATGGGAGGGGATTGTCCTGCTCCGCTCTGGTGCGGCCTCACCTTGAATATTGTGTGCAGTTCTGGGTGCCACAGTATAAAGCTATTAGAGGGTGCCCAAGGAAGGGCTATGAGGATGGTGAATGGTCTCAATGGGAAGTTGTATGAGAAGCAGCTGAAGCCACTTGGTTTTTCATTTTTGACAGGGGAGACTTCATTGCAGTCTTTAGCTTCCTCATGAGGGCAAGCGCAGGAGCTGATCTCTCCCTGGTAACCAACACTAGGACCCAAGGGAGTGGTCAGAAGTTGTGTCAGGGGAGGTTTAGCTTGGATATTAGAAAAAGGTTCTCCACACAGAGGGTGGTTCAACACTGGAATAAGCTCCCCAGGTAAGTGGTCACAGCACCAAGCCTGACAATTTGAGAGTCTGGACAATGCTCTCAGGTATATGGTATGATTTTTGGGGATGTGCAGAACTGGAAGTTGAACTTGATGATCATTGTTGATCTCTTCTAACTCAGGATATCCTGTGACTTTGCAACCTAAAGGATATTTGAGTATAATTAATTGGTTTTGATTATTAAGTAGGGAACAAGGGAAAAATTATATGTGAGGAGAAATATTGACTTCTCTCTTGACAATCCATCAGGTTTGTACAGCCTACAACAGGAATCTTCAGTTGATTTAATGAAGCAGCTTGTAGAAATGGCAAAGAGAAATAACTTAGAAAATTTCTATTAATCTCCCTTGATGAACAAGGAATTAGAAGCAGGGTTTTTGGATTGTATTTTTGATGTATGTATGGTCTGACTTTCAATTTTATCTCTCAGACTCAATCTTCTGGCTGTTGCTGCTCTCCCTTTCTGAAAAGAGGGCTGACAAGACTTCAGTCTCTCATCTTACTCCTGTCTATTGACTTTTTGAACAGTGCATTGTTTCCTTCCCTAATATAATCATATCTTTTATGGGTAAAAAGAAAGAATGGTCTTTCTGGTTTGAGGGGTCTGCTGCTGCCAAGGAAATGGTGTGACTTGGGTCTGGCTTGGGTCTGACTTCTCCAGATCCTGATATGTTCAGAGCAAACATGTTTGCTGAGGACTTAACCAAAATATGGCAATGATCATTTCAGTATGTGCAAATTAAATATAATCAAAAACCTTGTAGCTTTGCCAGAACAGGTGTCATTTCTATGTAGCTTAGTATAAATCACTTTCACAAATTTCATGTTTATTTCCTGTTCTCCAAGACTGATGTTGACTGCTCGTATCTGTATTTTTCTCCCATGAATTAAAAACATTGAAGCAAGAAATTATCACTGGAGAAAATCTAATTTCAGAAAAGTTCTGTTCTGGTGAAGGTATGATTTTGTGTTGGAGAATGAGGTGCGTTTAACTACAAATATTGTGTCTTTATTAACCATGTTCTATGGTGTACATATGCTAGAAACCTGCTGAACAGAAACTCTCTTTTCTTGGGGTATGTGGCAAGCCTGCATGGACAGCTGTGTCAGAGGTTCATGGTACATCATACTGAACATGTACTGGGTTATTTTTAAATTAAAACCTCAGAAGAGTCCTGAGCCTTATCCAGGTGAAGATGAGCTGGTATATTATTCATTAATTTAGGAGATGGATCAGCTCCTAAATTTCTTCCTTTGTTGCATAAAACTGAAAGAGGAGAAATTCAATACGTTTTGCTGTAGGTATAAAACTAATTGCCACCACTGTAATTTCTAGGCTGGTATTCAACTCTCTTTTTAAAAATGAACTGTAAAAATAACCCTTCTTTTTTGTTATTGTTAACCCTATTAATGGACTCTGTCACCTAGTGGAAGGACTTTAATCCTGTCATCCACCTTTTCTTGTAATTTTCCTGAAATCTATCATTTGCAGCATGTGGCAATGGAGACTCTTAAATAGTCACATATATTTATCCTTAAGAAGCAGGTTTTGCTGGGGCTCATGCTTGAGTCCGTTTTTCTTATCTTTCTCCAATGGCCAAAGTTAACTGATTTGAAAGGGCCTCATTTTAAATTACATTCATTCAGTGAAAACAGAAATTAACACTTAGAGACATCTATATGCTAATGATTGTAGCTCAGGGAATACCCTTCTAACCTTTTCAAAAGGAGTTGGTAAAAAGCCATTTCACTTGAAAGCAACTTAGTAAAAATGGTAGATTAATTAAATACAATAAAATTTCCCTAAAATCTTTATCCCATTTATCACTTATCATTATTTTTCCTTTTCACACATGGTACCTTAGCTCCAAACTGAATGTTCCAGGATGCATTTATTAAAACTGTTTTTCTAGTGACATCTATTAGATGCTGAAAAACAGAGGTTAATAATGTCATGAGTTTTAGGGATGGCATGCAAACAGAGGTGAAAAAAGTGCCTCATCTATCAGAGTACATAAGATACAAAGTGTATGAATTTTAGCAAAGGGGTCAAAAATGTGTAGAGGAAATATTTCTTATAGCCCTTCCAGATGGTAAGAAATAAACTGAATGAGAAGATCCCAAGCTTTCAGGTCTTTTAAAGGCTGTGTCCACATCCATTAGTGAGTTTTCTGTAAATGCAGAATATGACTATATTGCTGCTTATAGGCAAATTTATTATAGATGCAGTTTGTGTTTGTTCTTGACTCAGTTTGTAGGAGGTTAGAATTCCTGAAGAGGCTAAACAGCATTGCACATATTAAGTGCCTTGTGCACGCTGATATTCTGCCTTGTAGCACCTGAGTCACTGCCTTATATGCAACATTTCTTAGGTAAGGTCACTGCTGTAGAGGCCTTGCAGCTCCTTGAATCTCATTCCTATCTGGGAGAAAAGGAAAAGCTTGTGGAAGCAGTCTTTGTTGTTCTTAAACCAACTACTGTTCGTGTTGTGCTTGTTCTTAGAGGAAAAATTTCTAAGGAAAAGGCCTAAAAAGCTAACGCCTGGTGCGTCTTTGAAGCTACCCATCTGATTAGTCTTGTGGATCCTGATATGAAGTCAAACTAGGGTCAAATAAAGTATTAAGCCCTGGAGTAAGATGTGTCTGCCCTAGGCTAGAAGCAATTTGCAACTCATACTTGGTTTAAATTTAATAGCAGTAAAAATCCTATTGAAACAAAATGTGGCAATTATTGCAGTTGGAATTCCAACACGGGAGAGACGGGAGGAAGGTCATGGATCTGTACTTGGTTTACTGAGGAAAAAGTGCTGCCAAGATCCAAAAGGATCACAAGGTTTAGTAATATTTAGTTAAGCAGGTGCTCCAAAACAACTTTCTTTCCATCAAAAAGAGAGGCCTAGAAACCTTCCCTGATGGCTGAGCAGTGTCCCCAAGCCCGGAGGAGGCAGGGGTGACAGACTGCATCCAGCTCTGCCTCAAGAGAGCTCAACACGCTGGGCAACCAGACAAGAGGAGACAGTCCCTGAGCAGAGAGGGACATCTGTGACTTGAGGATTGGAGGGTGAGATTTCTCTGCAGGAATTGACAGAGGAAGGTAAAAGACTGGGTGATAACCACCTCCTGTGCAGCAAAGCAAGAGAGCGTAGGAATCTTGACTAAGAATTGCTAATAGGTAATGTATGATTAAAAAGGAGTAACTGTGCCTTGAACACACACCAGAAGATTATGTAGGGTGTGAGAGAATATCTTGTGCAGGCTTTATTAGCAGCTCAACTGTACCCCAGGTTTTTTGGTGTTATCAGAAAAGTAATGATCTATACTGCTGTGTTTTTCTCCCCCTGGTCTGCAGAAAGAGTTTTTAAGCAGCTGTTGCTTAATGCCACAAAAAGCTAACATGACCTGGGATCAGAGCAGTTATGAACAACAGGATCTTTGTTTTTCACTGTTCTGAGTAGGAGCTCTTCTCTGCTCTCATGACTTCAACTTTCCCCTGGATTTTAATCAAAATTATCTCTTTTAAAATTCCTTGAAAAGGGGAAAAACATCTCACTTAAGCTGGCAGGTTTTAGTGTGCGTGCAGTAAGGCACATATTTACAATGCTAAATTGTCTTTCAGTCTGTTGTTCCTACACCTCACACCAAAAGCCAAAACAACTGTTAAAATTGCCATTCTGCACCTAATCAATTTTGGAAGCAGCACTTAATTCAGTGGCTGCCAGGAAGAAATGCTTTTCTGCACTGTTTTGGCTCTGGATAAAACACAATAATTCAAACAATTTCCTTTTCTAAGTCAGTAGTAGCAGACTTCTTATACTTCTTCTAAGCAAGTATAAGGATCTACATTTTTTCCTCTGCATCTTGGTTAAAGAAACATCCATGTTAAATTACACGTAATTTTATCTGATTCACTTGAAAATAGAAACAATTAGTTCACTTTGCTTGATTGTATGTAAAGCTATAAAATCCAAGAAGTTTCTTGCTATAAGCTATTTATTTAGAATATTAGTGGCATCTAAATCAGCTTGGACAGGGTTATGTGTGTTGGAACCAAAACAGAGCATGCAGTTAACAAAAAGGAGAGTGAAAAGGATTTCCTGCATGCATAAGCAAAGCACGTACTTTACAAAATGTAAGTGAAGGAAAACGTGAGTTTAATCAACTTCTGTGTTGCCTACTTAGTTCCTTTCTATTCTGTCTCTGCTGGTAAAAATTTGTCTTTGTATGAGGGTTTAGGTATTCTGTTCCTATAATTAGAGCGTAGCAGAGCCATGTAAGGACAAGGAGAAACTCTCTCAGGAGGAAAGGAAGACACAAGGCCAGCTTTGAAGGTTTGGGTCTCCCATGCTGCAGCCAGGCACAGAGCCAAACATCCAACTGATACCCAGTGCATCACATGTAGAGGTGACACTGGGTTTGTAATCCAGCCACAACAACATTAATGACATACTGAATTAGAGCAATCTGTAATTTTAATAAGTGTTTTATGGAAATAGATCCTTTAGTGAAATTCAAGGGATTTAGTGTTTTCTTACAGGTGATTGTGATGAGTTACACAAGAAAAGCAAAGCACGAGCATGCCCAGGGTTTGGATTTTCACATGTGTTGCATATAGCCAAGTGATTATGTGGGTGTTTGCACTAGTTTTGTGTGGGTGTGTATTGTGGGTGCTTGGGTCTTGAAGCTTTTTGACCAAGCTGTTACTGTTCCCTTTTGGAGTGCTCATTCTCCCTATGCTATTTCCCCGTCCCTATCTCTAAAACAAACCTGAGAGTTATAATATTTACATTTAGACATCTTGGAGTTGAGGGGTGCTTCTTGCTGACCCTGCTTATGGTAGAGCCTGCTAACTAGGAATGGTCATTAAAGGAAAATGCAGATTCTGGCAAACATAAGTTGCCTTTTCTTCCCACCTCTTCTTTGACTCAGCTTTTAGGCTCTGCAAACCACACTGGCCTTACTATTTGTGTAAAACTTCAGAGGTTAGTGTCCACCTGCACCTTTCCTATTTTCTTCCAACCCTACCCTACTAAGTACTTGTGGGTGATTTGGTGACTACCAAATGCTGTCCATTCAGTACAATCTCTCCAAGCCTACATAACTGAACAGCATGTGACCAAAGAAAGTACAATCTATTAGATACTTACAAAATACTTCCTGCTAATTCTTTTAAAATTTAATCTCAGCTGAATCAGAGGCTAACAGGTAATCTGGTGTTTGGAATGTGCCAAAGTACTTTTATCACTTAAGACCTTACTGATATCTGCCAGTATTCTGTGGGTTCTGTGCCTCACAGGATAAAGCTAGAAACTGATTTTCTGTATTGTTGTTTCATATTCCCAACCCCATCTATGTCTAGCATTAGAATACATCTCTGACACGAATTTGCCTGTGAGCAAAGAAGGTGAAATCTGGTCCTTGTCTTTGCACTGCTAAGGTATTAATACCAGGTATGAAATTCAGGTATGGTGAACTAAAATGCAGTGTGGGGTTGCTAACGTTGTGAAATATCACAGATATATGCAAAGAACTTTCACATATTTTTCTAAATCAGAGGGAAAACTTGATTGTTATAATTAAAAATACAGTGCTGGTTCTATCCCTGTAATTAATCCTATTGACATCTCATTTTATAATTCCCTGGTCCTAACTTGACAGTGCTCACTCAGAAATAATTTAACTTTGGAATTCTGTTATCTGCCAGAGAGTCTCAAGATGTTGAGTGTTCAAAGGAGGGATGCATAAAAATGCAAAATGGTTCGTGCAGAAACATTTGAAATGTTTCAATTCCTTCTTTGCAATCTATTCTAGCTTTTTCTGTGATTCTGTCATTTATAGTGAAAGTACTTTTTTGCAGTTTGGAGGATGAAGAGCATCTTTTATCTATATAAAATGAAGGTAACTTTTAGAGCTATACATGTAATGGGCCATGTGATACCATAACCTCACACTTTAAACTCCAGCTTGACTATGTTTAAGAACAAACCAGAGGTTTTTGAACAGCTATACACATCTTGCATTCTGCTAGACAGGAAATCCATACTAATTTTTCCCTTCAATAAGAAATTTCTTTAAAGTCTGTCTCATGATGATAATGTATATAGAAAAATGGATCCTTAACACACTTCTCCTGGCCTGTGGAGAAACTATCTATTACCAGATAAAGAAAGCTCTGTATTTTGTATTTTAGTAATATATAGTTTAGCTGATAGAGAGTTGTGGATGCATTCAAGTTAGAAAGTTCAGTTTATTTGGTTGTACTCTGTGATTCGAACTAAAGTTTAATGTCTCTCTTGAATGGCTTTTTTAGCATGAGACAGGATGTGGTATGATATGACCTTAAGCACTAATGCAAAGTGCTTGTTTGCAAGCCACTCGGGATGCAGAAATGAACATACACAATGAAAAATAACCATACACACTGCATATTCTGCAATTCATATTTTACAGCTAATATCCCTGCTGTAACTATATGGAGGAACACTTACACTATTTTGTACGTCGTGTAGGGGAGCATACTCTGCTGACAGTGTGGGATTTCCCCCCATGGCATATTTTGGAAATAGTGTGAATGTTGTGACCTGAGGTGTTTCTGTCATTCTGAATCTGCCCTGGCACTGTGCTGAGATGGTGCAACCAATGCCAACACATGCATACAGTAAACAGCATTCCTGCCCTTTGAGACCAGGGGAAAGAACAGTCCTGGGCAAGGACTGCAGGGACACAAACTGCACCGGAATAGCCAGGAGAACAGTGTTGGATACTCTGGGGCTCAGGGAATGTGCTCCTGACACTTCAGACATTTCACACTGATATTACCATTAGAAACACCGCCCTGTGTGGTGGTAACAACACCTGCACTAATTACAATAGGAAAATAATTGTTCTCCAACATATTTGTTCTGTATTTTGGAAGTTTGTGTGTTTTAGTATAAGAAGTGTAGGTGGTAAATTTCTCATCTTGCTGGAGAAATGAGAAAATACAGCAATAGGTTTTTGCAGGTGATATCTCTGGCAAAGGGACTACTATTAAACATATAGGATGAAAAGATTATTTTCAGTTGTTTAAAGCTGTGTCACTGTGTAGCAGTCTTAAACTTTTGGTGGCCTTGCATCATTTCGCAGAGTGTGGGAACTGACAGCATAATGCAGACGCTTCCAAAAAGGTAACATGCTTACTAACTTTAAAACCTTGCAATAAATATAATTGCTTTTTTTTTTGGTGAGGGGGGGTTGTGGGGGGAAAGCAAGGTTTGTTTTGTTTTGATTATATTCTGCCTGTGGTATGAAAATTGGCTGCCCATGGCATTAAAATTAGGACCTAAAGTGTTATTAATCTCAACAGAAAGGCCAAAAGATTACTTTCCTTGTGCAAACCCTCAGCTCTTTGAATTATACTTAAGACTTTATCTTAAAATTGGTCCTCCCTCTTTGTAATTTGGGAAGACTCTTTTCCTTCAATCAGCTGTAAGGCTTTCTTAAGAGAGAACATTGTGGTCTTCCCACTTATCCCAGACATGTTTCTGGATTACTGGAGGTAACGAGTCCAGCACTGAGTTGCAAAAGGTGAAAATAGCCCTAGATCTAGAAAAAAAATCATATGTATCCTATATATTTGTAACACAAAAAATACCTTTTTTTTTTTTTTTTACTGAACTCAACAGAAATTCTTTGGAAAATGCTCTCTGTATTCTGCTGATGATAGTTTGGACAGAAAACTTTAATTAGTTTGTAAGAATTTTTATTATTTTATCTATGCTCGTTATTTTTTTTTCTCAGTCTGTGAATGTTCCCTATTTTCACCATCACATAGCTTGCTGGCTATTTTTGTCAAACAAGAACCCTGAAACCATTGCACTGGAGTGCTGAGCCTATCTGCCCATTCTGTCAACAGGATGAAAGTGAATCTCAAGCTTTTTTAATTACAAGGATAACATGTTCGCTCATCTAATAATGAAGATGGTTAGCAATTTTAAATTTTAATAATCAATTACTGAAAGTAATTCTCCATTAAACCACAAGAGAGTCATTAAATCTCAAAAGATGGAACATGCTGTATGTAACAGTAGCAAAATTTCTATTTTTAAATATCATTAGGGAATATCTGATTTTCATTTCTCTGCTTTTCTTTTACCTTTTTCCTCATGCAGACCATCTCATTTTCAGCAGGAAGACAGCACATGATCTTATAAATAATAAAAGAAAATCCTTGCAAGACTTGAGCCAATGTCTGAAATAAGTGCTAAAAATCTAATTTGTTTCAATCCAGCATATTTTGACTGAATAATAAGTAAAGTGACTAATTGACATCTTAATACACTGAGGGCTAGGTGGCATGGTGGACTTGGTACACTCTCACCTCAGGAAACCTGAGTTCAGATCTTATTGGCATTGCAGGTGCTGAACAGAGTTTGGTGGTTTCTCTTTTACTGTTGGTAAAGCTGCGACTTAAAACCACAACATTAAGTATTACTGGCACCTTCAAATAGAAGGATGTTGAGAGCTGGGAAGCAGGGATAGTACAGCTATCAGACAGCTTGGTGTGCTTCTGTGAGGATATCTATCCAGTGACAAGCAAGTTGGCAAACACAAATCCGTTGTTGCTTCCAGCAGAAATGAAATAACCCCAGAGTATTGAGGCAGGAGGGAAGCAATAGATGTGGCTTGTATAATCTGAAAAAACTGTTTTGGTTTGATAAGACAGGTGTCTGCTAAGGAAAGCAGGAGCCCCACTTGAAATGGAAAAATGTAAACCCCCTCCTTTGAATTATTATAATTTTGAAATTAAGGGGCTCTCAGGCAAAGATGAGGGAGTAGGAATAACAGTTTATTAGGAAAAATAAAAATATAGTAATACAAAACAACACTGACAGAGTCAGAACACAGCCTGACACCCTGTGGGTCAGGGTGTTGGCAGCAGTCCCATTAAATGGTGGCTGCTCCTCCTGCAGTGACAGATGTGGCTCTGCTGAAGCAGTGATCCCGTACAAGGGTGGAGTTTCCCTCTGAAGGTCCAGTGGTGGTGTAGATGGGCCTGGTCTTCCTCTGTAAATCCAGTGGAAAAGAAAGCTCCTCCTCTGGGAATCCAGTGGAAAAAGGCTCTCTGTGGTGTTACAAATCTCAGATTTTATTCAGGTAGGAATGCCTGGCTCCTCCCCCTGGGCGGAGCATCTCCCAGTGGGATGATGCTATTTTATCAGTCATGCAGTGAGGCTCAATGTCCCATTAACAGAAGATATCTCCCGGGAGGGAGGATTGGTTGTGGAAGAGATAAAGAAAACTGCCCCATCTGGTTTTATCATGTGGCCCAATTAACAGAAGGTAACTGCACCACCTTTAACAGTGGCGGTAGAATACACACCCCCGGCCACATCTTGCATTTGCAGCCTAAGACAAGAACCATTTTTCTTTCTGGAGTTTTTAAAATTCCAAGCTACAGAAGTGATTTAGTGTGGTTTATTGATATTGGGTTAGGTTTAAAAACATATTGTGCTTTGGTATGCTTGGTAAAGCACAATAAATTTATATGTTCATTTACCTTGTATGGGGAAAGGACCCGAAACAGTTTGAGGAAAAAACAATGATACAACTTGAAAATGATCCTTAGTCTCCTGATATAGTAGACACTGATATTACAGACCACATGCACCTTTTCAGGAGACAGTAGTGTGTATTGACTTAAAAGGTTCCGCTTGATTCTTTGAACCCTAAAGCTGAATTATCCTGTCTCGATGTGTCCGATGGCCAAGGCTGGAGCAATATGTGCAGCTGAGAGGCTCTTAGTGTCATTTGGCATCAGTTTCCTGTACTCAGCAGGGAAGGTCTGTGTCTCTGATGGCTTGGCTTAAATCAGAGTGTGATCACATCTGCAGAAAATTTGTAAGTTTTTTAAAAGGAGTTAAGTTACCTTAGGAGACTAAGTTTTTTTTGGAAGTAAGGTGGAAGAAGGTTTAAGTTTTGTTTGGGTTTTTTTTTCTTTTTTTTTTTTTTTAAATTTCAGTTGGGTTTTTTTCCTTTTTCTTTTGTGCGCGCGTTTGGTTTTTTTAACCCATACTTGTGTACCACCAAAACTTGGGAAAAATGTGTTTTACCTGTCATAAATCCTGCTGCTGCAGTCTTGATAAGTCTGGTTTAGTGATTGTGGAGGAGGGAATTGTCTTAACATAGAACTCTGCATCGGTCTTAGGGTTATTATCATTGTCTGAGATTCACCTTGCTCTTAACTTGTGTTTTTGTTGAAAAAAAATAATTACAGAAAACGTAGGTGCTTTCCCATGTCTTCTTCCAGAACTTCAGGTTACAAATATAAATTGAATCTTGAGGTAAAATTTCCACATATCTGAAGGCTAAGTAATGTAATAATGGTGTGACGTTCAGCTTTTTGGTTAGTTTTAACAAATTTTATTCCCCATCTCAAACTCTTTGATAAGAATGCATCTGTATCAGCTTATTTCTTATAAGGATCCTAGGGGAGGGACAAACAAGCTTTTGAACACAAAGCCAGTCTCAGTGTCTGAAATAGAAGCAAAAACCCTTCAAAATTAAATATAGGTGGAGAACAATTGCTCTGAGCTTAACTTGATTATGTTCATCAGTTAGGCAATTTGAAAGAAAAGGTGATTGGACCTGTGGAGCGAAGGGGAAGTATTAACAAGGAGAGGAGTGACAGGGTCACTAACCTTCATGGCACAGAGAGACAGACAGATAATTAGCATTTGTGAAACATTAAGGCAATATTTGGGGGTAGAGGGTTAGTGAATAAAACTGTAATATTCCCAAAACACTGTTGTCACTGTAGAGCTGTGAACGTTAGTTCTGGTCTTGTCTCTTACTTTTTTCTTCAGTTCTTTCTCAGTTCAGGGCTGAGAAGTTACACATAGAATGGTTTTTTGTGGAATAATACTCTGTGTTAATTAGCAATATTTCTATCCCTTTTATTAGTTCTTGGTTCACAGTGGTGGTTAGGAATTAGCTAAACCTGTGGATAGCTTTGTTAGTGGTATAAATAATTTTAGCAAATAGTTTCAGCTGTAGTTATGGCAATTAATGGTCATCTTCTTGACTGCTCTGTGATTACTGGTTTCTATTAGGTAAAAGACGACTTGTGAGATATTTGATTCCAATCATGGGTTTTACTTTAAAAGCAGAATCTTTCACTGTGAGTGGATTTGTTAATGTGTAATCTTCTGCTAGTGTAAGTTGTAACATCTTAACGAAATTTTAAGGAGGTCTGGTAGATGACAATTTAGGATATAGATGCACTGGACACCCCTTAAATCTTGTGTATGCACACAGTACATTTTTGGAGAAGCCATGTGTCTTCTAGAAGAGTTAGGAAAGCCCCAAGGGTCTGGGAGAAAGGAATATCTGCAAGGTGCCCTTAGTTTGCTCAAGGTGTTCTGAAAGCAAGGAGGTGTCTGAGAGCCTCTTTGCCAACATTTTTGATGTGTTTGAGGGCCTGGGGCTTTTGTGAAGTAGGTCCACAGGGTCTTTATAGGTTTTTGGAGCTTGGGGAGATTGTCTTTTTGGTACTGTTGTTTTAGAAATCATTAAAGGGATTAGATCATCCTCCTCTTCCAAATTAATCAAATGAAGCTTTGATAGCTCTCAAGTTAGAAGTTCCCAAGAACATAAGTAATTTTTCAGGTATTTTGACTGGGTTCTGGCTTCTCACCTTTGTTAAAAATCCATTCCTATGTAATTGAATCAAGTGAAATTCCAAGGAAGGGTCATCTCTCATCTTCCCAGGATATCCAGGTGTATCTGTCCCTCCCCATTTTCTCAAAATGCGTATTAATTCTGCATCAGGCACCTGCTTCCCTCAGCTCCTACACTGTCTTTGTAAGCACTAGCTCTGGCAGCTGTCTGTACTGCTGAGATGTACAGTGCTATCTTATTACAGGGAGGGAAAGGGTGGATCCCAAAGGGAACTGACAGAAAACTTCTCTTGTCACTACTGCTACTAGAATTTTGGGTCAGGCATTGCTTGACGGCTGCTCCTTGAAGTGAAGACTTCAATGGATTTCCAGTCCTTTCCCTTGGTTGGAACAAGGCTCCCATTTCCATGTCCTGGGGCAAGTGCCCATTGGTCAGCAGGGTGGATTGGTTTATCCTTTGGAGGTTGACTGGGCAGTGCAACAGTGTGTTGTACTCAGAGAATGTGATTTATGGAATAAAGCAGCTAAAAAATCCTGCAGCTTTTCTCTGCTCTGTTTCCAAGGGAAGGGCTTGGAGTACAAATGTAAAATTTTTATCAGTACCATCCACTGCCTTCCTCTTTGGCCCTTATAGTATATGCTCAAGTGTACACACTCATATTGCAGCATGTTCTGTATTTTTCTCTACATCACTGTTTCTTCTCCCACCCCAAAATCCTGGATATAATAAATTGCTGCTGTTCTTTTTTTATTCAGACAAAGGTCCAATCTGTAGTGAAGACATGTAAAATTTCTGTAGCATAAATATAAAGCATCTAAAATTGTTATTTCTTTTAGTGACTTAATGGAAAGCACTCACTGAGTTTGAGTCCAGGGATGAGATTGTGTGGGATTTTTTTCTAAGTCTGCTTTAACATCTAAATTTAACTACAAGAATTACCGTTTTGTCAGTGCAAGATTTTCTTTTTTTCATATATACTTGCATAACAATCTTCAGGTCTTTGAGACAAGATGTAAATTCAAGGTCCTTGACCATCTGGGGTCACCAAAGTCTTCATGGAGCTTTTTGCAAGAGGAAGAAAGTTAGGGCCAATGCCCTGGACAGATGGCTTCAGTAACTACACTTTCTCTTCCTAAAACTATCTTTGCAGGTTACAAATGGAAAATCTGTGCTTTATATTCTTTCCAAAATTACTGCTTGGTGATGCTGAGTACTATAATAAAATTCAGCATGGACCAGAGAGGGTTAAGCACAGACTCAGGCAGAAGCCATTTACTTCTCTCTGTAGAGCTGTCCACCTTGTGCTAAACACGTGCACAGACACAAATAGCTGAAAGGAGTTCTGTGTAATTCATACTTCAAGTTTGAATATCAGCATGTATTGTTTCATGATGAAAACATCGCATATCTTAGAGCATTTTTGCTATTTGTCTCATGTTTCTTTAAGACGAGTTCAAAGTACTTTAAAATATGTTTGTTACTATTTTCTGTAAATTTTTTTTTTCTTTCATGTATTGCCATAAAAGGAAGAAAAAATGTGCAGGAAATATTTAGATATTTTCTGCTGCTACTCAGTCTGTTTTCTCCAGTCCTTTTCCTGGGAACTACCATGAAAATATAATCATGGAGAAGCAAATGCCATTCTTATGTGATTCTTCTATTCAATAATGCTAAAATAAAAATTGTTTAATGTTCATTTGTTCAGATTGTATACTGCCTTCCACCAGCCTGTTGCTATAGTACACATATATTTTGGTAAGACATTTCCTGGAGGAAATGTGGGTAGGGAAAGGATGAGAATGTATGAGAGGTGATTAAATTTATTCATTCAGCACAGCTTTGCATTTAAAGGCAGGCCTAAGTAAACAGTAGGTTGTATTAATTTCAAGTTAAATTTGTATATTGAATAATTTTTGAGCTTTGTAGTGAATGATTAAACACTGAAAAATTTGGACAAGAATGTAGCTATGAGCAGAGCTGGGCAGAAGTTTGTGTGGTGTGCTGGGATGTACCAAGGGAGTACAGCTCATCTGAAGAACTTGATAAATGTTTCAGAACTTCTCTAACCCCGCTGGTCCAGTTTGTTTTCCCGTTTTGCTAATGAATTCCCCGTACACTGTAGCCTTATAAATAAAACCAACTTCACTATAAGCTGAAACTTGCTTTCTCTTTAAAACTTCATACTACAATAAAAATTGAATGCAATACACCAGGAATAATACTAAAGTTTGTACCCCATGTGTATAATCAGTGGAGACTACTGAAATGTGTTTCACTGTATTAAAATTAAATGTTATCTAAAAATAGAATAAGTAAATTGTCAGATTCTACAATGCTGGTATAATGGTTACTACATATACATAATATGAAAGACACATGACATTTTTCAGTCTGATCATGATAAGGCACAATGTTTTACTGCCAGATTGCAGTTTTGTTAAATAAAACTTGCAAACCACACCACCACAAACTTTGGAAATGCAGCTTTAGCATTGTTCTGTGTTCAATAATTAAATACAAAATGCAAGGAGTTGCCTTCTTGACTTTCAAATCATACTTTTGCCACATTCAAAATGAAACACAACTGCAGGGTACTAATAAAAGTAGGCATGACTAGGCAAGGTAATTTCCTCCAGCATTAATCTTAAAATCTTTAAGAGTCATCAGAGTTTTATTTCACTGGTTCTGGTTTAAATGACTGAGTTTTACAGCACATTAAAACTTGCACTGTGGGATCAATTTCAAACAAATGCTCCCTTTGCAGTTGTGCCTGTATGGAGAAAAACAGTCTGTTGATCTGAAATTCAGTGTTTTAAACAGCTTTTGAAGTGACTCTCCTGTAATTTTAAAGTGGGTTGGGTGCTCGATGTCCCCTCATTTGTGAAGGAGCTGTTTAATTTTAACAGTAAGTGCTCAGGACAGTGTTTGCTCCTGCTCTGAGACTTCCTGAGCACAGAAGGGGTGAGTAACTCTCAGGGAGCAGGTTGTAAGTAACCACAGCCTAAGTCCTGCTGTGCAGTAGATCACTCATAAGCAATTTTCTCTTCTTCTGAGTGACAGTGGCTAGCTCAGATTCCTAAGGAATCAAACACACTTCTGATTTGCAAACTTACTGTTCATCTCTTATGGGCTCCCTTTCCCTGTAGGGTGGTGGGATATAAAAAACCCTAATTTAATTTCCTGAGTTCCCCATGTTTAGTCTTTGTCTTAGAGAGGAGATGACCTCATTTATGCTACAGCTGAAAATAAAATAAGGCAAGGAGAGATTGTGCCATGCAACTCTTGATTTCTGTGATCCTAGTATGGATAACTGCATATCCCAGTCAGTGGCAAGGAGAGCAAGGCAGCTCTGCTGTAGGATTGTGGATGTCATCGTATGCCTTCACATTTGGACATTATCTAGGCAATGAAATCAATAGATAAGAATAAATTATTGTGACAGCAACCACACTTCTATATAAAAAGTTCTAGTGAAATATTTGCAGCTATATATGTGGGGTAAATATAATCACAGTCTGAACTTATTTCTGAATTGTGTTATCTGATGTCTGAAAGCAATATTTGAACCAGGGGGTCAAGCATTATTTAATTTGATTTCTGCTGCTTAGTAGTATGTAAATAATTTCAAGTTTGTTACATTTTAAAGGGAATTTTAGCTGACATCACTGCAGAAGCATTCAAGTATTTTTGGGGGAAATTAAAATAACTCTTGGTAAGTCCTGCATTGCCTTTTAGTCTTGATTAAGCTAATTTGGTGACTGGCAGTGCTTACGTGGCAGGTACTTCTGTGACAACATTATAAATATCTTTTAGGGCCATTTTTCATAAAAAAACATGGGAGAAAATTTATACAGCTCCTGTCCTTGGGAGGAACTTGCATTCTGGTCTGGGATGCTTTTTTAAAACTCTTTCTGGTTTTGTATTTCTTGGATTAGTCTCTGTGCTCCAAGGCTTCCAAGTGTTGTATCTTTTATCAATCACAAGCATCCTTGCTCACCTCATGCATTCAGCTGACTCCAGGCAAAGTACATTTATTTTTACTATTTTCTCACAGGTTAGTAAAGGGTCAATTTTGTGAGCAGCAAGCAGGTGGCTTTATATTTATCTTCTGGATTTCCCACTACATTAGGCACTCTTGGCTTTTTCTTTCTGACTTGGAAGTAGCAGGATTATTAGAAGGAGGAAGGAGAGAAATTTCTTCAGGGTCTACTACCTACTATCTATAGGTGTTGTCTTCCATCAGAAATATTTATGCACCGTCTGCACCAGTTACCTTAGCAATAATACTACCCTAGTTAGCCAAAATATGCCAGTGTTAATTCCATCTTCCTCCTTTGTTCTGACAGCAGCAGGCAGTGCCTCTGTGAGCCTCTGGCATCTTTAGCAATCGGAGCTGTTAATTTTTCAGTCACTACAATAAGTCGTCTGTGATTATTTTCAGACAACTTTCAAACATGCATATTAGGTAATTAAATTTGCAATAAATGTCTCTCTGTTATGCAACCCTTTCCTTGTCCTTCTGTATTAAGCCTTTTTAAAACTGATGTGTCAATAACTAATGTTTTCCAGCTGTTCTAGATCAACAGTTATTTTCTGAGCTGCAATGTAAAAAAAAAAATGAACCCACTTCATTTATACTCTATACAAAAGAAATGTAGCATCTTCAGAAGTCACTTACTTGCATTCAGGGGTAATAACCTAGCTTCTAATACTACTTTTCTCCTTTACTACCACTTATAGATAAATGCTTATGTTTCTTCTGTTTTGGGTCTTTTGAATCTAGCATGATGCAAAACTAACAGAGTCTTAAATTAAGACATGATCTTGTACAAGAAAATGTAACTGAAAATGAAAAAAGTTTCAAAAATTTTTGAAAGAAATACTTCCTTTTAAGGGTCAGATTTTCCCTTCAAATATTGTTTTGTGGAGGAAATTGTTCTTACTGGGGTTGAGTTGGCTCAGAGCTCAGCCCATTCAAAAGGCTCTTTCTGAGGGTTTTTTCCCCTTAGGTTCCTGGTATAAGAATCTGACATTATTTTTAGTATTACTTAATTTGTAGGTCTTATGTCATAAAGGCTGGACTTCAGCAGTTGTTCAAAGAGAACCAGACTATATATATATATATCATCATTTTTAATGGTGGACTTGACAGTGTTAGGTTAACAGTTGAACTCTGTGTTCTTAAATGGTTTTTTCAACCTAATTCATGGGTTAGAAGATACCTTAAAAATCATCTAGATCACTGAAATTAGTCTGATTCATCAGGATTCAACCAAGTCCTGCCTGCTTCTGCCATTCCACCTTAAATTGCTTCTTAGAAGCAGTAACATTGTGATGATAAAGAATAATTTTCCTTCTGCCTTTCTTATTATAGAATATTACACAATGGACAAAATTCTGAGTCAGGGTAATTGGAACTGAAAAACTTTCTTTGCTAAGAAGGTGATGGTTAATAATTTTCAGGTACTATGGAGTTCAGCTGGACCTAAATAATCGTCAAAGAATTTTTTCTGTTTCATTCATTTTCTCATCCCAAGAAATGACAGTGAAAAATTGTTCTTCCTCTTGGCTAAAGCTATTTTTGAAAAGCAAACTTTTCCTTTAGCCCATAGCTCCTAAAGCAGGGCCTACTAACACATTTGATAAAGCCTGGCATGGTCCTGATAACATATTTTTGATGGTGGTACTCCCTGAAGATGTAAGTCTTTCTGTACCCTGGAAAGCTTGTGGACTTATGTAGCAACCATGGAACAAATTTCTTTTTGGCTGTCAGTGAGGTCTCCTTTAGACACCACAAAAAAGGTGGGAGCAGTGCTGCATCCTGCCAGTTTTCAACTTGCTCATCCAAATATGCTCAGACACCTTTCGTGTAGCCCTTTTGATGTAATCTCATATAAGGTGATCCCTATGACCCTTCATTTCAAAACAAAGCAACTTTAAAATTAATATTGCAGCAGAGCCACTTTCTTTAAGCAAATAAATGTCTTGACTTGGGGAATGAAATGTCATAAATCTAAGCCCCACTTCTGGAGCTTAACAGCACAAGTCTTGACCGCATTTAAACCAGAACAGTGACAAGTGCATGCTGTCTTGATGTGTTCGTCAGGACAGGAAAGAGAACATTACAGGTTTTTGTGAGGAAAGGTGCTGAATATCCTAGTTTCCATGTTAGTATCATTTGGGGATAGGATGTGTAGACAACTGATCCCAAAGGAAAAATTATTTATGAAGATAGTTTGCTTTTTTGTATGTGTTTAATATGCAGAGGAAGAAATTAATTTTGTTCACCTACCAACTAAAATACAAAAACCCCAAACCTCTAGAGTGACTTTAAAAAAACCCACTGTTGTTAGATTTACCCAACCTTATAAGATGAGCTTATGAAGAAAGCATAGGTACCAGTGCTATAGAATTTTATTGGTTAAAAAAAAAAACAAAACCAAAATAAAAACCCAATAAAAACAAAAGAAAGCTCACATCTTTTACTTTTCTTGTTATAATTGTTTTAGTGATTGCCTTACTTTGAAGTATTACAAAAATTTGCCTGATGATAGGAGTCTTCTCTTCCAAAGGCTCCCAAAGGAAGCCCTGTGGCATAACAGAATTAACATGAAGTTAGTCACAAGGGATTTGAGGTGAGATTTAAAATGCTTCCAAGTCTTCTTTATAGTCTACACAATTGAATGTTTGAACCTGCAGGTATATATGCCCCTAAAGGCACAGGACAGCTGTTATGACACTGGATGTGGTGATACCTGACATTTAGGGGTCTCATTTGTGACATGAAACCTCTGCTTTGACATCTGACTGATAGGGATTTACTGATAGCATGAACCATCAGATCTGATTTATTTAAAGACACCTATAAGGTGACTATCTAAATCAGTCAATAAGAAATCCTGATTACAAGCAGTATTGAAGCACTGCATTAATTTTTCAGACCTTCACCGTATACCTTTATGTGATATTTATAGCTTTAAGTTTTCTCTTGGTGTTCGATCCTGAGAGCTGTTTCTTTACAAAAAGCAAAACATGATATTCTTCTCTGGAAAGGAATTTCTTTCCATTGGTGTGAGGTGCTCAGCAGAAGCAGCATCAGTCTGACTGCCAGAGACTTGAACCTATATCAGATCCCATATCTCCTTTTTCAGGGAGATGCCTCACTGTTACACTATATCTGCATTGCTGTTCTCTTCCTTTGCAGAAAAAAAAGTGTTAGCCTGAAGGGAATAAGCAGGATTCCTGATGGGGTATTCTGCTAGGAATGGGAAATCTGTGCTCTGCTCCTTGTTCCAGGAACTGCTTGTGTTTTACCCATCAACAGTTCCATACCAAGAACATGAAATCTCATTTATAAAAGCAGCTTCCCAGTGAGCTATATGAATGCTGTTGCTTGTTCAGTGCTCAAGAACGAGATGCTTCTGGGTGTATTTAAAAACAGAGCAAGAGTCTAAGTCTCCATAGTCCTATAAATGTTGTGAAGAAATACCTGAACTGCAGACTAAAAAAGTGAAACTGTACTATCTGTGTCTACTCTGGCTGTACTAATCATCACATCTCAAGAAAGCTAACATGATCAGATTGCTTCTAATACTTGAGACACCCTGGCATTATGGGCTGCTGCCAGTTTAAGGGCTAAGCTGTGTCAAAATGTAGATACTTGATATTTCATTCTTGGAGCATTTGACATATCTGCATTTGACTGGAAGATACACTAAGGGAAGTATACATGTTTTTGAAGTGACAGCTGGAGATCAGATAAAATATTCTAGAATTTTTACAAAAATACCTGTAATGGAGTGCAGCTGAATCTTATTCCTGGGTGAGTTTTGGACACCTATGGAATTAAGCAAACATCTAAAGGTTGGTACTGCTGGGTTTCCGAACACAAATCTGTCCTGTCCTCCACCAACCAGCAAGTATGTGACCATGCTTTACTGAAATGGAAGGGAAAGGATAGGCTGGGCTTACTGGCAGATGGCTGAGCTGTCCCCTGGGGAGGTAAGAGGTATGAATTTGAACTTTGTCAGACAGAAGAGGAAACTGATACCTCGCCACAGTTTAATAACACACTTGGGCGTCTGCTCTAAAGCTCCTGTTGTGAGTGTCTGAGTTGCAGAGCGGATGCTCTCCATGGTACAACTTGCAGTCTTATGGATTTACTGTGGGCTTAAGGCTCTCCAAAGGAGCCCTGCTGAAGACCCTGCTCCAATCTGCAGTCAGAATACAGCTACATGTGTCTGGGTTCCAGCAGGAAGAGGAGAGGACTGCTGGGCTGAGGCTGTGCCAGGAGGTTTTGCCATGGTGTTGGTAACGCCAAGGTTACCGGTTTGATCACTGCACGGGCCGTGCCATGATCCTTGGGGATCCTTTCCAGCTCGGAGTGTTCTGGTGCTGTGACTTGCACTATGAGAGCAGCTAAAATGCTCGAACACTTATGAAGTCCTGCTGTGCTTTACCCATATATATTTTTGTCTATGAATATGCATAGCTAAGATTTTTTTAACAGAGTCTACGCTCAGCATAGACTACAATATCTTTGTGAGCAGGGGTGCAGCTTTTCATCCTTCTTCAATCATTTAGTGCAACAATCATAATGAAGTTCTGTTCATAGAACAGAATGTTATTTTCAACATGTGTGTTTTGCTCCAAACTACTCAACTTGGAGCTCTTTGGAGGACAGTAAAACCTTTGCTATCTGTATGAAAAGGGCTTTACGTGGCTAAGACTCCTGTTTTCCTGGTGTTTGGAGGCTAGTTTGAAATGAAAATTGCAGAATAGTTTGAAAGGCAAAATTGCATCTAATATTGCAGTTGTAGTTTTCCAGTGAGAATTGGGGGGAATAATAAAACTTCCTTGTAGATTTACGGTAAAATTAATACTAAATATTTAATTGTAAGAAATGTAAATATTCTACTATGCTTTTGTATTACAGTGACATGTGCAGTTTTCTCAAGGTGAAGACATATATCTTGTACATATTTTCAGAATGATCCCTTTAATTTGCTTTTTGTTTGTTAAATCAAAGGTGGAAATTATGATAAAATCCACTTCAAACATCTTTCTTATGTTTTATCTCCCTAGTACTGTATGCACAGCTCATTTGGGCAATAGCTATAAATACGTAGTGGCAGACAAACTGTACAAATGAATTTGGAGCTAAATATATATGAGAGTGTTTTGCACAGGTTAAAGGAGAAAAAGAAACATTTTCCTGTGATATCAAAATACAGCTTGATTGAAGATATGCACAGGCATACAAGCACACATGATTATTGCTTGAGCTTATGAAAATGGAGCTCTTAATATCTGTTCTAACCTCCATTAGGAATATTATAGATCTGCAGTCTGCATCTATATTGGTTATTTAACAGTGATAGTGCGTATTGTAATTGATCTAGATAAAGATGTTAGTGTAAAGTAGGCAGAAGTGCTTAAACTTTATGTCCCCATGTAGTCATATTGGCCAATGATGGCTTAATCTTTGAGATAAAATGTGCAGCTCCTCATTGTAGCTTGGTATAACTTATAAGTGCAAAAGTCCTATGCATCTTTATTTAAAGTGACACAGCGTTTATCAAATAATACAGATAATTAAGTGCTGAAAACCATGTCCAAGTGAAGAATTCTGCCGATTTTGTGTGTGAGATTGTTTACAGATTTTGTTCTCCATTTGCTCCTAAAGAATATACTTAAACACTCAATCAATGAATAACCTACAGCAGTTTGTTGTAGATTCAATAATGGGGAATGGTGCATTGTGCCAGGATAGTCAGATATACCCATAGGAAGTGTCAGTGGTCAAAATGCTTCCATTGCCAGAAGGTAGTCTGAAAATGGTCTAGAAATTCAATACAGCATTGACCCTATAGTGTATACATGATCTGCAGTCTGTTTCTCAGTCTTATTTGAAGTTTAAAACCAGCCATTTTAATCCTAGGATTTATAATACATTTATACAAATTTATATTCTGGATTAAAACTATTTTTCTTGGTCTATAGCTATAAGTTAGAGGTATTAATGTTTGTTTTTTCCTCTATTTCTATATACAGCCTTTTTGGTCTTTTTTAGCATAAACATATTTAATGACAGTGAAGTTTCTGAAACTTCAATCTTAGAAAATTTATACACATACTTCTTCATTATCAGGTATCTCTTCCTGATACTAGATGTTTTTGAAATGCACAATAATACCAAATTATAGAAAATGTGTTTCTAGACTTCCTGAAAAGTTTTAGCTCCTGTTGATGAGAAACTCTCTTGATATGAGAAACCTTTCTGCCTTTTAACATAGATGTTTATTTAAATATTTCAAATTGAAACAAAAAGTGTGCATGAAATTTTAAAAATATAAATTGAAGATTATAGATCTTATGTAGGATTATAAATTAATTTTATTATATAAAACTAAACTTGTTTCAATCTATGTAATTTTCTTTTCTGTTTGTATGTTAATTTTTTTTTTTTAGATTGGCGGTGTTAATTTTCTTAATAATCCCTATTCCCTATGCTCAAATGGATCCTACGCTGCGATTTGGATGCAACAAAACTTTCTGCTAATTGACACATCACCTTTCTCCAGTCTGCTGCCTATCCTGGGTAAGTCAGACAGACACTTCTATCGTGCAGTGTGTTTCTTGTTTTCTACGTTGCCAGTGAAAATCTTGCTAAATGTGTGCTGCCTCGCCCTGTGCTTTGGACTGATGCATATTAAAGTGAGCATTGCTAATAAATACTTGGAAAAAGTCAGTGCACTTAGTGCCTTGAGTTATGCATATGACCATAAAGTGAGATTACACCATTTGAGATTTTTAATGTACAGTGTCACAGACTGTCTTTCAAAAATGAGCACGCAGCTCTAGCATTTGCCTCTTAAATAAAAGTCTACTTGTCCTATTAAAATATCCTCCATCAACTTTTTGGTTGAATTCAGACTTTTAAGAAGACCTTCCTTCTTGAGGTTGTGTGTATGATGAAATATTTTAACTGTATCTTATTTCAGAGATGCAAATAAAACCTTTCAGCTTTTTCTGAAGCCTAGAAGTGTTTTGTTTTGCCAGCTGTCTATGAAAGTTCAGTGCTTAAAATGTTAGGAGCCTGACTTTTTTCTGTCTTGTAGATCTTTGAAAAATTGGTTTATGGCATGTCATACATCATGTATCTAAGACATATGGGAATAGTTAGAGATTAAGGTAAATAGACAAATTGAACTGCTTTAAATCATTTTTCCCTGTTTCACTTTTATGAAAGAGTTTATGAACAAAAGTTGACATTAAGCAATCACAATAGGCTATTCTATATGTTTTAGACAGTGGTAAAGACTTTAGTGTCAGAAAGTGTTGCATCACTGATGCTTATCTCAATTTGATTGGTGTCCAAGTTTTAAAAATGTTACTTTGTCAAGTCATAACCTTTTCTGAGTCTTTCATTTTTCATTGTTTTGATGATTATATCTTAAGAAAAAGAAAGAAAAATGTTCTGTGCATCGGGAATCATATCATGGTTCATAAGGCTTATCAATTTTTTGGATAAAATTAGCATTTTTTTGTCTTACGTAATATGATTGCATAGATGTTGTGGTGTAAAGGTTTCAATTTAAAGACAAAGATTAGCAGTTTTGCTCAAGAAAAGTTTGTTAGAAATATGTTTTAATGTAATGTCAGCGTGACTTGCAAAGTCATTAATGAGAATCCTTATTCACACATAGCCACCATACTCTGGCTGCTATTGTTAATAGCAGTGCAGAGAACTGGGGGCTTCCAGACCAAAGGAAAAAATGCCAGGTGACCAAGGAAGGTAATTCAGAGTATGAATTTGATATAGGCAGACAAGTATTTTTTTTTCTAGTTCAACAGCTTAACAAAATGGGGCTATTCTGCAGACACCAAATAACTGAGGGAATGGACCTGTTTTGCCGACCTGTGCTCTTTGAATCTCTGCAGGAATTTAAGAAATGAGAAACAAAAAGGTGTGCACTAAGAATACCATCCATGGTTTAAAGTGCTGTTTCCTTCACATTGTGATTGCAGAGCAATTATTTATGTTGTCATTCTGAAGGGGTGGGAGCTGGGCAGAGTGTTCAAGAACTTGCTAAGACGAATTGACCATATCTAAATATTTCTGTGTACTTGTAGGAAGCTTTAGGGGAGAATCAACCGTATTTCATTCACATCCTTGGGGGCAACTTGGTCAAGTGGTCTTAAATTAAAACATCGTTTCTTCCAACTCTCTACTAAATATAATGAGTGTTGTGTTTACTCCTTTACAGTATTTACTTGTTACTTGATTGTAGGAAGATTCTTTCTACTTATAATTTGTAGACCTTATATTTTTATTGGTTTAGTACTAGTCATGTAACTACTAGCAAATTTGGTTTATTTTTGCTGGATGCACTAATAGGCAATACATCAGCAATTTCTCTGGTCATGCTAGAAACCAGTGTTTTCTATCAATCTGTTTATAAACCAAAAAAGTTCTGGATTATCTATTCATTCGCAAAAGGTAATTTTATCCTCAATAGAGATAAGGGACAAAAACATAGAAACAAAATAATATTTAATGCTGGGGATGTTCTTTTCTGTGACAAGGTAAAAATGTTGCTTTGTAGCCTATTTTTAGTGTGCCACTCATTTGTTTTGAATTAGAGGATGTATTTAGGACTGTTTTTATGCACTGTGTAAAAACCAGGTACTGATTATTTTCAGTTCTATGGGTATAAGTGCAGCTTTTATTCTTTTTGGTGGGAACGTGCTTGTTTCCTGAAATCAGTTGCTATCCTTTCTGTCTATCAAATTAGCTATAAAAACAAGATAACTGAACAAACCCCTACACTATTAAAAGAATTTTTAGGTGACTTACATTCCTTAAATTAGCGGAGAAATGACTCTTTACTTTCCTCGATTAAACTTGTATAATCAACGATTATTGAACTACATTGTAATGTTTTGTGTGGAAAAAAAAATTAGATTTATTAGCACTGTTTGCAGCTAAGGCTAGTCTGTGTCACTGTTTTTCTTAGTGCAGTGCACAGAATGAGCGCGGATGAGCCCAGCCCTGGCACCCAGCGCGGCTCGGGGTGCGCAGGGGCGCTGCGCCCCTTCGGTCGCGAGAGGGCGCTGTTGGAGCTCGGACCGCCCGCGCGCCGCCGTGCCCATCGATCCCGCTCGCTTCTAAATATTTAATGAAATACATTAACAATTATTAGTTTCCACCATCACACTCTCTGACTGCAACTGACACGCGTTTTCTGAGAGAAGTACGAAAACAATAATTAAAGTGGATAATCCTATACATTGACAGTAATATATTTGGTGTGTGTGTGTGGGAGCAACACCCAATCTTTTCTCCTTATGTTGGTGACAAGCTTAAATCTGCTTCAAAGCAAATAGTCTTGTCAAGCAGTGAAACATGACTTTCGTTATAGAAACCTTCGTTATTCATTTATGTTGTTGTGCACCAAAAGTCTAAGGGCCCAACTTTTCTGGTGTCTCTCTTAGGAAATTAAGCGCACACACGAATGTCATGTGGGGAAGAATGTCAGTTTATATGAAAATTGAAGAATTATCGGTGTTTCCCCTGCAGTTATGCACAAAGGCATCATTGTCAGTTGCCTTTCTTAGGCCTTCCCTGCAGGCATGATCAGACTCAAGCAGACAGCTATTTTCCTTTAATTTTCCACAGCAAGGCAGTAATGCTTATGATTATTGTGAAGTCAGGAAAAGTTTAGTTTCATCAAGTGACATGTAGTGTTGCAATTAGTTACTTAAGCACTTCTTATAAAATTTTCTACTACAGTATCTGGCTTGTCAGATGCAGCTAAATATTAGCATCTTGTATTAAACAGGAGGGTGAAAACTCCTAGCAGAAAGCCCAGCTGACAGCTCTCAACATGAGCTGAATGATCACTCACAATTGTAATCGATTCTGTAAGTACTGAACACAAACCCCCAGGCAATTGAGGAAAATAGGATGATGAAGGACTGCAAACTAATACGTTACACATCTTCATTGATTAGTCATTGATTAACCATTATTTTTCTGAATGACAAACAGCTAGTGGTAAAGTAACTGAAGCTGATGATTTATTTACATGTTAGACAGAAGATGACTTCTTTATTCAGCTGATTGTGAGCTAATGTGAAATGAGAGCACAGCAACAGTTTAAGAATAAAGAAAGGTTTATAATAATTTTTTTTACAGTATTCCTAGATTCAAAAATGTTTTTACTGTGAAGAAATGTAACTAGACTTGAAGCAGGACATAAAATTCAAATGCAGATTATCTACGTGGTACCTGTAGTATAACTACATTTAAAGAGATCATTTTATAGACTTGGTATTTACAAGAATATTGATCTGTGTTTATTGAACTTTTAATTTAATTCTGTTTTGTCCGGTGCCTTATTGGCAATTAAACAGCTGCAGAAATGGCAGAATAATGGTTTGCAATATACCCACTATCTTTATTATTCTGAAAATATCTCTTGAACCTTAGCTTTGAACACCCCATGGTAGGAATCACATAATTAGGAAACAGTCTTTGCACTTGAATCAGGGTTTTTTAAAATATATATCAAACATCTAATTATTGTCAGCTCCTACCAATACAGTATGAAGCAGAACTGATTGCAGTGGAGTAGGGGGGGTGTTGGACTAAGATTTCTGACAGTCCAGGACTTGTGTTGAGGGCAGATGACATTGTCCCCTTCTGGGGTAGCTTTTTGGTTGTGTGGGGTTTTTTTGGTGTGTGTGTTTTGGGTTTTTTGTGTGTTTTTTTTTTCTTTTTTTTGTGTTTTGGTGTTTCTTTTAAGCATTTTTCTTCCCTGAAAGGGTAACAAATCTATTCAATCAGTTTAAGAAAAGAGGGTTAGGATACTGTCTGTTTGAGGTTCCCTGATACAGCCTACTCCAGCCATGAAAGTATTGTGGACAATGCCTGTTATTTATTAGTGACAAATCATTAGACATCCTCACTTTTGTCTATCACAGCATTAATTGTGATGAACTTTGTGTAAGCATGTTGGTATGTGTGTTCATAGGAAATATATTCCAAGTTAACAGTAATTAATGTGCACTTAATCTGGAGTGCTAGTTATCTGCACTTATCAGACAGAATTTAAGTAAAAGATGCATGCTTTCAGGAAATTTAAGGGAAATCCATAACCATTGCAAGATGTAAAGATAAATTATTGTGTTACAAACTAAGTAAAGGAAAACTGCAGCATACCATAGTATACTGCTGCAGTTGGGCTTGAAGTGCAGATGGGCTTGATAATACCTTTAGTAACTGTCCATTATTAGACAAAAGATTGTGCAATGCTGTTGTCTTCTGGTTCTGTAAATTAATACAACTACTTAAACATCAAATTCCTTGCCCCATTTTATGGTGAGAATTTGCTGTAGGTTCTTATGTTCTGTATGTGACTTTGAGAGACTTACAGGTGGATAGCAACAGATGCCCAGCTGGTATCTTCTGAGCATGTTTACTGTGAACCTCTGCTAAACTGTGAGCTTATGCTGAAATCCTTGTCAGCTGGAGCTAAGCATGATCTTATTTCAGGGTCTGAGCATTTTTCACATTAAAAAAATAAACCTCTGTGCTCTTTGTGTTCAGGTTTGTAACTTGCTTACAAAAGATCTCCAGGACAGTGATGAATTTATGCTATTATTAGTTTTGACTTTCTGCCAAGGAAGTTGAACCAATTTGCCTTTTGGCACAGCAAGTCACCCCCTGGTTTCAAGACTGGGCTGTACTGGGCAGCAGAAGCATTTCACAAGGCTCCAAGTTGCTGCTAGCTGGGCAGCAATTCCATGTTATGAGCCCTGAGATGATGGTGCATACCCATTTGACCTGTCTTAATTATAAATCTCCACCTCCTCATGGCTAATCAGCCCTGTGCATTTCCAAGGAACCTGCAGAACTCCTGCCCTCCAAGCACAGCCTTGTGCTGCACGATGAGCTTTCATAACTGAGCACTGATGATTCCTTTAACTCTGCAGAATAACAAATGAAATTTTTTTTTTGCAGTAAAACCACAGGGAAAGCCTGTGGGACAAAGCATGAAAATAGTCACTTCCATTGGCCTTTTGTGCATTTTCAACGTAGGTTTCTGGTCCCTTGTATGAAAGTAAGAAATCCAACAAATCCTTACGGAATTTTGTGTGTCATACTGTGTTTGTGTTACCCATTTAAATTGCCAATTAAGGGCACTATTCACATGAGCAAGAGTTTGATGTGGCCTACTATGTAAAACTGGTATGTACTTTGTAATTGAAGAGAAGAAAGAAATGTTTTGGATTTTGTGTCTCATTCTGGGTCCAGTTATCACAACTACACATGGGGTACAATATGTCTCAGTGTCTTCAAGCATATTTAATATCTTTAAATTTTTAAATGAAAATGTAGCTGTCAATTTTAAACTAATTTGGATGGACAGCAATAAAATGCAAACCTCACTTCAAATTAGAATTTTCAGTGAGGATTTCTAATGGAAAGTAATTGCTGACAATAGGAAATGACAAATTACTAATTACTTAGTTCAATTAGACTTTTGTGCCTTTGGTCCTAAGTGGCAAGCATACAGCAAATCTTGCACTTTTATAACAATTAATGACACTAAAACTATTTAAACTGCCAACAGATGTGAGTAAGAAGACATGAATTGAAACTTACTTAATTTACATACTATCCCAATTTTATACCAAGTAAATGGTGTTTAATTTTTATGTTACAATTAAATATAACTGGCACAGTGTGATTTCTGCAGAACTTCTCAGAATAAAATAGATTTACTGAAATGTTAGTGCTAATGCTTTTTTTCCTCTTATCACAGCACTATTTATCTTAAAGTGACTCTAAAAAATATAGTGGCAGTGAATGGAATATTTTTTTTGTAGAGTTTGTGCTTCCTAAGGAGATTTTCTAAAATGGGTGGTAGAATTGCGTCAACCTGACCACTGTGGTGCAAGATTTCAAATTCTGCTTCTAATTTACAAGTGATTGCAAAAATGAATCTAGCTCATACCATTCAGAAGCAGTCAAACAGTCTATGTATTTAATTCTCATTCTTTAATAAAAAGCTCCCAGAATGTGTGTTAGACGTTGTTTCTTGATTCATGCTATTCTGACTTAATCCATTGGTTAGCAGAGACTGGAGTCCTCATTCTTTCTCATATTTTGCAGTTTAACTCATCTGAATTGCTTTCAGCTATTTTTCTCCAGAAGAGTGGCAAATCTATATTGACTGCAATGGTTTTTGTGTGTTCATTAATGTATTTATACACATATGTCTTCTCTGTGAACTTTACCAGAATTTCTCCACTTCAAAACTTCTAACATTGGATGCCAAAAATTAAATGCTCAAATTAGCATTTTATGCCTTGGGGATGGGTAGCTGCCTTCTAAAGGATTCCGTGTGATAGTCATGACTTCTTAGGTGTTTAACAGTTTTGAGAACTTGCCACTTATATCTGAATATATGAAAGCATACCCAATATTGCACATTAGCATATTTTTAGTCAACCAAAGAAGAAAGTTACACTAAATCGTGATTAATCCAACAAAACTCTGTTTGACTTTACAGATTATTTTGCAAAAGCCTATTTCTAAACTTGTTCCCTTAGCTTTCTTTTTGTTTTGCCTTAAGGCAATGTTTAAAAGAATTCATTAATCTAATAGTGATTTATGATTACTTAATTTGCCAAAGAAATATTCTTGTCCCTTTTTTTTTTTAGCAAGATATGAGGAAATAGAGGGTTTTGTATCAATGGATGTTCTGCAGAAAAGATGTATAGAGAGAAGAAAATATGCTTAATGTGGGAATAGAAATAGGAATGGCTTTATAAAATATAAATGAGAAGGCTACAAGACAAAATGTAGAACCCAAATCAGGAAAGAATTTATAGAAGTGCCTACATTTAGTTGCAAAGAAAAGAAGGTGTTTAGCAAGGTGCATTGTACAGGTGTGCAATTTTGTCTTACAAAAGAGTGTAAGTACTGATAATGTTACAAGAACCTTAATGCAATGTGCTTCAAGACAGACCAAGTATGAGACAGAATATACAATTATGGCATTTCTTCCTTACTGTGCTTTTATCTAAGGTCTTGGCAAATGACTGCCAATTGATCGTCCCTTTATTTAGTCTTTTTACACTTTATGGAGTACTGCAAACAAAAAAAATAGAATAAAATTCTCCTAGATTTGGAACATTAGGTGTCAGAAAAGCTGAACTGAATAGATGTAGAGGGTGTGTGTTACACAAGAGGGTTATATCATACAACTATATACTTGAAGAGCTAGCTCTTCACTTGGATTATGTTAGTGCAGTTTTGTTGTTAGCAGAGATGCTTCAGTATAGATCACTTAAGTCTAGCAATTTCTGTTGAGTTGTACTGTACTACAATCCTCTAAAAAGCAACCACCTAGCATAAGCAGTCAGTGAAATTTCTGGCAAAAGGATTTCTCTAAGTGTATTTCCCCAGGAGATTGTCACTTTGTGGTGTTTGGTTTGGGGATTTTGATTGGTTTTTGTTTTGATTTGGGGGAATTTTTGGGTAGTTTTTTGTTATAGTATTTTGATTTTATTTGGTTTCTAATTTTCCAGTAATTAGGGCAATTATATTATTACTTCAGAATAAAGGTTCTGAGTGAATTGAATTGACAGCAGTAGTTCTGGACTAACCTATGCTGTTTCAGTACAGCTGTAGTTTTCTCTTCCCAAAAGCTCAGTGAACTTTAGAGCTTGAAATACAAGAGAGACCATACCTCATAATAGAGGAGAAAGGAAAAGCACAGGCTTTTCCCCATAGGGGGTAGGATGCCTGGGCAGGGACAGAGGAAAGAATGAGTTCCACAAATCAGAAAGGGAAAAAATTGTGGCATTGGTATTGTACTTAGAAAGAGATAATGTGGAAAAGAGGTGAGAGCAGGGACAGAAGTATACCTGGAACAAGAAGGACAGGAAAAAAGAGGAAAACCCAGAAGTGGCCTAATTAGAAGAAAAAAAGGAGAGAGACAGATGATAGGGGGTAGTGTAGGGGGGAGCAAAAGAAGGGTCAAAAGTACCAGGCAAAAAAAATAATGAAGCTAAGGAAAATTAGCAGGACAGATATAAGGCTAAGAATATGGTGTCTTCATTCATGCCACAATGAATCATGAGAGTAGAATGTTTAGGCTGATTTAATCATCCGCAGAGTGTATAATTTCCTTTATAGCTCCATCATAATTATTGAGGCACTGCAACAGATGAAATATGCAATTCTTGATTGTTTGGTGTAATGAGAAAAATGAGGAAGAAAAGGATGAAAGGCTGGAATACAAACTTAGTCCTGTTTAAGCTTAGTGTGAATGAAATGTATGGGTCTATGGGTACACAGAACTGAAGGGATACCTGTGTCTCTAGTGATGCATTAACATGGAAGCTGCATTGCTAATGACAGGGTCACGTCAACTAAATGTACTGGGAGAATAATTTACTTCACTGGCAATATATTGGTTTAGGAGTAGAATATACTGGGTTGAGCTGAGTTTCTAAAATGGATTAATGCCATTATCATTGTGCACATTTTCTTTAGTAAAATATTAATTTCTTCATAATAAAAAAGTTTTTTTTGTAGGAATTGGGAAATATAGGCACCAAAAGTCTTTTAGGATTTAATTAAAAAAATAGAATGTCCAAAATTGCCATTAGCATCTCTGGCCCAGAATATTTCAAAATTGCATTTGTCATTATAGAAACTCTTAGTTGTTTGACATGATTATCCTGATGTACTTTTCTCTAAAGTGATAAACAATATTAATGGATTTGTACTGAGCCATTTTGCAGATAATTTTCTATTATCATAGCAGTGAAAATTAACAATACAGGATGATGCTGCAAATATTTTCTAGCATATGGAAGAAAGTATGCTGCTAATCTTTTAGTTGGCTTATTATTCTTCATCATGTAAATTATACATTTCCATTTTATTTATAAGACTAATGACTCCTAACAAGAGCAACTCTACTGAAAATTTCTGATAAAGGCAGATTGCTTTTTTTTTTTTTTTTTTTTTTGAATTAAATGACAGAGGTTCTAATATTCTGGTGTTTCTGAACAGGTGAAAAAATTGCCTTAACACCATAACCACCCCCTCCTATTTTTTAAAGAGGAAATCTGAAGTCTAAAAAGAAAAATTGGTATAATTGAGCTAAGACCCTGATTCAGCAAAATTCAGCTTGTCTCATCCACTGGGCAAGGCCGCTGAAGTCCTGAACAATAGCTTTTCATAGCTACATGTGCAGTGAAAGACAGAGAGATGTTTTGCTAAATGGGTCCAGCCATCTTAAATATGCTTGAACAAACTAGTTTTAAAAGAAAATTTCATCTATGTAATAGCATTAAATAATGGTTCATTATTAAGAGCAGATTTTTTTTTCTCGGATTAACAGTTGCCATATGTTTGTATTTGTGAGATCTAATGGTTGCATCTTTTAATGAATTAAAAGCTTGTAAGACTTCATGCATTTGTTTAAAAAAAATGCCACGAAGGATGACTCTTTTCAGAGAAAAAGAGCAACTACAGAATAAAAATGTGAAAAGAGGGCAAAATGTGGTATATCTTACAAGTATAATAAGAATAAAGCACTGCCATAAGTAAAAGTCAAAACTGAATATAAACCTTGTAGGAAAGAATTTGCTCCTTTGAAGGTATAACCATATAGAAGAATAGTAGAGTAAAGAGAGCAACAACCTTTTGGAGCAAGCATGGTTTGGAGGAGATGTTTTTAGAATCGATAGGTTTTTTAGATGGATGCTTTTTTCTTTTCTAGCTGAGGTAGAGACTAATGGCTGGAAGCTGGTGTACCAATACAATCAGAAAAAATGCAGATTATGGATATGGATTTTGATATTGCTTTTTAGAGGATCTGCTGTTGCTGTAGACAAAGTGTATAAGGCCAAATGCCTTGTTAAGAAAACAGTGCATAGAATATATTGGTGTGTGCAAAGGACTGTAGCTGTCTTCATATGTACATCTTCACTGAACAGACTGTAATCAAGAGTTAAAATGGCAATACCTAATTTTTGGCCTGTCACAAAGCATTGACCCTTGGAAAGAAAGTACTTATGTGGCATTTGTATTGGCAGGTATCTGGAGTAGTTGTGAGTAAAATTTTACCTCGATACTGTGGTACTGGAGAAAGAAGCTAATGACTGATGTTAAAGCAGACTAAGAAAATGTGTTTTGTAGTTGGTCATCCACAAAAGTTAAGGTCAGGTTTCTTCTTGACAATTCATATTTTGGCAAAATAAAGCAAAACTGAAACTCAAGTGTTCTTCTTCATTGTTTTTTTTCTGTTAATTATGAGGGGGGCATACAGACATGAATAGAAAATTATCTCCCTCGTGTTAGGTTTTCAAATAGCTGTTATTGCCAGACTAAATATGTCAAAAATCAGTTATTTCCAAAACCATGAACTTGTCTAATCTCATCTCATCTTTGTGGTAGTGTGAACTACCACATAGATGCGAATAATGTGCAGTCTTTTTATTTTTCCTTTTTTTTTTTTTTATTTTTAAGCAAAAATGACATTTAGAAGCTGGAGTTTTAAAATAAAAAAAACCCAGTCTGTTTTAAGAGGTTAGTACTAGGAGCACTGGACATGGCAATGCTGAAAGTCTTTGCCTCTTGATGTGGCACATAGTGTAATTCATCATGAGGAAGTAAGAGTGAGTAAAGCTTCTTAAGTCTGGGCTGTGCTTTTCTAAAGAGCATTGCCTACTGACATCCCAGAGAGGTGGAATCAGCTGTCAGGCTGTCTCAGAGCCTTCTGGCCCTACCAGAAAAATGGATTTGTGTGGCATTAAGTTGTTCTTGCCCCCATTAGGTTGCATCAGTAGTGCAGCCAAAACCTGCTTTTAAACTTCTCTTGTGTTTGATCCCCTGACTTACGTTCTCTCACTGCTGTAAATTGCTTCTTTGGGGGAAGGAGAGGGGCTGGCCAAGTCTGTATGTGTAGCTCTTAGTAACAGGTATGTTACACTTCCTTCAGTGGTGATTTGTCTTTTTTTCTTTTCTTAAAAAGTCTCATAGGGCATCTTTTCTTTGTTTTGTTGAGGAGAAATACTAATTTATAGATTTAGAAATGACTGGTAACTTTAATAGCAGAGAGTGTCTGAGCTTTCATTTTTTAACTTGCAAAAATCTAATCTGATATCATTGGCAGACAGGTGTGTTAGTTTGCCTTGACTGTATTTGCTGCAATTCGATGTTGGGTTCTGCTCCTCATTATGCTGGAGTCAGTCTAATACAGGTCTTCTGACATCCATCATCCCTGGGGATTACTGCTGGAACAACAAGGCAGATCTGAAGAAGAATTAAGCCCTTACCCTAAAACAGTGAGTGCATGATATCTGGCTCTGTGTCCTGCTACTTGCCAAGTCTGCTGGGCCTTCACAGAAAGAAGCAGCTTTTGGATCCCAAGTTTCTTCCTTTTTCCTCCTTCATCTTCCTTTTCTAAAACCTCCACGTTATTTCAGTAAAAATACTTACAATTTAGAGATAATTCTTAATTGCTTTTGATCATGTGTTATTTTTCCCTAACTATATTCAACTGGGTGGTGGTTTTTTTTTTGGTTTTTTTTGGTTTTTTCCCTCTCAAAGTTTTGGCTCATGCAGTGTATCTGCATCTTCCAACAGAAATGATTCTCTTATTCTGTGAAAAGATTAGAAAGTCGTGAGATGACAGGGGCTTATATTGGGCTGTGAAGAGTAGGATCTGTTATGTTCCCACACTGAGAAGAATAATTTTGTCAAATATTTTTTCTTCTCAAAGGTGAGATAGCTTTAGGACCCACATTCTGTCACTACAGTCTACCTTTTGTACCAGGGGAGTGTGAGTGCTGGTACACACCAAGCCTGGGGGAAAGCAGCTCTTGTGGTACAAGCAGTCTTTTCAGTTTTTCTGTATTATTGCTTAGTCATGAAAGGCAACTTAACACTGACTTTAGTATGATCCACAGGGTTTTGGCAGTAGTTTATTGATTTTTGTGTTTTATTTTTTATTTACTTCTCTGAATTCCATATGGCTTTCGATTTAGCTGTACAGGAAAAGGACAAAGAAAAATCCCACTATCTGGTATGTCAAAAACTATACTTTGACTCAGTAGGGAATGATAAGGTAAAGGGTGAAAGACTTTTTTTCTATGGACTTACAGAACACTGTAGTTGCTTCAATAATTCACAAAACCACCAGTCATTATAAACCATTGTCTTGTACCAGGTTGTGGAGTGTGTACAACTGCAGTGAAAGGACAGATCCTGCCTTCATAACTGACTGTCCCCCCATTTACCTACTACAGTTAGAGAGTTTCTTTGTTTATTGATCACTTCATTCATCCTAGCTTGTATTAATGTTAGCACTCAAAAAAAAGTGGTTTTTTTTCCCCCCCTTCTTCCTGAGAAGGCTAATTTTCTTTCAGGACTTGTTGTCCTTCCTCTGTTACTAAAACAGCTTTCAGTTTCCAGGCTACCTAGCTGAAAGACTGTTTGTGGCTATAAAAGAGCCTACCTGGGGCTCAGTACATGGATCTGAGGAGGATTACTAAGGATTCTAGGGCATTTTGCCTCTGTCCAAAATTACTTTAAGGCATTGGTGTCAGATAGCTTGGCTGTGTCTGATGGATCAAGGGGACGGAGTGAGAGTGAGAAAGAGAGGTGAAAGGGATAAGGAAAGGATTGAGGACAAAAGGAAGATCAGAAAGCAGTCTGGGTAGTGAAGGGAGAGACAGGAACAATATCTTACTTGTGAACTTCTATTTCTAACTCTTTGAATACCAAAGGCAATCGAGAGCATTTCTTCAGACATATTGACACAAGCTGGAGACAGGTGACTGGCTTTAAAATTCATTGCTGATTGTGAAGCATCTATATAATTTTAAGATTTCTATATTTGACAGTCTTTAAAATTAGGAAGGTGTATATTCTTATTGTGAGTCATAAATAAAAATGAATCAAGTGTTTTTCACTGTGGGGCTATTTCCTTTCAATTTCATTCTTTTTGACAATTCTTGGCAGTAGTGTTCACGAAACATTCAAACCCACAATAAGCAGTGTTGGAGGTCAGGACTGCAGCGTGTTTGCAGAGATGCATGTTAAGAGAAGCCTCCTGACTGGGGTGTGCGTGGCTGTGGGTGCTGAACAGGCTGCCTGCTGTGAGCCCCAGTGCCTGCCACTGGAAGTGGTGTTAAAGTCACCTGGGGAGGTGCTGGCAGTGCACCTGCACTGTGATGCTGATGCCTGAGTCTCACTCGCTACCTTTGCCAGTATCTAGTGCTGCGACCTTCGAGACAAGGTGCATAATTCTGTGTTTTCTGCAGAAATACAGCTTAGAGTAATTTTACAAAAGCCCAAACAGGAGCTCCAGAGCTGTGAAGCTTTTCCCAGCCCCTCTTCTTTTGAATAAGACCAATTGTTCTAATGTAAGTGTGTGAGCGCTGGTTTATAAGTGTGACCGGTTTCCTTATCTCACTGCCCATCTATGGATATACAGAAGGTAAATTTTATCCAGGTACAAGAATGGCTTTCTGTGAATCTACAGGTGCTACTTATAATCTCTGGTTCACCTGGGACAGAATGATGGTCATAGTCATGAGGATTGGCAATGGAAAAGCCACAGTTATATCTAATTATTTTTAGTGCTCAGACACCAGGGTCACTTAGAAATACCTACAAGGTCTTGTTGACTGAGTCAGTGAGAACAGCCTCATAGGATCATTTGCAGCACACTGGGGAGAGGAATGTGAACTTTGGTATTGTGGGCCAAATTTTTTCCTCATGTATTTTGGATTTGGTCTGCGTATTTATTGTTCTCTGTGTATTTTGCTAATTGGATTCATACATGTAGATTTTTCCCCCCCTCTGCCTATAATTGTAGCCCTTTCTTAATCTTCTTCTGTAACAAAAAGCACGCCAAAGAAATTGGTATTGTAGGAGTTTTACTTTATCCTGCAACTTTCAGTACTTTGCCTGAAACATATGAAGTTATTGTGCAATCCAGAATTCTTGTTTGCAGAAGGTGATGATAAAAACCTCTAAACTTTTGAAAAACAGTCCTTATTTTTTGAGCCCAGGAAATAAGACTGGGGGAATCAGCAAACCATACAAACCAGTAGACCAAAATTTTGTTATTTGCATTTATAAGAATGTATAAAGTGATAAATACATCCTGATGGGAGAATAATGAAGATACCATTAAGCTTACTTTGAGAAGTAAATGGTTACTTCCAGTGAAGGCCTGATGATCAAAATTTGGGTCACATTTAGCTCATAGGTACAGAAAATGCATATGAATTTATATCTGAATTAGATTGAGGGGGAGAGGAAAAAACCCACATTAGTATCTGAAACCTTGTGAAACTCTCTTCTGAGATAGAAATATGTCTAAGTACAAATTACATATGCATATATAGTTCTGATTTCTTGTGTTTGATTGTTTTACCACCAAAGAATTGGGAACAAAGTAATAAACAAAGCTGTGCATAGGTTTTTTAAAAGATTTTGTTTTGTTGTTTAATTGCAAACTGCAGTTTCATTGCTGGATAATATGGTAAAAAGATTCATTGTAAGGGTTATCTAACATTGGTGGTGTTGATGAATAGTTGCAATTAATACATTCCCTTAATTAGTCTGATATGCAGAAGATGCACCTGGCAGGTCATTTTAATACTACAATTGATTTATTGCTGCTAGAAATGATTTTACCAGCTATCTTCAGAGAGCACAATTAGAGAGGATTTCATTTTTTTAAATGCATTTTCACTGAGGAATAAACATGAAAGGTCTATGTAATTCAGAACAAGGCAGCTATAATGTACTAATGGTTTATGGATTTTATTAATATTCAACTAACATTAGTCAGTTTTAGAGAACAGCAACCTATTTTCTATGTGAAGCATCCATTTCTAGTATGAGAGTGTTTTATTTAACCAAACCAATAAAACCATGATATTTTAAATGAATTTCTATTATCAGATATGTGAAATCTTAAAAATGGTCTAACAGCAAGAATGTATCAATAGATGCTGCATGTGATGTATGTGTCAGATGCACTGAGATTTAGGAAAAACTATATATAAACTATGCATATGTATTATATTTTTTGAATCATGATGAAATCCCTTTAAACAAAGAAATATTTTTCTGAGGTTACTATAACAATGTAACTGAATCAATGTCAGCTTAGCCTGTCATAAAAGTATCAACTTCTACTTTCATATTTCTAAATCTGCTGTTAAAATTAATGTTGAAATCAGCTAGTTCTGCCTTTTTTCCCCTTCACCTTACTGTCTTTTCTCCATTTTTAGTGCTGCAGCAGGCAGCATGGCTGCCTTTTGTTAGCCTCTCTGTGCACTAATATCACTGACACTGTGGAAACGTCCAGCAGGCTCCTTTCTACATCACAGGAAAAAAAGGTCGTTTCTTCAGTAGCAACCTGTTCATTCCTAACTTCTTTAAAAACTACTTTTTTCATCTATATTCTAAATGAAAAAATGTTTTCCCTGGTGGGGGGTCATGGCAGGGGCAGCAGGGACAGACAAAACTGTTTAGGGTTTGGACTGTCTGTTGCTTGTATGCTCAAAGCTTTAAGTAAAATAATGGGGAATTTGTTCATGCAGTAAATGCAAGGTTGCCCCTTTTTTTTTAGGCTATTTTAGATTCACCTAAGCTTTATCTGTCTTCCAAACATCTTTTGGTCTCCCTGGGACTTGAGGGGCTGTACCTGATATGCCGAGTGCGTCTCCATAATCTTTGACATGGTGTTAGGGTGTGGGGACACTAACTGTGCTCTCAGCCCTGGCATCAGGAATTGAGTGATCTGCATTTGGAAGCGAGGGCCTATTTTTTTTCAAGATCTCTAGTAGCGTAACTCCTGACCTCCCAATAAATGTGTGAGAAATTAATTATAGTTCAGTAATTATGGGTGGTATTTAGCCTGATGTGTTATTTTACATCACTTCAGAGTGCATACAAGGTGCCATATAGAAAAAATAAGAAAACATTCCCCTTCACCTTTGAATCTTCTGATTCATTTTCAACATGACCTAAAAAATGCCATTGAGTTATAAAATAAAGTAGGAAATTATTACTGAACAAGGAAGTTATTTATAGCTGAGTTAAGTCTTGGTTTAAGCCTGCCTGAACTCAAGATCCAGGTCTGGGATCTCTGCTTTGAAAAGATGTAGCCTAAAATGATGGAAATTCTCCGTTATTACGACTGAAATGTTCTGGGCACATACATATGTTGTTTTTCACTAGGGTTATGGTGATTCTATGAGGAATGCTTGACCATGGATCTCTCAGCAGCTTTGCAGGCCACCTGTCCTGAGGACCAGGCAAATACAGTTGGTGGAGTGGGGGGATCTCTTAGTAGCAAAGTGGCTTTGAACAACTCCCAAGGGAAGGAAGGAGGCAGTCTGGAGGTGACAATAAAATTGTGATAGCCAGAGACTGTCTACAAGGCACGCTGTAAGTAATGTCAAGACCTTCAAGCACTGTCTTGGGGGACTTGGTGAAAACATTCAAAGTGGTACCTGTGTCACAGCCAGATCAAAAGGACCATCCACTGTCTGTGGTTTTCTTTTGAGACTCGGGAAGAGGGATATGCTTGGCACTCATCAGGGAGTCCACAGTAGATGAAGATGCAGCAATCAGTGATAATGAGTGACATCAAGGAGTTTTGGCTAAACAGAAATAACTTCCTTTCTGTTTAGATGACAGGGAAAAGCTGATGGATATTGGAAACACTCTGAATAATAAGGTCAGGATATGGATGCTGTACACAGGAGGCATAGGTTAAAGTTGAAAAAGAATTTAAAAATCAGTTAAGTTGTAAAGTAATGTAGCATGGAAATAATACCTCTGGATGTTTGGGTTTAGTATTTGGCTTTCTTTTTCCCACAGCACAAAAATCCTACTAGGACATTTATTTTTATTTTGTTTTTACTTCCCCCCCTCAAACCCTCTGGCTCAGATTCTTGTTAGATTTGATAGCAAAGGTGTAACACAAAGCCTTTGGATGCCGTATATTCTGGTAGCTATGTGTTAAAAACTGTCTCATCAAATATTTCTGTTGTGAAAACACTGTGCAATCTTTTAATCTTTGTGGAGGATGCAGAGGTTTTTCTACAATTAGGACTTAAACCAGTTGATTGGAAATAGTGAGTAATGGTGTGTTAAAATAAGTTTTTTCAAGGCCTAAACGGCTTAATGCAACATGTATGAAAAGTACAAAAAATATAATTTTAGTCAGTTAATAACACAATATTCAAAAAATGCTTAAAAATATTTAATATAGAACAAAAATAACACAAGCACTTCCAGTTGCAAAGTCAACATCAACATATAGGTGGTACGGTATTTTGTTTATTTTTTTTGTTTTGTTTTGTTTAGTTTCTCAGGGATTTTAGTGAAGATTTAAAATTATCATATGTCTCGGTGAAGTTTGTTTGCTCCCCACAAAAGCAGAGATGATTTTTATTGACCAATCTTTGATCCAAGAGATTAAAGAAAGTACTGTAAGAGCAGAGAAAAGGATAACACAGTGGGGGTCAATAGGCTTACTGCTACTTGGAAATGAAAGTGAAGCATTCCATTGGGAGAGGGGGTAATTTAGCATTCTTACTGGGAACTTGTGAGTTTTCCCTTTCCTATTTTTTAAATTTTATTTTTTAAGGGAAGAAAAATTATTCTTCTTACTTACAGGTTTCTCCATGACTTAATACCATGGCCATAATATGAGGTCATTTAGAGGGCACTAGATTCACCCGACATAATTCTGCACAATGCTTTTTAGCCCAAATGGCCTGGCTGTCACATACTCACTTCCTGATTGAAATGTTTCTGGTAGACTTTTGGAATGCAGTCTGAGGGCTTAGTGACTCAATATTTTCAACATGAATACATTTTCTACCTCATAGAAAGTTTCTATGAACTACTGCAGAGTTAATGTGTCTTTCTGTTGTTTCTTGCAGTGCTCTGAACTTTACACAAATCTGGTAAAATTGCATGAGCCAAAAGGAAATGAAAGCCCTAGCTTGATACAGTTTTATTTTTTATGGCATCATCATCATCATCATGGCCCTTTTTTATGAGGGTATCAAAATGCCTGCTGAAAAGAAAATTTTTCTTCTTGAAGTAGCCATTAATATCCCTTTCTTTTCCCGATGGGTGTTGTTTTGCCTGTTTTGGTTTTTTTCCCCTTTCTTGTCCAAACAGTATGATTTTTGTCTTCTTTCCCACTGCAGACAATAAGTGCAGGAAGAACAACAGCTGGTGTGACTTTGATTGGGGATGTGCTGAAGTGCTTTTGTTTACAGAATATTCAGAGACACACGAGGCCTGGCAGGGTACTGGTGTCATGCTTCTTCCCATCTTTGACAAACTGCCAAAGAAATCGGATTGAAATTGGCCAGTTGTATTTATTTTGCTGTTTGCCAGAGACAGGTTTGCAGGCTTAGAGCATTTTAACATCTTGTTTAGTTTCCTGCTGGCAAATAATAGATTATTAACTGATTTTAAGAGGGAAGGGGGCCCAGAAAGTTCTCAGAAAGCTTCTTGTGTCCTATGAATCTGTGCAAGACATTGCTTACAGCACGTCCTATCATTTCACCCAGCAGACTGATTTGCTTTGTCACAAGGAATATCCATAGTTAATTTAGCTGGTCACAGCTTGTGAAACTTGCCTTTTATGCTGGTGCAATGTGAAGTAAACATTCCTTTACTCCAAAATCAGAAAACACTTGTCTCTGCTTCTAACAGTCTTCCAAAAGGACTAATGAAAATGTAATTCTACCAAGAGCAGCGGCAGAATGCCCATGGACCTAACAGAAATTGTGACTCCTATTTATTTATTTATTTATTTATTTATTCTATTTTATTTTAAAGGATTTCCTGCAGACTTTGGATATTTTAATAATCATATAAGAAATAAAGTTAAACCAGCTACTGAAATTGTTGAAATATTGAGATAAAATGCCTAATATGTTTACAATTAGGTGATGTGAGCTTTTACAGCTCATTTACTATTTGCAAGTGGTTCTTTGCAACATTAGCTGCATTCTTCAAATTCTATGCTAAAACGTATGTTTTTATGTACCTGGTTCATGTTAGGTTTTCTACTAAATCATCACCAGCTCTGTTGTTATTCACTATTTGGTCATGACTGGGTGTGGGTGTTCTTGGGTTTTGTTTGCTTTTTTGTGCATCCCTGACCTTGACTATCCAGGAACTTGTAGTACTTCATTTTGTTAATAAGCACTGATGTGTCAAAGAGTGTTTTCAATTAGAGCATGGTGTGAAAATCGAGCTTTCTGAAGTTTACAATCCATATTTATTCTCTCTTATTAATTTTTAGCTTCTGTGCTCTAAACTTTTTCCTGATTCTTTTTCTGTAGGGTAAATTGCATGTTTTCCATCTCTTAGCTATGGTGGTGTAAAACTAAAAGTGTGTGGAACTTGACTGAATTCTAAAGTTTCAGAAACAACAGAAACAGAGTGAATCCCAAATGTACTATGGAAAAATAAAGCCCTTTTGATATGGAAGACACCTACATTTCTGAATGCTGCTGTCTTGGGGTGATGTTCAGTGAATCTGGCGCTGTTGCACAGCAGGATATTCAGGAGCTGGAAAGACCCCAAGTGTAGCAACCAAGATTAAGGCTTTTATTGGTAATATTAGAAGTAAAATGACTTCTGTACTCAATGCTGCCTTTTGGTATAATGGACAGGATGTGGTATTAAATTTTGTGTGCCCTGAAATCACAATATTTTTCTATTTTCTCCAGCAGCTAAGGGTTTTTTAAAAAAGCTGTTGGTTATGGTTGGTTGGGTTTTTGGTTTTTTGGTTTGTTTAGGTTTTTTTTTTTTTCTGGGCATTTCTGGTTATTTTTGTAGGGTTCTTTATTTGGGATTTTTGTTTGTGTTTTTTCTTTGGATTTTTGGTTGGTTTGGGTTTTTTGTTTTGTTTGTTTGTTTCTTTTATTTTTATTTTGGAGACAAACTGTATATGAAAGCTTGTAAAGCATCTATGTAAGATTTCTGCTGTGTTCACAATTAATGGGCATGTTTTTAAGATCACTTGTTACTTGGAGTGGGTTTTGTCAACTGTAGGCATGGGCATGAAATTCTAGTGTGATCCACAGGTATTTAAAAATGAAAAATTGAAAATAAGTAGCACAGATTTTTCTGGGTAACTTCGTTATGAATCTGATTTGTGCAAAAATAAGTTTTTTCTTTTACTACATTTTGAATTTAAGACATACAGATTTTCTGTGCTGCAAAGTGTAGGGTTTTGGCTGTGAAAAACTGAAGGATCTATTGAGTGTTATCAAAAATGTCCATTTTGGTTTTCCAATTCAAAACTACTTGGCTTAACTTAAGCAATACAGAAGAGAGATAAGGATGTTAAATTGAGCTAACTGAATATTGTCAGGAACTGTGAAAGATCTAGAAAGTAAGTGAAGGACATCACTGGAAACAAAAAACAAGGTGGAAAATATTGCACATTGGATTCTTCTGGGTTTTTTTATTTCAGTGAAACCTTCAGGTACCAAAGGCTTGCTAATTCTAAGTGCTGACAGCAACAGACTTAAATTATGTCCTGGGAATTTCCAGTTTAGTCAGTTTTGGTTCATGTCTTTCAGCTTGCATCCTTCCACTCAGGGATATGAGTTTCATTGCCATAATTAATTTATTCATAGGTTGTTTTTTTTTTAAATCATTAGATTGTCACCAAAATATATCCTCAAGGGAATGAGAGATATTATAAAAAGGGCGAACCAAAGTGGTCAGGACTTAGTTTAGAAATCTATGCTTATTCTTTCAGTTGGCATGAAACTTCACAGGCTAAGGTGGGAAGTTTAGATATTTATTTTTAAATTTTTCACAGTCTCTAATTTTCAGAGGTATTTCTTTTTCAAGCAGGCTTTACTTCTAAGTTCTCCTAAGCTTTTTGGCAGGTATAGCACTGTATGTGTTTGGCAATTTGGTATTCAAATATATTTCACTATCCCATGTTCTGCCCAAGATGTGAGGATTAAAAGAAGTACCTTTTAATGATCGACAGGATTATGACTGATTAAATTCTGTCAGATTCTATACATAATATAGAAAATATTAATAAAGCAAACATATCTTCGCGTTACCTTAGTGGAGTGGGCATGAGGTGGGGGAGGAGAGGAGCGTTGCTGCTCCAAAACTGAGTCCTTTAGGCTGTCAACTTCAACCAAATTAAAAAATGTGTGCCAGCCTTAAGTTGGCACGCTTGAGTTCACTTCACTCCAGTCAATGAGGCACCTTAGCTCAGTAAGCACAATAGAGACAAAGAGATGCCTTGCAACTGACAGAGAGAGAAAAGAGTCCTTTGAGATGAAATGTTAACATAAGAAGTGAGAATGGTTTGTGGTAGTCTCAAGCTGGCTCTTTGGGGTTCACTTTCCTATAGTTACTGAACTATAGTGCTGTACTTTAACAGAGGAGTCTCAATAAAATTAGAAAGATATCCTAAAAAGGACAGAAGACGAGAGAGAGTAAAAGAGAGAGAGAGAGATGGAGAGTTCTTTTGATAAGGAGCTTAACAAAAGTGGAAAAAATGGTTTATGTGAATGTTAGTTTTCATGGCAGTCTCAAGCTGACACTTGGGCTCCCTTTATTACAGTCAGTAAGCTACTTTAGCAAACAAAGGCGAATGGAGAGAAGGATGTCTGGAAACAACAGAGAAAGGGAGAGAAAAAGAGACCTCTTTGACAGCATCTAACACAACATGAAATCTCTGCCTCTGTGTTTCCATTTTCTAAACGTTTTTTGTAAGGCAGGGAGAAACAAAAATAGTTGAATCTTTGTGAAGATACTTCATAGATAATGAAAAAAATGCTGAGATTTTAAATTTGCTTGAGTGACATAGCAGCTTAATTGTGCTCATTTGGGCAAGGGCTGTGAATTCCCTTCTTATCTCTCTAAACCCACTTTTTTCAGCATACTGCTTTCAGAAATTAATAAATAATATCCAATCTAGGAAATTCTACAATACTGTTGAATTTATTTTAAATCCTCTTTATGTATAAAAATGTGTGGAATTTTTAACTAGAATAGACGTGTGGAATTTTTAATATAGAAGTCAGTAGTGCTGAAAACTAAATTTGCATTGGGTAGCTGATGAATGAGTCCACCTTTCTAAACAGGTGAAAGAAAATTTCTTCCTTTTTTCTGCATTTAATCCAGTCCTTTGATTTTAGTTATCCAATCCAGTCTAATATTTCAAATTTTAGGTACTGTAGCTACAACCTTTTAGTTCTCAGTCTCATTTGAAAGGAAATACATTTGATTAGCTTCCACAGATTTAAACTTTGCAAGGTAAATATGAGAGTAAAGAAGATTTCAGGCCTTTTGTACCTGTTAGGTAAATATGAGGTAAACTAAACCATACTGATCAAAGCTGTAGTTAAAATACCCATGAAAATTGGCATATTTCAAACATCATCTATTCACTGTGAGATGGGCCATTAGATATCTGGCTGACAAATGTTTTCATTCTGAACCTAATGTGCACTGCTCATACGTCATCTGCAAATTCTGTAGAGGCACATTTCAGAAAGGAAGGGAAGTCACAGTTGCAAATTATTCTTGCCCTCCATTAGGCAAATTGTCAACTTTTTAGAATCAATACAAGATTCTTTATAATAATCAAATTGGTATGTAGCCATGAGCAAAAGCAATGGGACAGCCAAGGTTGAAACTTAATTAGAGAGCAGAACTTGCTTTTACCAGTATTGGATTTAATGAAGATGCGGTGCTAAGCAAACAACATTGAAGACTTCAATGACTTCATAATTTTGTAATGTAAAATCCATGGCACTCCAACTCTACTTGTTTTTTAAATGGAATTTCTGTACGTAGAGAAAAATTACTTTTCATAGCTAAATGTTAATCTGTTAAACAAGATGATTAAGTTTGTAGAAGTATTCTATATGGCATTATACTACTCAATACTATAGTAAAGTGTGTCCTTGTGTTTCAGATTACCAGTGGTTCTTTGGGTTTTAAAGATGACTGTGAGTCTTCTCTTGTTTATTTTGTTACTAATCCCTTACATTTTGACAACGCTCTGGACTGACTTTGTCTCAGCTCATTTATTGCTGAAAAATTGAACCATTTTAACTTGTGCTAGATGAAGAAACAGGAGTGGGAACTATACAACTATTCAAAAATTAGAAGAAGAGAACCAAAAAGGAGAATAGTGAAATAAAAGGAGATGAAAAGAGACTGGAGAAGGAAAGCAAAAAGCTGGTTATTGCAAGATAAAGAGAAATCCTTTAGTCAAGTCTAGCAGCACTCGTCCTGCATTTTGGAGTTCCATAAATTCTTCTCTACATTTTTATTTATATTCATTTTGAGTTGATGAATTACTTAGTCCTCTAATTCAGGTTATTTGAGAGAGCAGATCCAAAGCAATCAAGTTATTAACTACCTGTAATATGAAAACAATCAATTTTAATTGGTAATGGTAAAAACAGGTGGCAAGAGGAAACTTTTAGCATTAAATTAAATTATTTTTTTCTGCCTTGCTAATGTGGTGGTTTGTGTGTAAGAGAGAGACAGACTGACATCCATCTGCTTGGACTACAGAGAGTAGTGTGAACAAACATGCAGCATACTAAATGGTCACCTCAAGGAGCAGCACTTCTGTTTAGCATTATTGTGTGCCATCCAGTTTTGTAAGCTATGGAAAGACAGACCTCCAGACAGTTCATGTAAATTATGTTAATGATTGCTGTCCACTCTCTGTCAAGACTAGTACTGATAGTGCTACCTTTGCATCATGAAATCAATTCTTCCTTTGCTTCTGGTCTTTTTGTAAGGAGCCTGAAGGTGAAACCAGATCAGAAAGCAGCCTCTCCCTTTCCTTCCTCTGTGTATTTTGAGTGATGATTGTTTCTGATGTGAAGGCTCTAGATCTTCAAATTGGATTTGCTGTCAATGTGTCCTTTTCCAAGAAAGTGATTGTGCTTGTCAAAGACACAGTTTTAGTGTCTAGGTGAAATTGATAAAATTCCAGGGGCCTAAGGTACCTTCTCTTAGCTGCTTTGATTTTCTTTTTATGGTCAACTGTATCTCTCAAGAGAAAGTATGTTGAGTTACTGTTGATGCATATATTATGCTGGGTGTGATGCCTAGAAAACAACTTTTCTCCTACTTGTAAGGAAGGAAAGAGAGAACTACAGATAACATTCAGGAGTGATGTAACTAAAAGACCCATTTTTGTTTCACCCAATACTAGCATAATGGAGGGGGAATTATGCTAGTTACCTGTCTGGTAGCCCAGGTCTGCTGCCTGATAGCTCATTCGTGGCTAGGACATAATCCAGCTGTCTTATGTATGCAGTTGCTTGTCTGTGTCTGTATCATGCTACTGTATAATGTCCAACCTGAATTAATACAGCTGGAGCAGATGCTAAATGACTGTGTCTAAGTCACTTGTGTCCTATTTTACACTTCACTTCATGATCTGTGTGAGGCTCTGTGAACATTTGAAATTCATTTTAGAGTCTCACCATATGCCCTCACATTTATAGGCTATAAATCCATAATCAACTACTCTGTTGATATTGGCATTACTTCTCTCAGCTGCATATATGAAAGCATTTGGAAATAACCTTTGTGACTAAATGCACTTACATGAATTTCTACTAAAGAGTCTGAAATGTTGCTTTGTGTAACGCTCTACCAATGGGCAGGAAAAAGAAAATAGGGGGCTAACTGAAGTTCTTGGATATTTAGTGTAAACTTCAGTGAGAGTCCCATGCCCATGCACTCTGTTTACAGGGTTTGAAACAAAATCTCTAAATGTGTGTAACAAAACGCTTGCTGCATAACTTCTGTAGGAAAAAGAATGATTAAAAAACCCTTTCAGTATAGTCTTTCTTTTAAGAAAGAGCTCTTTTGTCTGTGGTAGAAAGAAACTGTTATTTTCTCTGTGTTCCCTTCCCACTGGCTAGTCAAACACCTTACACTTATCTATTCTTTATTCTGCAGTTCTTTGATAAACAACTCTTCTTCCCATCTTGTTTTCTTGTGTTCAAAGTAAAAGGTCTGTTAAAACACTAGTTTCTGTTCTCTGTCCCCCTCCTGCTCCATTAAACACACCATATGTAATTTCAGATTATTGGAGATTATCCATAAAAATTTTTTTCTTCATTATTAGGAATCATTGCAATGAAATGGGGAGTTTATGCCTCTCTGAGCAGGCTTCTGTAAATAACACTTCAGACAGCAGGCAGTTACCCTAATTTTCAGTTGATTTTAGGCTGCAGCTTCCTTTTACAGTTTAATGCTATGTGCTTTCTACAGTGGTCACCCAAAGTGAGTTTTGTGTTGTGGGGTAAGGCACAGCATAAATATGAAAAAATCGCTTTGCCTTTTTGTTTGTCAGAATGTTCCAGAAAACATGTTTTAATACTGGCAACCTCTCTGAAGTACTGTCAGGCTTAATAGAGTGCTGAAAGATGCTATTTATGTATATAAGGTAGATCATGTTATGCATCAAAGGCCTCTTCTTGAAGGAGCATGTGATTAATCTTTCCTTACAGGAGTAGCTGCACTGATTCCAGTAGGTTATAGTATTGGTGCATGGCAATATTCACCTGCATAAGATCAGGTTTTTGAGACAGTATTTTCACATGAATTCTTTCTTTTTCTGTCTCTTTAAGAAACTGAATCTTCATTGACTTACAGCTGACTATATTGGATTCATAAAACAGTCTTTCACTTCTCTCTGGGTATGTGCTGTATCATGAATTGTCTCCTTAGAGACAGCAGGCCACCTCATTATGGTTACAATAGACAAATTCCTAAGCATGTGGTCTGCTTTTATGGCCTTGACTTGTACATCTTTTACCTCAGAGACTTGCCACTCATGTTGACACAGATTTGTTGTGTGTGATGAAGTGATAAAATCAATGAAGAGGACACATGTGCTTCTCTGGCTTTCAGAAAGACTTTATTATTTATTGTTTATTGTTGTAAGTTAAATCCACTAACAATTTTCTGCAAAGGTACATTTACTTTTTGGATATGTTTTATTCTGCCTGCAGCTTAGAAGTGGCTCTTAGTGCATATTGTACATGTTAGCTTTGTAAAAGTTCCACTGGAAAATAGAGTGAATAGAAATGTATATGTCTTGGCAAGAACAATACCCAGGGCGTGGGGGAAAAGCATTAAATAAACAATTTTAGAAAAATAAGCAACCTGAATGCCAAGCATTCCTGTATTATTCCTATTATGATTCTGCCCCCCAAAACACATTGCTATTTAAAAGGATAGAGAAAGACCTAAAAATTTACTTTAATTCAATTTTAATTACTGTTTTAAAACCAGAGAAATGTTACTATGTCAGGGGCTGAAGAAGAAGAATGTGTTTTCTGAGGAAGCTGAAAGTCAATGGTACTCATAATTCCAGGCAGAGGAGAATAGTACACAGTGGCTGGATTTGTCAATGCTGAAAGTAAATTTATTGAAAAAAAAAATCTAGAATAGGCTGAATTATAGAAACTGTGCTACAGGCAGAAGAAGTACAGCCATAGAGAATTTTTTTAACCAACTTTTCATAGAACTGAACTCAGTTATAGGAGTTAAGATTTGAAAAGAATTTTTATGGAAAGTGTAATTTTTTTAAAATTAAATTTTACACAGTTAATCCTACGGTATTACAAGTATTTGTAGGATTGAGTATCTCTGTACATAGTTTTTTGTTTTACATGTTCCTTGAGTCATTTCCCCTGGTTTCTCAGGACTAAGAAACAAGGGGAAAAGTTATTTGGAAGCATTTATAATCAACATATGTTGCTGAGAGTCTGTGATTTGGTGAAACAAAAGTACCTGTTAGCATTTTGTTGTTCTTTGCAAATATTTTAAAGTGTTTTATAGAATAAGGACGTTCTCAGCAGTTGTAGATTGCTGGACTTTTCTCAACTGTACTCCTACTTTAGCAGAAAGAGTGACATTAGACAAATTATCTGTCTTTTTCTTGCTTCTCATATGTAGCTCAACTTAATCCATGTGATCTACAGAGCCTATGCAAGTATTATTTGATGAAAGACTGTAAAGAAACAGAAAAATCTGATTTAAGTAATTTTTGAGAATCTGGATCTGACTGCCAGACCATAGTGTAGATGACTGCCTGGTGTATTTTGAAGGTTTTGTTGATAAACATACTAATGATTATAAGTGATTATACTTAAAATAGTCTCTTAAAATATAGATTGTCCGGAAGAAATAAGCATAAGGGTGAAAAACAGGCTCAAACTTGGAATCAGGAAGACAGAAGAAATAAAAAACTTGAGAGACAAGATTAAAAAAATTCAAATTTGCTGGAAGACTGAACTCTGCCTTGATTCAGGGCATCTGACCACAGGATTTTAAGATAGTGTGATACAACAGTGTTCTGCCTGATTTCTCTGTATCCTAGGACACACATCTTGTTTTTATCATCTTTGATTAAGCAGTAATTTTACAGTTGAGTATCTTGCTGAGGTGCAAATACAGACAACTGCAATGCCTTGTTTTGCCATGGGCTGAGTATGGTGGGGTGTCAGAAGCAGCAGCTGAGGCAGCACACAGGAGTGGGATGCAGGACATGACTGCATGGGAGAACAACACAGGCTGGTGCTCACAAACCTGCATTTGTCATCTCCTTTGGTAGATTTTTTTTTAAAAATATGCTTAAAATTAATCTTAGTCTAAAGGCTGTTCTTTCCTGCCTACTGACCACATATAATTCATCAGAAACTTTACAGTGAAAAGGTCAGTAATAAGTATCCCATTCAGGGGATTGATCAGAAGTGAAACCCAGGATCTGCGGTGCTTGTTACAGAAAACAGCATGCAGTCACTGAACGAGCCCAGACTGTTCTTGGTCTCCAGTAAGACACTGCCATCAGAAGCTTTTCCCCCCCTCTATGGAAAGATTATGCAAAGATTTTAAAATAATTTCATTTTAAAATATTCATTGTCTAAGTTTTTTGGCAGCAGATATATGCTGGTGAAGAAAGGGTAGATATAGGTTAGGAGACAAATTAATATTCTAATGAATTAATTAACACTGGGGTTTTTTTTTGTTTTGTTTTTTCTTTTTTTTTTCCATTTGCATCATGTTGGAGAATATGTAGGTCTTTACAGCACCAAGCCTTAAAAGCTTGCTAGCTTTTAATGTGCTGTAGATGGCCCTGGTGAATCTAGTAAGACTATTTGGCAGCATGAGAAGTTAGGCATGTGCATACATCATTTGCAAAGTCAAGACATATTTTTAAATTAGTGACTAGAATACAGAGGCTGTGGTTCTTGGTGACCCCCTGTGCTGTACTCCAGTAAAAGAAGTTACTTTGTCTATGAATTTCTAATAAGTTTTGAGAATAGAAATCCTGAGGTGCTCAAATCCAACACACTATGAATTTCAGGGCTTGCAAAATAAAGCAAAACATTTTTTAAGAAAGTCACCCCCCACCACCCCATCCCTCAGCTGCGTGAAACATTTGAAAAGGAATTATGTGCATACTGTTTAGTGTGCTCTCAGACTGTAAGAGGGAAGTGGTTATTCTCCGTTGATTCACTTAATTATCTACAGAATTACAAACTATTAGAATAAAAATATCTTGTTTTATGTTTTTCAAGCACCATGAGGATTTGGTGGGGCAGAGAACCCACAAAAGCAAAACCCAAATCAGCACTAAAATGAGACTAACCCTATTCTCAGCAGTGCATGCCTTGGCTCTTCAGTGTTCTGCAGCATTATCCAATGCTTTTAGAATGATTTACTTATCAATCTATTTTGAAAGGGCATTGTTTTTGGTTAGGTTTTTTTTTTCCATTGTCTCTAGCAACAGTTTTATTTGAATACTCATGTTTACTTACTGAAGTGCATTTCACTTGGAATGGAAATGCAAAACATTAGTGCAGGCTTTGTGAAATTTACCACTTCTCTGATTTATGAAAAGTACTTGAGATAAGGACATCTTTTCAATAGTTGCAGGCAGGAGCAGGGATGTGGTGAGGAGCCCATAAGCTCTTCAAACAAATATAGCCTGCTTATTTGTCAGTGTTGTCTATATTTAACAGCCTCATTGATTCTGTATGCTTTTTGTTAGAGATTAATTCTACTGATTTGTTCAAAGATAATAACATATTTGTAGCTGTGGTAAACTAATTTTTTTTTTCACTCTGCTGCTTTTTTTTTTTTTTTTGTCAGTAAACAAGAATGAAAAAATTAACATACCAAGGGAGCTAAGCTGTGAAGGGCTGTGCAAAACTAGAACAGGTACAAAATTTTAGGGTTTTAATTCATCAAAACATTATTTAGCTAAATCACTTGATGTTTCCTCTATTGGGAATTTGGTACAATCGCACTCTGATTTTCCAATATCTCTGTTGCAGAAATTAGCTAGGCCCTAAATCACTACATTTTGTTTAAATAGTAAACGGAAATGGCGTTTAAAATCTACAAAGCATTAAAGCTGCTAACGGATTACTTACATCATTGGCTTGTAACCTTTTTGATTTGTTGATCCCCAAGTACTTTTCAGCAGAGGCATGTATCTGTGTGCAGCAAAAGTGAACTTACTGCAGTCGGCTTCCTTTTCACAGCAAGGTCGTGTGAACCCAAAGAGTCTGCAGACCACATGTTGAAAACTATTGATCTACATTATTTATATATGACTTGTTCACTGCAGATGTGCTCCTCTTTTGAGATGACTCAGTAAGACCATGCAATAGTTTTCAGGAAGGAACTGGGAGAAGAAAATGTAACCCTTAAAAGGGGAGGCTCAGATCGATAACGTTTCCACAATTCAGGAGTTAGACCTTCTTCTTGCCACTAATGATACAATCTCCAAAAATTAAGACTGGATGTCTGTTTTATACATGATATGCTACAATATTTTGTTGGCATTGTGGAATCAGTGCATCTGGACAAATTGGTTCAGTGCCTATTAAAAAGGATGGGAATTCTGTCACTTGGTGGCTGCCAGACAGTGGATTTTAAGCTATTTTAAAGATATTTAGATTATGTCTTCCAGCTGACTAAAAGGGTCGTGCCAGGCATGTATCACACACACTTCTACTTTGTGCCTTCATTGAATTCTAACACAGTAAGTTATGGATTTGATCTTGAGATAAACAAAGCAGTTCCCTGCCCCTTAAATTGAAGGCATAGGCTTTTGGGGGATAAGATACATTCCTTTACTGTGCAGCATAACATAGTTGTAGGTTCTATTTGCCAGCTTTTAAAATGATTCTTAGCTTCCCGAAATTTCTACTAGGCAACAGGCTGGTATCATGTTGAAGATATGAGTTTTGGTTATACTGGTAATGTTTAACACATGAGATGCTTCTCATAAAGGTGAATATTTAGAGCTGAAGGTGTATTGAGTAAAGGCAGGTACAGAGCCTGCTGCTGTTCTGTGCAGCTGGTGAGGTGCTTACACCTCCCAGGCTGAGTTGGCTTCACTGGTGAGCAGTTACACAGCAAGCAGGTGACCTGGGGGTCTTTGACAATTTCATCACTTTTTAGTAGTCAAATAAAGAAAATATTTCTAAACATTTCAATATGGATATAAAACGTTGGGATTTTCTCCTCCTGATACTTATGTGAGCGAGCAGCTAATTCTCTGATGTGTTTCTAAGCCTACATCCAGTAATGTAAGAGACAGAGTTTCACGTGATGATGAAGCTGTTGTTTTTCTCGAGTATATTGCTGCTTGAGCTATTCTTATGCTCACACTTCCTAGTGTGCCATGTTGTGATATGAAATTCTTTTAAATGTTGAGCAAACCCCCTTTTTTTTTTTTGCTTTCCTCTTTGATCACTTTCTATCAACTGATTTTTTTTTACTGGCTTCAGAACATGATAAAAAAGTCTAGTTTTGAGGCATAATGGCTCTTTATGGAAGGGGTATGTATAAGTAAAATGCTTATGTCTTACATATTTTAAAGTATTTTTTATACTAACAAAAATTGCTGTATAAAATGAAGGTATTTGTCCTAGAAAAGATCAGATGATTTGTTTATAACCATAGCACATTTATGGAAAATTATTTTTTTAAATACTGGATTTCTCTGTTTTATTAATATATCACATAAGCTTCTCTGGGCATCTTGTTGCATAAGCTGCCTGTCTGTAGGCCACACTCTCTAGCAGAAGTGTCTGTATAAGCAGTCATTCTGAAATGCTGATTCTGTTATTTGATTTGGGATTAAACAGTCTGTTGCAAGCCATCTGTTTCCCTATGCATGTGTCCTTGAAAGGTTAGATTTCCACAGATATTGCCCCATAACTTTAGCTAGTGCTTTAAAGATCAGAATTAGGTGAGACATATGCCACTGAAATTATCTGTCTTATCCTAGAGGACTGGCTGTTTTTTGACATCAGTGCCCATGTCGGAGAAAAGTTTATTTACCCTCTCTTATTGCTGCTGATTTAGAACCCTGCTGCTTTTGGCCAGATGCCATGAGACTTAGGAGCACATCCTTTGAGGGTATTTGAACAGTTGATGCTCAGTGAGTGCAAGAGAAGCCCCATCAGTTCTCTGAGCTGCAGCTCTCCTCCTGAACCAGTTCCTCCCAGGCGCTGCATCTCTCACGTCTAACTCAAACTGCTGCTGCTCCTCAAGCAGCATCGCTGAGCCCATCAGGGTCAGGAGACTGGTGTGGGCTCAAAGGTTCTTTAGAAAGAAGCCTTACATAAGATTGTACCTTGCCATTGTGCAACGTTCTTCGTTTTCATATTTTGTTGCTTGTATTTTTTTTTTCCTCTTAAATTAATTTTTTGTGTGCCTGTTCATGCATCAGCCTGTGAGTGCTGGATATGTGTGTGATGCACGTGCAACTACTAAAAGGCAAGTGCCGTGGCAGTGACCTAGTCCTGTCAGCTTGGTTCAGGTGTTAAAAGGAGCCCAGGCTGGAGAGCAGGTGCTTGGAGGCACTGTGGAAGCCACATGTGAGGAGCTGCCTCAGGACAATGTTTACTCAGGTGTAATTTTTGTGGTTGGTATTAAGATGTAACTTTGTCATAAGCCACGCAGGGCCTTACAGGTCTGTACCAGCCCTCTAAAAGCTGCCTAGAAAGCCACTCACAAAATGCTACTTCTAGATCATAAGTCCTCTTTATTTCAGCTCACCCAGAAACCAATTCAGGTTTTCTCCAACTCTGGTATTCCAGAGGTATAAGGATTTCAGGGCTGATTTCATAGCATAACCTGTAAAATTTTGTTATGCTTTGCACTACAAACCAATTATCCATTAAACGTGTCAGAGTTCAAAGGTGTTTTTCAGCCAGCAGGATAGGCAATCTTGTGCAGAATTATTTATTTTTGCTCTTGAATGTGTTTGTTTGAAGTCCTGCTTGAGATCCTAATTTCTGGAAGTTCTGGAAAATATGGATTCACAATAGGATATTGTTGAACTGGAAAGTCCTATTGAACCTGATGTCATTTTTTGGTGAAATATTTTTTGTTCTTTAATGTTAGACCGGTTTTGAAATATTTTTGCTTTTACTTTTCCAGAACTACTGATGTTTCTATATTTCTGGCTGAAAATTTGCCAACTCAGGCGTTACAAACATGGCAAATCTGAATTTGTACACACAAACCAGATGATTGGTCAAATTAACGTTTGCAAACTGCCCTGTTTATTTGCACAAATGTAGTTTTTATGTGTGCAAAACTGATGTGTTTGCAATTTTGTGGGTTGTATTAAGGCAAGCTTGCTATAAATGTATCCCCTAAAATTTAGTTTTTGATTAAAAATACATACTAGGCAATCCTCCTGATAGAGTTTCCAAATTTACATTTCCAGGTGAAAAGGAGGCTTTAAAACCTTTAAAAGCAGCCATGGAAACAGAAGCTGCACAGAGCTAGGCAGTGACATAGGGCATTACATCTAAGAGGCACATTTAAGGGGGAGCTTGTCAAGAGCAGAAAATGATGCTTGCTCTCTCTCTTACTGCAGAATACTGGACTGCTGACGTGATCCATTACTAGAAATATTAGGATATGAAAAAAATGAGAAATTTTCATGGAAAAGAAAAATCTACCTTTTAAAAATCCCTTCCTTTTAGGAGGCATTGGGCAACTCCTGTAAGCAATAATTTCACCTTTGAATAATCAGTGAAAGAGTATTGAAATGTTAGTGAAACCCAAGAGAATTATTTTAAATAATATGCAACAAAACACACAATTATATTTGTAACACAGCATATAAAATACATTTTGAATTATGTAATCCTAGGAATTAGAAATTCCTGTTTATAGGATACCTGGGTATGAATAAGACTGTCTGCAGGTATTGGGATACAATTCAGTCAAACCAAATGAAGATTTTGCATTGTTGACTTGCAGAAAATATTTGCTCTTGTTTATGTCTGCTAAGTCTCTATTTAAAAAATTTAGCATTTCTGTAAATATCTGATTTTGGTATCCACAGATCTTGCTAATCCTTGGTGGAATACTATATTAACTGCATAATGAGTAATAGAGATGGAAATGAGTTTTTTCCATTTTTTGAGGGATGCATAGTTTTTCCACTTTTACAGAACTCCATTGCAAGTACTGATTCTGAGCTGCATGTAGCTGGCTTTCCTGTTAGTTAAAATTGAAAGAAAGCATTCTATTAGTTGTCAGACTTTTTTCTTCAGGCTTTTTAGAATCTTGAATGCAGTGTGATGTTATTGCCTTCACACATCACAACATTGGGGTTAGAACGTACATAATTTGCAGTAACTTAGTTAATAGACATCCCTAACAGTATTTAACTTGAGGCAGCTCAATTGCGTAGCGTGCACCCTTAGAGAAATAGAAAAATCTAATTCTGGAGATTCTTAAATTTTTTCCTAAAAATTCTGCACTTAGGTAGAGTTTGAGCACAAAAGGGGCTGCTTTTCTCCACCTTCTGAACTTCCATGATGCTGTACAACAAAGGACCTGTTCTGAACAAACCAATGTCCTGCCTGTAGAAGCATGAGGGAACCTTGTGTGACAGTGACAGTTCTACTCTTCTTCTCTGAATACACATCCCAGCTGAATGCCATATAAAATGTATCCTGCATGGTTGGGGTATTGTGTTTCAAGGATTTGGATGCTCATCTTATAAGTCTGGAAAACTGCTTGGCAAATGAAAGAAGCAGGAAATGGCTCACTACAGGCAGGAGATCTCGTGGTTTATCTTCTTTTGTTGCTGATGGAAAACACCAAAACCCTTTCTCCCCAGCTTCCCCCATCCAGTATATTAGTACACTGAAGGCTTAATTTAGAGAAGCTTGATTAATCTAGAAAAAAGGATACATTTCCAAGCAAAAACAGTACTTCCAAGAAGCAACTTACAATGTTAAAAAAAAATCTTTTAAGAGTCCTTTCATTTGTGCTGTGTTCTAACAGAAAAATGATTTTACTCATCTTGTCTACCCTCGTGATTCTTTTTCTGTCATCCTGAATTTAGTGGAATAAATAAACTGTTTCCCCTCTTATGCCTTAGAGCTCATTCTAATTTAGTTGAATTTGATTTCTAGGATTTCAGCACATTAGACTGGAATTTTCTCTGACTGATATCTCTTTTTGCCTCTTCCTAGTTCTTTCTGACCAATTTCTTCTAATTTGGGAAAGTAAGAAAAATGAGAAAGAGATGATATTTTGCTAAGTGCTAGATAGACATAATTTCTGTAGGAGAAATTTATATTTGTGCAGCAAGTCTACATGAAATTTCTTCTATATATATGCCTGACTTGGTGGTCCAAAGCAGGAGAGAAAGCTTTTACCACACTGGTGTAGGGGTTAAATCCTTCTCAAAGAATATGCAGGCTACTTGGGGATATTGTACTTGAAAATTTGTGTGTGTGTGAAGTCAACTTCAAATGACCAATATCAAACTGGTAACTGACTTTGAGAAAATATAAACTCAGTTCATTCTTTCTTGAGTTTCTTTAGCAAACAGAATATAACAGGAATTAAAATAATAAAATCTTATGTAGATATTTTTGTACTTTTAATATTGCATTTTTATTCTATCTTGTTCCGCTACCATTTATGTACAACAGTGATAAAATATTGCTAGCCAGGTTTGGTGGTAGCATCCATTTATTATAATATAAAGCACTTGCTTCCTCTCTGTTTTCTGGAGATATTTTCATCAATACTCTTTCAAGTTTAGTCTTAATATTTTTTGTGTGTTTTCATCTCTGCACTAGATTTATTGAGTGAGTGGAAGGAAGTGTGACTTTACCATTCTATCCTTTTGCACCTTGCTTATTTCTGTCAGTAGGGAGAATAGAAATGATCTTTCTAAAGTCTATATTCAATATTCTATTTTTCTCTTTGTGAAATGATTGCTAAGAATATTAAGTAGCTACCTTCAAAATTAAATGGATTAGAATATGTTGAACAGATTCTTTTATGGCCCAAAAAAGCATAAAAAACGTTTTCTTTGAAAATATTGCCTATCTTGCATTTTATTTACAGTTAATTCCAAGGAAAAAGAAGAAAACTTAATTCCAGGCAGGAAACCAGTAGCCTGAGACTTTTGAAATAGTTCGTAGGGGGAGTGGATTGTTTAGTATCAAGAACAATTTGTTGCTACTGTTTCCGCAGTTTTGGTAATCAGCCAGAAAGATTTTTCTTGCATTTGTTCCCTTCTAGCAGTGCCTATGGCTTAGAACTGTCTCCCAGCTCCTGCTCATCTGCTCAAAAGGTGGCTACAGATGATGAATATTTGTCACTGTTTTTTTGGTGTGTTTTAGTTCCTCAACCTTCACGGCCCCTGCTTCTTGCCATGTAGCACCAGCACCACTGGAAGAGCCAAGGTTTTAACTTTCAGTCCCTGGGAACTGCTCGATGAACAGGCTCACAAACTGAGAGCAATCCTGTTTACTGCCATTTCTAGATTCAGGGGTAGCTTGCAGCTGCTTGGTGTTCTCACAATGCTTAACCAGACACCTACACTACCATAGGTTTTTTTTGATATTTCTTGGGTAGGGATGGTCTTGCATGAATGCTTGTAGTGTTTCATCTGATATAATGGAATTAGACCTGAGGGTGACTATATCAGAGCTCCTGACAGGCTTCTGCAATATATTGAGCATGAACAAGTCCAATGTTTTTTTTTTCCTTCTGGATTAGTAGATTTACAAGCATTATTTTTGTTCCTGCTGTGACAAATTCTGAAGGTAAAACTCCTCATTTGCTATGAAAATAAAGTAATTATTATTATCTGTTAATTTTTTTTTCTTCCCATTGCCTGTTTTACTTATAGGTTGCTGCCTCTGTCAGCATTTTTATTCTGTTTGTGCTTTGCAGTTTGTTGAAGGGGTAGATGTATATTCTGAAAATAAACTTGAATCTATTAAAGTGGCTAACATACAGTGATGTCTCTGTTTTGTAAATTGAGTTCAGGCATAGGCTATCTATCTCTTTGGCAGCAGTGGAGGTGCCTTTTTGCTTGAATTTTACTGTTTAAGCTTTTAGAGTCGCTTTCGAAGGTGGAAGAGGGGTCAGGGTAGCATCAGATTCACACATTACTGTCTTTACTGAATTTATATGAATGACCTCCTTTGAAGATTGAAGAATGTGGCACGAGTATGCATAAAGCCTCTCAGACTTTGAGGAATGTGATCTTTTGTCTTTTGTGCATGATCTTCTGTTTGGCTGTTGATATGTTTTGTTATTCAGGGAAGATGAATTTAGATACATTTGATTAAAGAAAGAAATTAAAATGCCACCACCTCCACTTAGCATCACTGCACCTCTGCTTGAAGGCTCTCTAATATTGCTAAAATTACTGGGAGGTTAACCTTGGTTTTGTTTTATTATGTTTTAGCCATGTCATCCAGCTCTGGCACTGGACCAACCTACACAGGCTCTACTGCCTCTTTCTCATCTGTCTCATCCTTCAGCAGGCAGAGTCTCATTCAGAGAAGTTTATCCAGTGGGCACCAGTATAATTAAAAATATTTTCTGCCGTTCTTGAAGAATTGTAATACATAAGGGACAGTCAGCTTTACTCATGAAATTGCAGGCACCAAGGAAAGCTTAATGCAAAAGCAAGTTGTATCCCATTACCTCTTTCTCATTCTGCATATCACAGCTAAAGCCATGAGAAACTAAATTCTGCACTTACAGCTTAATCCAAACTAAAGTCCAGTGGATCTTCTGAGCCCTTGTATCTCCAGAGCAATGAAAACAAAGAACCAGAGTTCTCCATTTTCTTCTTACTGGAAATCAATGACAGATATCTGAGTAGGAAATAAAGTGAGGGCACAAAGGGCAAGTGCATTTTTTCTTTACCTAATTATCCCTTTGCCTTTATTTCTGATGATCCCCCCCACCCCATACAACTAAAGCAAAATACCTTGCATATGGCCTTTTCTGCAGCTGGAGTAGTGGTAGCATTTTTCCCAATGTATGAGTGACATATGGGAGTGATTTTATTTGTTATAAATAATAAACAAGCTCTGTTTTTGTTAAGGTGTTTGTTTGGTTTGCTCTGTTTGATTTTTTTCTTTTTCTGATTTGTGGGTGTTTTTCTTGAGTGGTGGAGAGGAGAGGAGATTGCTCTGTGTGGTTTGCTTGTGGTAGTTTAGTGTGGGTTTTTTTTTTTTTTTATTTGAAAAGAAGGCTCACAAGTTTATTGTTCATTTTTAGAGCATCTGATTGTACTGTTAATATCCTTCTCAAGTGGTTGCTGATTTCTTTCAATTCTCTGTTTTAACCTATCCATGTTTGAATAAACAATTCACATAAAAATGTTACTCAAAAGTGTAGACTGTACATAAAACCCACTCTATCATTCTGTGCCATAAGAATTTATAATGATGGAATAGTTGTGATATTTTATCTTTCTATCAAAAATGAAATGCATTACCAGACAAGTCAAATTTTGAGAAGTAGCAATGATTATTGAATTCTCTGTCTCAAACAGAAATCTGCAGGAAATGAAGAGCTCCTGTTGACTCAAACATGAATTGAGCTGAAAGTTTCCATTTAGCTTTGTGGGAAACCCTCTGAATTTGTATATCCTGTTACCAGTAGGAAGAGTGCTGTCATTTTAAATCTATGCAAATAGTTGTTCTTTCTTCTCAACACTGTTGTATTTGGAAAAAAAAATATATATAGTTTTGATCTTAGTAGGCAGAAAAGTATGAAAGAACCTAAACCTAAGGAGAATTGACAAAAGACATTTCTCTGGTATGTGTTTTATGTTTCTCCATTTCTCTTTCTCTGGCTCCCACTGTCCTTGGTTGGCTTCTTCATTTAGCTGGGGAGCTCTCAGATGGAATTTTTTCCTCAGCTGTAGTGCCCTACCAGCCAGCACCTGCATGGCTTGAATCACTGTTGCTTATATCATGGAGGAGGAAATCTTTACATCAGACCTGTGAATCTGTGAGACTAAAATTTATTTTTCCCCTTCCAGTGAAAGCGTAGGTAATTCTGGTTATTTTTCTTTTATTTAAAAAAATATTGTAAAATGAGACTAGAATAAGTATGAAAAAATAAGGGGCATTTCTTTCATTACTTTGTAAATTTCAGGGTTCTTAAGAAGTTCTTGTTCAATTTTTTTTGCTTATAAGCAAACATGAAATTTTTGAGGCAGCTCCGATGCACAGCTGGCAGCTTGCAAAACATATACAATATGGGCAGCAAGATAAGGTGAAGGCTCATTAACTTAAGAAACTAATATCAGATGCCTGGAATTTAAGTAGAAAAGCACAGCAATCACTTTATTTGAACCTATGAAATATACACAAACATATGCATATATGATATATAATTTATTTATGTATATCTCTATGTGCATTCTCATGTGTGAATATGAAAGTATTTTAAGCATCGCATTTTTATAAGTTTTTGCTATGCCTATACTGAAAATCACTATTTGATGTTTTTCCGTACTTGCATCTTTTTTTTTTGCTTTTACGTTAAAATTAATTCTTTTTTGTCTTCAGGGATAAAGATAGGACCCTTTCCTTAGTGCAGTTCCAATAGAAGACAACTTGATGCTTATAACAGCTTGTCAGTCTGAGAACAGTTAAATAAGACTGAAAGAAAGAAAAGCTCCATTTACTGTGGAAACCCCTAGTGAGATGAAAACTATAGTTCGTTTCTTTAGATAACAAAAGACACTTCCATGTCCTCCTCACTAGCAACTTTTTTTTTTTTTTGACACAAAAGGCAGAATGAGGGGGCAAGCAATACCCTAATTATAACTGCTTTCCCCCCAGAATTTTACCCTACTTTTCTTGCTCTGGCTTAGCAGGACATCCAGTGCTGTTTTACTTGAGTAATAAGAAATATGAGTAAAGGGTTAATTTTTCCTGTTTGGATGAGATGTGCATTGCTGGAAGAAGGACAGCAATATGCAATGCAACTTTCACCTTCTCATTGTTCTATAATGTCATTGGTTGGTTACTCCTGCACACTTTCACAGCCTCAGCAACTTGTGCTGTGGCAAGGAGGGGTCATCAGTGACCAGTCAAACACAGAATTAAAAGAGCATTAAAAAAATTACAAGTTATTTTAGGCCTCAAAATTGATGTATTGTTCTTTTATAAAGGCAAGAAAAAGATGTGGCATTCACCTGTTTTTATACCTTTGTGTTGGGAGGAGGAGCAACGTTAACATGAATTTTACTGAATTAGGGGTAAATCTTGTTTTACAAAAATATATAAGTACTTTGTATATATGTGTGCGTGTCTCTATATTGTTATCGTTGTTGAAGATGTGTATTTTGTCATTGCCTTCAAGGTTATAAAATGAAGTTAACATCTTGAGTCTGCTGAAATAATTGTCATATTTCCTGGGGGGAAAAAAGGTGGTCTGTTTTGTCACTTTTAACAATCTTTCTATCATTAAGTTCTTCAACATTCTTGCTGCTACTGCTCCTTTTTTTTGTTCTCTTTTAATGTTGGTGTCATTGCCATGAAGGGGTAGGATAAAACATACACTAAGATCAAGGTTAGAGGGTGGAGAATTTTGTTCTAACACCTCTGTTCTGAGAAATGAGCAATGATCAGGAACGGTTTTTCTTAATCTTCTAAAAAGGGCATTATGCGCCAGAGAATGGGTAAGTACGAAGCCCAAAATGCAGCAGTGGAAATGGAAGTAACCCTCCAACTTCACTTAACTTCACTTCAACAACCAGAGTACATACAGATGTAGGTTTGCTATCATATATATATATATATATATGCATGCTCAAGTAATCTGTGATCTCTATTGGCAGAATCTGCAAACACAGAATTTCTGTAAATTCTTTGTGTGCAAGGAGTTAGAAGAAAATTGTTGATGGCTAAGGAAAACCTCAAAGGAAGAGGATAGGTTTCTCCTGGTCTGATACTGAAGGACTACACTCCACTTCTGAAATGTGAACTTTAAAGTCATCTATGTGCTTTATGTATTGTTTATTCCACAGTGTCAATAAGAGGAATGCTATCCTGAGCTGCATGTCAGTGACTGAAAGGGAATCTAGTGGTGAAGATCGGAGACAAAACCCCAAGTTCTCCAGTACCTGTCTGTAACAAATGCAAATGACACGCACCATGGAGGAAGAGGTGTGCATAGCACACGGTGTACCAGACTGGATCAGTAACCTGTTCCTCCATGAAGTAGCACTTACATGCTACAGTCTTTGGAATAATAGTGCCTTTTTTTTCTTTTTTTGCAAAGTTCATGTAGGTGGTTGATCACAATATGAGGCTCATTGAAAACATGCTGGCTTAGTACCAACTACAGAAGTCAATTGGAAGAAAACTTTCAGCCGGGGGAAAGTTGAGGAGAATAGCAATGAAGGTTACTTTGGTTGTCTTATCACAATTTTCCACTCTCAAAATCAAATTATTTTGTGTGAAATATTGCAGAGACTTGCCAAGGTATTTTGGTTATGCCTCTGATACACTTCAGTTTATCTCTCAACTTTGCAGACTTCATGAGCCCTTCATTCTTTTGGAAGGTTTCAGACATGGTTTAGCCTGGATGGCATAAAAAAGATTGTGTTTTGTAAAGAAGATAATAGCTAGAAAGCAATTAAATTTTATATCCCTTATCTTTTGAAGAGTCTGTTTCTAATACTGTTGTAAGAAAGTGTTCTCTGTCTGTGTCTAAAAAGCTATACTGGCACCAAGTTAATCATAGTATAATATAGAATCCAAACATATGGTCATTTGACTTAATTTTGAAGAAGTGAGGTGAAAAAAAAGAAGTCAGCCACTCCCATCCCTTTGTCAACGTAAATTTTTGCTGTTTGCTTGATTCAGATCTAAATGTACGAAAAGAAAAATCTTCAGTCATGCTCTCAACTACGTATCCACAAATTACTATTTTTGGGAAGCAACATATTGATGGCATGTAGTTTCATGTGAATCCTTCTTTTAGCAAGTTGGTAATGACATCTTGTGCGACATGTGTTCTGTTTTTCGGTTTATCTGAAACATTTAGTAGTATGATGCACTGGTACAATATGTGCAAAACTGTATCTAGTAAGGGCTCCACACTAGCATCCTTTCAGAAATCAGAGATTCCATAAGCAGCTTCTAAAAAATGCTTCACTGCTGAATCTAAGACACAAAAAACAACAGTTTTGGAAATAGATTCAGAACCACGGGTATTCTCTCTGGTAGTTCTTACATTCTCAATTTCTAAGTTTTATTCTAGTTTCATAAGAGTGAAGATATTTCTTATCAAGTCAAAGGTGGTGTAGACTTGTGGTTAATGTTATTTAGTTTTGTGCTGATAGTAATTTGAAATAAGTGTATTCTCCCAGCCTGGAAGTGTAATTGGCACTGTACTTACAAGATTGAAAGTTGGTTCTTTCCGTATAAAGACTTTAAGGTAATACCCATTATGCAAGGAATCAAAATTTAGTTCAGAATAAAATGTGTGTATTTTTAGTTGTAAAAGCAGTGCTTAATTTATTAAGCTAACTAAAGATACAGTAAATGACTTTGCTTTCATGTTTGATTGTGACATTGGATAACTTCACATTCAAGAATAGTGACAGAAATCTCACCCTATACAAAATTTTCAGTCTTGCAGCCATGTCATGTCAGCAGTTGGTTAGTGGTAGCTGCTGTATGGACACCTTTATCATGTTGAATTACAATATTCTACATTGTCCATTTTTTTTTTTTTTTTTTTAAATTTTGACATTTTTAGAAGATAGTCCTTTATGTACTCTATTAAATCCTGTCTAGAGGGCAACTTTCTTTCATGGGATAATCTGTCTTGCATACAATTTTATTTCACTCATGCTAACTTACTAAGTTAAAAATGAGTCTGCAATTATTGTGATTTGTATCTGATGTTACAGATAGATGTACAGTATCCACATTTGTTCTATTTGAGAGACTTTAAATTACGTGTTCCCAGAAAAATAAATATGTAATCAAAATATTTAACCTTGCATTTTATGCACTTATTGCCCATTTGATTTGTTATTTAAATTTTTTTAATCTGTTCTGCTGATGTGTGCTCTGTAACCATTTTGTTTTTTCCCTATTGCTTATAACTCCATGGACTGTGTTAAGTTTTTTATTTTTATTCGTGGTAAGGAGGAGCGGGGAGAAAGGGAGGATTTTTCATACCTCTCAGATCTATTGGTCTATTCGCCAAATGACAGGTTCCTGACTGATCAACTATGCCACCTGCTACTAAAGCTCAGTAATATTAGTCTGTGCAATGGCTTCACTCTCATCTCACACCTCAGAGATCTTGAGCTCAACCCCAGGCATCCCCTGTGTGTTTAAATCAGCTTAACGGCTCATACAGTGTGCTGATTTCCTTGTAGGCCTCTGTTTTCTCAAAAAGTGATCACCTTTTGCCAATGCCCTCAGGATTAAACAGGGCAGTCTGGTTTTCCTTTTCTGCATTGGCTATACCTTTGTAGTCAATAAAAGACTAACTAGAAAAGAATCAGCTGATGAGAGAATCAATCTTCTGGAAGCCTCCCCACAGTTTTCTCATCATTTTTGTGCCGTCTGTCATCTCAGATTGTAAAATGGAAACCAAAACTCAGTATGTGGGAAGACTTTTAGTGCTCCTTGTTAACAAAAACAGTAAGACCAGGGGTTTTGATCTTATGAGTGTATAGGTAAACAGTAAGCTGTAAGTGTGCACTCTTGAAGTAGCTTTTCCATGTTTCTAATGGAGGTCTGCGAAAAATTATCAAAGAAGTATCACAAAGGTCTCATGACATACTGTAGTGTAGATATCCATTCTGAGTAGGTCAGGTTAAATCTGAAGTTCTTCTCTGTAACAATACAGGGGTATCTTACAGAACAGCTGCACCATTTATCATGGTATAAAAGCCGTATAAATAGAAAAGGTCTTTAAAATACAAGTGAAGCTTTTTTCCCTTTCAGTACTTGCTTAGTTAAAACAGTGGTCTGTCTTGATAACTAGTATTCAACTATATTTAAGCTTTTTGAATAATAGCCTACTTCAAGTTGGTTTATAATGACAGATGGACAACTTAAAAAAGAATTGGAGGTTCATCATAATCATAATTCTTTACAGTTCTAAATTTTTCATTCAAATGTATCACAGGAGTTTACAAATATTAATTCAGTGTTATAATCACCCACCCACGAAGCAGGTCAGCATCCTAGTTTTACAGAAGTTCAAAGTAGGGTATCAAAAGGTTAAGAGCTGTGAGGAATTAAGGGGTCTGTTGTTATGCACCATAAGGCTCATGCTGGGGACTCTATTTTTTCCACATCATACTTCAGACTTCATTTTAAATCTGATTTCCTTTCCTGGACTGAAAATCCAGGGACAAGTAACGCAGAATGTGCGGGTTATATTAGTGACTGGTTGACAGTCATGCTGGAAGCACTGAGAATAAGGAGTGTTCAACTAGAATTACATGAAGTAGCAAAGGTGACTAAATCACCATCTTCAGCAGGAAATGTCCTCTTTCCTCTGTCTGCAGGTGCTCTGGCCATTGCCATGTTCCTTACAGAAGGGAAGCTCTCAAGCTTTGCGTGTTCTGCAAAAAACCTGTCGAATATTACTTGTTATGGTGAAGGACTATGGCAGACTTTGGCTGCTCTGCCTCATTTGCCTGACAATCGGGCTGTGTATCTAATGTGCATGAAAAAGTTTAAATAAGTTACCTGTGGTTCTTTTACAAAAATTCAAGTCCAGATCTCTGTCCCAAAATGAGGGCTAATTGCCAGAACTGAGATGTATCCTCTTGCAGTTTTAGTTGCCGAAATCATAGCTAGAAATTAGGAAACTAAGAGTATTAAAGAGCATAGTATTAAATACAGTTTGTCACCTGCTGTACATAGTGCGATGCTTTTATATGAAAAATTCAAAGGTGAAGAAGTAGGATTTCACTTCTAGGGAAGTTCATTTCCCCACCTTGATCCAACACCTGAGAAATTCAAAAACAAGGTAAAGATGTACCTGGCTCTGTTCCTCCCTTAAAAGAGGTCTGGACTATGAAATATTTAGCAGGTATTGGCTCCATTAAAAGCCCAGGAGACATAATTTCAGAGCAGAAATGGCTCCCTATTAAGAGATTGTCTGAAAGCTTTCAAACTAACTTTCATTTATTTCCAAGCTATAGGATTATTGATGGGTTGGGTCAGTCTTGGTTGTGAATTCCATAAATGCAGAGGCATCCCTTTGCTTGGGGCATGGTGCTGCCAAGATGAGCCTAGCTGGGATGGCTTTTTGTGGCAGCCATGTATTGCTTCATTCCTTGGCAACTTTAGATGGTCACTCATCATTCAGAATTGCTTTTATTTTTATTTCAGAGAACTTGGCTAGAAAAATTTTCAATAGATACGTCTTCTAGAACCGACTCCCATCTTTAGGCAAGCTCTTCAAGGCTTATTTCGATGAGGAATTTTCTTTTTTTGGCCACTGTTTTTTTTTTTTTTTCTTACTGTCAGTATTACTTTTATAGGTAGGAGAAACAAGAACTGTAACAATTGCATGAGTTTCAGGGGCAAGCCAACAATATAGTTTGTGCTACTGCAATTCTTGATCTCAGCTTCTAAAGCAGTTGCTGGGTTGATGATGTCTACTCTGATAACATCAACTATCAAACCCCCTCACACCTGGCAGATACTGAAAATACAGGTTCCACTAATAAATATCCTTTCCCTTTTAAATCTCTACTTTTTGTTGTCCTTCAGCATATTGTAGAAATTTGCTTTGCAGTCATATCAGCTTGCTATCTGTCAGGCTGCTCTTTTCATACTCCACCAAAGGAAAGTTTCTCAAAGGATTGTTGCAGATTTAACTGCTGGTCAAAGAATGTCTTCAAGACCACTTCAAGTTCATGGAACTACAATTATACTCTGGAATGTTGCCTAGACCATCTCATTTTGAAATCTGTTTATCTGAAGTTCATGTGATTTTTGTACACATTATGCTGGGAACTATTTTGATTAATTACTCAGTCCAAAATTTCATCCACTTGTTAAATGTACAGTTTGCAGGATCTATGCTTTGGAAACAAATATAATCACATGCTAAATATACCCCATGCAAAAATTTTCTGCTTGCTTTATCAATTATTTCTAGTCACAGACAAATATTTTGAAGAGACATTTCAAAACATATCAAAAGGGGCAATACAGTTTATTTAATTTTGTAACCTGTTAACTGATCATAAAACATCAAACCACTCTTTATTGGTGTACAAGTAACATGTTCTTGGATTGAGGAGCAAAATCGGAATCTCTGAAGGAGTGTCACAGAATAACTCACCAACATTTCTAGTGGAAATATTTTCCTTCAGGAATATGCACTGATATTTTTCCTATGGTTTAGTAAGCAAATGAACTTCATAAGTTTGTAATGTTCAGATTGCCAGTAGGATGTATCTCCTAATATTGCAAATATTTTTGGCAGTGTGCCATTGATTTCCTTTCACAATATCTCCTAACCTCATGGGCATTCTATGTTTAAATCAAGTCTGACAGAAGTTGGAATAGCCTCTATTTCCATGATAATTGTCATATGGTGAAAACATAAAGTACTTGATTCATTAAAATAATTGAAAATTGGGCTCTCCACATAGTAGGTAAAAAGGACAGATTTTTCTTAGAGCTGCAGTTAGAATGATTGGACAAGAATACCACAAGAAATGCTGTCTTCATAGATTTGTTCCCAGTCTGTTGAATTTGTTGCATTCTTCTTTACCTGTAAAATAAAACACAACAAACTGGAACTCCAAAAAGTGACAGTGGCAGGTGCAAACTACCCAGATCTGTGACCTGTGTCAGCCCAGTTTACCATTTCCAAACACCAAAATTTAGAAATGAGGAATGGACTGTGATCATCTCCTCACCACTTTTTTTGTCTGTTTGGTAGGGGTTATAATGCACGTCTCCGACTTCTGCATAAACGTCCTGCCAACACTTACAGTGAACATTTCTTGTCACAATTTTTGCCTTCTGTAATTTGGTTAGTCTTACACAACTTTTTAAACCTAGCTTTTTCTCTGTTATGCTACTCAAAACTGGTTTGCTCAGGGCAGAACCTAGGATGAAAAATATTCTCAAATCAAAACCACTTTAGACTTGCTTTTGATTGTCCCAAGGTATTTTCCTGTTGCAATTACATTTCTTTTGATAGTGTGCTCAGAATGTGCCTTCCTTTCGTTGCTAATCCAACCTGATGTGCCATGGCATCAAAATCTCCCACAGTTCACGCCTTGGAATACTCAGAAGCTAACATCCAATTAAATCCAGCAAAAGTCTTCCATCTCCTGAGCATGTATTTTGTGGAGGAGCTAATTTAAAACAGGCTGTGGTATAGGTTTATATTTTCAGGCATCTTTTCTGCATGTAAAGCAGTCTTGATAAAATGAGATACCTACATAAGCACACAAAATCTCTGGGTATTTCTCAATTAATTGAAGCTAGGAAAATTGTTCCTTGGCTTCTCAGGAGTCACAAATTGTGGCTTTTACTAGCAGGCATTTGCTATAGTGGCTACCATTTCTGTAGCTTCATCAGAGAATAGTTGTCCAGGTGTGTTTGTTGTGGTCTGGTGTCCGTTAGCACAAAGGCACAGGATTAGGAGTGCAACAAACAAGTCATTTCTACACTGGAGGGAAAAAATTAATAATGTGAAGAAACAACTGAATGGATAAGGATTAGCATTTACTCTGTGAAACAGTCAGTCCAGATTGCAGAAATAATGGTGTACCTGTCAATCATTGGCTTAGCTAAAACGTTGCCTGCATCAACATCTGCCAGCATTGTCATGTGGAACCCTTCAGAACATTATGTAAAGAATAGACATCATTGCTAGAAGTGACTTTATTTTTTCCTTGTTTGAATATTTTTCGCATATAGTAAATATAAAAAGATAAACTGAGCAAATGGAGTGCAGTAAGGATGAGGGACAGAATATAAAACAAAGGCTAGAGAGTACAGTGTCTCTATGGCAGAAAATGAATGATGGATTAGGAATTTGTTAAAATGATGTTACTTAGAGTTGAAATATATTGAACTGCTTCTGTATCCAAGGTAGACAGTTTAAGTTAAAGTCAGATTGCATCACTGCAGCCTTTGGGAGCAAAGCATATTTTTGTGGTCTGTAAGGAAGGTGGGTGCTCTGCACTTTGGTGCCTGCAAATGATCTGCAAACACACTCTCCTTTAGCAGACAGGTAACTGACCTGCTGCAGGGTGAGCTCCTGTGTGCTGAAGTGTGTGGCACTGCTCCTCAGAGCACCTTCCTCTACTCCAGTAGGTAACTGTTGGAAGTTTCTACATGAGGTGAAGTAGTAATCAAAAAAAGAGATTTCTTGGCCAAAAATAGTATTTAACATTTGTTGGAAAATCACATTTTGGTGAATTGAGACTGATTTTTTGACAAAGGATCAGGTGAAATGTCTTGGTCTTGCTTTGGTGTGGAGAAAGTGTCTTTTTTTTTTTGTCAAGAATGATTTCAGTCAGGATTAAAACTTATATATAATTTAAAAGACAAGCCAATTATAGCATAAAAAAAAGCAAAACCAAGCTGTAATTTCAGATTTTTAAAACAAGGAATATTCTGAGTAGAAAAATTATTAATTTTGTTGTATTTTATGAAAATAAGTATTTTTTGTATTTCTGATTATTGCATCAGAAACAGTCTGATATAAGGAAAAAAAATTGAAATTTCTGTCAGAATAAGAAAACAGCTTTCTTTCAACTTCTTCCTGCTATGACATGTCCTATTTTGGGGGTGAGTTTCTAGTTTTATGTCACCATCTTCACCGATAAATGGAAAGACAGATTGTTGTTTCCCCTTTCCTTTCAGAATTAATCCCAAGTATTAATTAAAATATGGTTAACCTTTAAAACAAACTTGTGTCAAATTTCAGAGCTAGAAAAAGCTACTAAATGTAGAAAAGAAATTTTGTTTTCCAGTTGTTTCTGAAAAGCATTTCTATCAACATAAGATGTGATAATTAGATTCATGTGGCATGCATGCTTAACTACAAATATTAAGAATGGCAGCTCTTTCTCAAAATTTAAAAGAAAAAAGTCCTTATCATCACATTAGGAATCTTGTCTTTCCAATCCATCTGTCCCCCTCAACCCTTGCCCTTGTAGTGACCATGTGGGTTAATACAGAGTCAGGGTGGTGATCAGAGATGTGAGAGAAGAATGCTCCCATATCTCTTGCCAGGTTCCTTGTTGTACTCCTTCTTCTCTCCTTCTTTGGCTTTCAAGATAGAGAAAATAATAGGAAGATAAATGTGTGAAAACAGTATTTGTACTTAATGTAATTTAAAATTATTCTTTTTTTTTTTTTTTAACTCTTGCTCAGTTGTTTAACGATGTATCTTTTTACTCCCAGTATTTTCTGTCATCTCTTCTTTTTCTCCTCACTGTTCTTTCTGTTTCTGGTCATTGGGCTAGTTTTTATTTAATTATCTTATTATTTTTGCCTAGAATAGGAGTAATTTTTTTCTGGATTGATCTCCTTTCAACTTCTTTGTTTTCATTTGACATAATTGTGAGCAAGGGCTTTTGGCTTTCTTTTCTTGATTTCATTTTCTAAATCCCCTTAGCTTTGTCTAAATTCCTTCTCTTTTCAGCTCCACCTTCTCTTTTTTTTCCCTCTGGCCTGCACGTACCTTTTTCTCTTTTATCTGCACTTTTTTTTTTTAAATTTGTGGGATTTATTTTTTGTTTTGTTTTGTTTCTTTCTTTCTTGTCTCCTTTCCTCTCATTGCTGTAGGTGCCTTTTTGCATAGGTGAGAGAAAGGTAGCCTCACCAAACACCTGTTCAGCATCCAGCAGTAGCTCACTTTGAAAGGGACCATGAAAGAGCAGAGAAGAGTAGGGAAAAATAGCATGGCTCAGATATCCTAAAAGGACTGGGGAGGGGTGGGAAAAGAGAAGAATGAAGAAAACAAGAATATTTGGGAGGAGAAGAGAGGAAATGGAGTGTGACTATGGGGAAAGAGAAAAGAAGTGGTGATGGGGATGTGGAAAATGGTGCGGTTCTGGATGAATCCAGTTAGACAAAACCTTCTGGTAGAAAGTAAGGTAGAAAAGATAGGGGCTGTAGATTCCATGACATAATTTTGTTCCTCTCTTTTTCTGTCCTAATTTCAGCCTTCCAGTACTTAAGGGGAGCCTACAAGAAATATGGGGAAAGATTTTTGCAGGGTGATGGAACATGATAGAACATGGGTGAATGGCTTTTAAGCTAAAAGAGAGTACATTGGGTGAGATATTAGAAAGAAATTCTTCACTGTGAGGGTGTGAGGCACTGCCCAGAGGAGTTGTGGATGCCCATATGTAAAAGTGTTCAAGGCCAGGCTGAATGGGGCTCTGAGCAGCCTGTTCTAGTGAAAGGTGTTCCCACCCATGGCATGGAAGTTTGAGCTAGAAGATCTTTAAGGTTCCCCCCAACCCAAGCCATTCCATGATTCTGCTGGTTAACCTTAATGCAGAGGCAGGGGGAGGAAGTACACCCAGGCAATTCACTCAAATTTGGCATAGACTTTTCTTTTTTTTTTTTAATGGTCTGACTCTTTTTCCTCTTTATTTATTTAATTTTTTTTCCCTGCACTTGCTCTCTGCTGAGGAGATCTGCTCTGCAGGTCATTTGACTGTTTTCAGAATTGCTGAATGGTGCAATGATCTCATAATTATTTGGTGACTGTTGTTACTTCTGAGGTGTTGTAACTTTGTATCAATTAATTTAAAATGTTATGAAGTACATGATCAAAATATTAGAGTGTGGTGAAGCACTAAAATAACAGAAAATGCAGCAGTATTGTAGAAGTGTTTTTACAGTTGTTTTCTTCATCCATGATTTCTCTGTCTCCTTCAAAACTAGATAGAGAAACCCTTTTAGGGACTCAAGGGATGCACCAGAGTCTTCCATTGAAAGTCAAGAGAGCCTTTGAAATTACTCCTTATATGTATAAAACATATTCTGTGTTTTGTATTGTGATAGAAATGAAAATTTATTTGTTCAGTGGAGTAGAACTTATTTATTGCATTAAGATCTAAAATTTACTTGGTCAGAAAAATTTTTGGGGCTCTTAGGCAAAAATAAAAAAGATAATAAGAAATGTAACTTTGCATAATTCACATTTTGTATAATTTATATTATAGGTGTACTTCAGAGACTCTGTGAAGACACTGAAATTTCACTGTGTGTGTTTTGCACAAATACTTAAGAAAGGGAAGTCTTTGAGACAGAGAGTTTGTTTTCCAAACAGGTGAGGTGGACAGGAGAAGTAATGAGTATATAATAAGAATAGACTGTTTATTTTCTAAAAATCAGTCAGTAAATGAATGGTAGAGGAAAAAGAACATATGATGCGTGTCTCCTTCAATCTAATATCCAGCCCTTGGATCACATCCTTTGTGCCCATGCACTCATGCAGTGTATTTTTTCAACTGCCTGTTGTTTTCCCATCTCTGAAGCCTCAAAGTTTTTACACTTGATCCCCAATACTCTGCTCTTTGTGTCTGTAAAGTTGATTGTTGTATTCCTAGTTTCTTAAAGCTTTTTTAGAGCCCTCTACTCATAGCACACACTTCTGTTGATGCTCCTTCAAGCCTCCCTAGCACCCACCTGATGTGCAGGCAGTGCTGGTGTCTTTGCTGTTCACATTGCTTCTCCTCCTGCAGCAGCAGCACTGATTTCAGACTCGTGGTGACAGAAGAAGCAAAACCTTCTTATACTAAAACTGCATATTCAGTTTATGAACTGAGAATCACTGTGATGAACTTACTTCACTGGCAGTGGCTAGAAAATATTATTTTCTTCTTTATCACAATAATTTTTCTTTATCATAATAATTATCAAATCACAAAAGGTTTGATTTTTTTTTTTGTGGCTACTAACAACAGAAGAACTAAAGTAGTCTTTTAAGAAAAGCAAACAACATATATCAGAAACTTGGGGAATGAAGTAATTTTTATAAATTAGAAAAATTAACCCACCAAACGAGAAAATAAATACTCCCTTGCCCTGAAAAAGGAAATAAACAATTGCTCAATTAATTTTGTGTGATAAGATTTTAAAAAGCTACGTATTAATGCACATCCCAATTTTCAAGAACTTCTCACTATTTCTTAGGAATTTATTTATGAGACAACTGGAAATAAAACCCACACTGCTCAGTATGCGTGCAAATATTGTTTTGGTATTACCACATGGCAAATGTTTCAGTGCTGCGTATACACAGTGTTTGAGCACATAATATGCTATTTTATGGCTTTGGTACTGTCCAGTGGTCCCCCACGGACAGGATGTCAGATCTATTTATGTATTTCATTAGGTACTGCCCTGTTAGCCTAGTGCTAGCTTGGAAAGAGGATACACTCCTGTGCTGCTGTTATAGAGGGGATGTTTCCACCATGTCAGCAAAAAGATGCCCTGTGCTTTCAGAAATGATGGCTGTGAGCCCAAGGTGCGCACATACAACTGGCTGCTGACCATGTCTGTATGCATGCATTCAGCCACCAACTCGTAGGCACCAGGAAGGTGAAGAATTTCTCCTGAAGGATTTCTTTGTTCTGTTTTTATTTCTGTAAACTTACTAATATTCCCAGAAACTCATAAGCATACACAAACCTGAGCCACTTCACCTGCTGTCAGAGATATGACAAGCTTATTTTCAAGTGTACAGTTCTACAGCTGCTGTACAAAAGATCATATTTATAAAGCTGATCTCTTATCTGAAGGAGTAGCTTCATTATTCTACTTCATTGCCTGATAGCCCCGGCTCTGAGAGCTGTGTGAATGGTAACCACAAAGCTGTTCCATTATTTAACTCTAAGCTGCTCTCCATGACTCTCTCCGGGTTGATTTCATCATTTTCCTCCATGCAGGATTTTTTTAGTTTGTTCATATTTGAAGGAAAAAATAAAGAGGTATAGAGAATTTAAAAAAAACTTGGTAAGGCCAATTTTACCATTCTTGGAGCCCCTGCAAAGCCATTCATTTGGTGCCCTTGATTATGGTAAAGGTGAAAGTGACCACTTTTGTTCTTTTTTTCCTTAAAAGTGCTTTGTTTTGAGTGAGACCAATGATAAAAGTCAACACTAGCTTTCAGGTTTGAGCTGTATAGGCTGAATTTTTGACCATTTAATTTAATGTGAAAGTATTTGAAATTCCTCCTTTTCATAGTTGAGGAGAATAAAATGTTTATGGGATATTTACAAATAATTACTATTATTTTTTTGCACATTAACAGTATGCATTTCTGGGTGGCTTGTAGTGAAAAGGCAGTTTAAATCTGGTTTTTTCTTTCTGAGTTTAAAATAAGATTTGAACCTAACGTAAAAGTAAATTCTCTTAATGTTAAATGGATTTTGAATAGATTTATGTTTTATTGACTTGTTTTTATCTGTTCTGTACAACTGCTGATATTTTACGTCTTTTACAAATGAACTGAATTTTCGAATTTAGATTTGACATTTACAGATTAAAGCATGAAATTCATGCAGTTGCTTTTGGAATCTGACTTCTGGTAAATATTATTTGTGTGTTCACATAACCTGGATTCCTGTATTTATTGAGGGAGTAAAGAGTAGATAACCTTCCATACTCACAATTCATGATCAGCAATGGTATCTCCTTCCTGTCAGCACTGCCCCAGGCAGGCTGGGGACTCCCCATATGCTGCACTATTGGCTGCAGGTCTCCCCCTTTGCCAGTTTATTCTGGGGCTGCTGCCACATTCAGTGAAATTCAATTTCATTCCTTTCCATATGCTTCTAAGGCAGTGACGAGGCTCAGAACCTCAGCAAATGGCAAAATCCCCTTTCTGGGGAGATGGCAAATCTTCACTAGTAGGTGGCTGTCCAAGAGTTGCTAAACACTCATTCCTTGATTTGTAGTTCAGGCTTTCTTCCCCTCTAACCTTAATGAAGAAGGTTAAAAGCAACTTTCCAGCCCATGGCACCATTTCTTCCCAGACTCGGCAGCCAGGCTGCTGGAGGGCAGTACCAGTCCATTTTTTTATCTGTAACAACAAAAATATTTATCTGACTGTTGGAAGTTTCCCAGCCCTCCTGATGCTGTAGCCCAGTGAGCAGGCAGTAAGTGTCATCAAGCAAAGCTCCTTCATTTGCAGCAGCAAATCTCACAGGACCTACCGGGATGATAAAAACTGAAAATACGGCTCTGGCAAAGGGACCAGTGTGGAGGAGAGCAGGGGGTTTTACTGAGTGAGAGGCATCCATTCAGAACCAGAGGGAGGCAGGTAGATGAATAAGGAGCTGGGTGGCACAACTGCCATGGAGATTTTCCAGGCCAGAGTATCATAGTGTGGTTTGTAAACACAGACTTGTCATGGTAATTCCCTTATATTTGTCAGCCTCTAGGCATTATTGAAATAATAACAAAATAAAAGAATAATATTGATTGTGGACTGTTTTTTTCTCTGTGTTGTTCCTGCTGAAAACATCTGTGTTCATCTGTTTAGATGGTTTAGATTACAGTCTTGTCAGTGAATAATTATTTTTTGGTTTGTGAATCTCTTGGGATATAAACAGATTTCCCTTGTGTGTGCACTAAGTGAACTGAGTTAAGATGAAAACTGCTTCTCTAAAAGTTGTTTTGTGGTGTTTGGAAAATGTTATTGGGACTTCAAAAGACTTTGTTTATAATATAGCAAAGATTCATACACTACCTTTAAGCAAGTGATGGCCCCTTCCCCCCCCCCCCCCCCCCCATATATGGACTTCATATATGCTTAAAATTAAGTGCATGCTCAGGTCTTCATAGAAGTGTTGGGGGTGAGGTGACAAAAAGGATGCTTTAATCTATTTTAACTGACTACCTAGTCTGAGAAATCATGCTTTTTAGAGAAGTCAACTTAAGAGATATCTTTTGTATTTAACATAACTAATGATTAAAAAAAATTCCTGAATGCCTAGACATATGCAAAAGATCCTCTTAGCTCTGTAGCCTTCATCTTTAACCTAATTTTGAAGTGGTTGGGTTGTTTTCTTGTGTGTTTTTTGTTTGTTTGTTTGTTTGTTTGTTTTTAAAATTATTTTTTAAATGCTCACATTTGCCAGTGTGCGTAAAATCAGCTGTAACTGGAGAAGGGAATTAAATGGGCTGTAATATCTTATGCTATGAGTAACCCGGAGTTGAAAGAATTTTGTCTACCTTGTATCCAGGCTTCAGTAGCATAAGGAATGGCTGAGAAACCATGTCTCTCCCCAGATAAAAGTAGCTGTGGGTGTAAGGACCAGTAGAATGTTGCTTTTATACCTCCAAAGTCTTTAGGGCATATATTAAGGAAGTTTGTAATATCCTAATTTTTTTTTTTGAACTAATTAATTTCTCTGAGCTAGTGGAATACTCCTAAACTGGCACAGCAGTGTTAGAGCAGGTTATGCTGAAAGGAGCTCAATGGCTGCCAAAGGCAGTCACAGACCTTGTGAAAACCAGTGAGTGTGCCAAGCATTCCTTTAGACTCATCAGAAGAGTTTAGTGCTCCTGGGAGACTCTCCAGGAGAAGGGCTCAGTGGCAAGCTGTGTTTGGTCTTTTGGAATACAGCAAGAGTTTAATAAAAACTTTTAAAGCTCAATTAAAATTTCTCCTGGTCTGGGGATGTAACATTTGGTAAGTGCGTTATAATTGTCACAAAGGACGTGATCCAGCACATGGTTAAGTCAAGGGGGCAATTTTATTGTCTACAGCAGGTGTTGGATGAAGCCCAGATTTATGAGTTAACATTGGTATTTGTAACAGTGAGTAAAATTTAGAACTTTGTAGCTGCATTAAAAAAAAAGCCTTGGAAGGGCTTGTTTATTTTTTGAATAATCTTCAAATTGCCTTGGAGTTATTTCTGCTATGTTTACAATGATAATGTTAAAGTGGACTTGGACTTTCTGTGATATTGGATACTGGCTTGGAAAATTACTTTTGCTGTAAATGAAGCAGAGTTATATTCTGAAAGTATTGTTTAAAAGTTGAAAAGTTTTCAGGATGCATGCTAAAATTCCCTAGTTAAACAGTGCTTTCATTAGTACTATTTATATGAAAGTTAATAAAATCTATAAATTTAAAACAGTAACAGTACAGAATTAAACTGTGAAAATTGCTCTGCAGTGACCATAATAATATTGTATTAATATGTGTCATTGTGTCAAAAAAATAAATTGTATTTGGTTTCCATCTTTCTGGCTACTATATATATACATCTCTATATAGCTCTATGTACATTTACACACATCTGTACCTGCTGGTTCCTGTATCTTAGAGAGAGCTCTTACATGGAAGAGCTACTGCTACTCGGGAATTAGAAGCCTTAACAAAGTAACGTGACTGAATTTCATCAGGCTGTAACTTCACCCCCCCTTTTTTTTGTTCTCTGAGATATTTTTAAGGACTGGGTGCGAAATCTCAGGTAAGCATTTATCATGTTCATTTGCTGAACTCTCTAAAATTAAGAGGAAAACTCTCCACTACTGCCTGCTTCTAGAAAGCATTGGGATTGTCCTCTTACACTGCTTTCTACAGTTAGAGAACTTAATTAGAGCTGGAAAATGGTTTTCTTTCCAGAGATGCTGGAAAGAAAGATTTCACATCTTTCCTGTTACATGTTTCTGTAAGTACAGTGTTCTACTGTACTCCCTGCAATATTTACATTTGTTTTGCAACAAGACAGGTTGTAATGAGGGGCTCTGTTCCAACCAACCTCCATTTCCAACTATAATTTCTCTTCCAGGACTGGAAAATCATAGGAATCCCCTGATCAAAAGCACATTACGCTACTTCATTAGAGTTTGTCACATGAAAGGAGGCACTTTAATTTTCTGATTACTTGTTATAGTTTCTAGTGAGTGATCTGAATTGTACTTTAAGATTAATTTTTTATTGGGTGCTAATGAATTATTTATTTATTTTAAAATGTAGCTATCTGCAATCAAATTTTTTCCCTTCAGTTTCTATATTTGGAATCTGCTGATAGTTACTGGAAGCTGTTTGAGGATTGGAATACTCAGCACTATTGTATTGTGATCAATAATTAAACTTAGTGCTGACATGTATCTAGTTTATGCAGCAGCCTCTGACAATCCATCTTGCAAAATTAATATTTTCCAATTTATTTAATAGGAGACTTGAACAATAAAATAATTCGAATGAGTACCAATGCAGGATTATTTCTGGTCAATATTGAGTTATTATAAATTGGATCCACGTACTCATTAGTAAATTAACTGTCAAACCTGAAAACAGCTTTTTTTTTTTTAAAGGTAATTATTGGTACTGAAGACAAGAAGGCACTTAACCTTGCTGTGCAGTCGTCCTTACCACAGTGTTTTTATTCCAGGCTATAACTACCCATCAAAGCTGCAGAGGGAAAATAATTAGAGATATTAAATGGATGGAATATTAACTATTGAAAAGCTGTGTTCTTTCTGAGCTGTTCAAATTTGTTTGGATTCCCAGTCAAAGAACCGTGTGTTCCTTTGGAGGTTATTGTTCAGGGTGTTTTTTTTCCACAAACATTGAGAAATGTAGTTAAATCTATGGAGGGAAAAAAAAAAGAAGAAACTCAAAAAAATCTGAAAACTCTGAATAAAGAAATCAAAATTACTAGTGCAAGTGAAATGTTATTTGTAGTTAAAAAGAAATATTTATAAAGGAAAGTTTAAAGAAATAGAAAGTTGGTAAAATAGTCAAGGTTGTTTCTTTTTTTAATTAAAATACGATCCTTAATGAATTTAGCTTAAAACTATTTCCTGCTCTGAAACTGGGCATTTTCCATTTTGTTCTTACCTCACTTCAGTAGCTTAGTCTGTTTATTCCTGCTTAAGACATTTGATTTACGCCTGGTAGAGCATTTGTAAGAGCTCCTCTGTTCAAGGCATTTGTGCTAAACAGGGTTTAGGATTTGAGAGTTCTGTTTTCAGTGTTGATGAATGACAGCCATGTAAATTTTTATAATTATTCCCTAAATCCATTTTGAATCTGTAGGAATCTCCAGAGCCAAATATAAGAAAACAGGTAAAGCAGCAAATCTTATCCTATTTTTTTTTTTTTTAGTTATTTATTTCAAGTGAAGGGCATCAGAGTTGGCAGTGTGGCTGTGTGAGCACTGAACTTGCAGGTCCTAATCTGTATTTCAGGGCTGGCCAAGAGCTCTCACTGCTGTCCATGGTGCAGAGGGGGTGGCAGCCCTCCCTTGGAGCCTTGGGGCCAGACTGGCATCTTTGTCCTCAGTGCACAGTTGAGGAGAGGTTTCTTCTCTGCCTGGCCACCTTTTCCCATCCTACAAATAGGAAACTAAATTACTTTGAAATCTCTGTGTCTAGATTAACATTTATGATAATCAGTTGACAATTTGTGAAGTTTTTTTTCCTCCAGAGGAGGTTCAGATTAGATATTAGGAAATCCCACTTTCACTGAAAGAGTGGTCAGGCATGAGAATAAGTTGCCAGGGGAGGAGGTGGAATCACCATCTCTGGAAGTGTTCAGGAGGTGCCTGGATGTGGCATTGGGGATGTTGGTTAGGAGTGATTATGGTGGTGCTGGGTTGATGGTTGGGCTAGGTGATCTTGAAGGTCTCTTACAGCCCTGATGATTCTGTGATTCTGTTACTGGTGGAACAGAGACTCTCTAACATTTGTGTAAAATACCATTCCAAGTAATAAACCCTTTAGTTTACTGTACATTTTTGAGAGTGCCTGCATGGTATAACTTGAGTATCAATAAGAATAGATTTGCTGAATTACAAATTCGAGGTTTCTCAAAGAATTACAAATTTCTTAGAGGTAAAACCTCTAAGAAACATTTATTTTATCAGACACATTTTATAATTAATATATTTTATTATGCAAGTGCTTACTATTATAAAGGAAATAAGATAAATTCTATGTAGATTACTTGTTAAAAAAGCCAAAACCACTTGAGATTTAACTCATACTTTTTTTACCCATGGTAACATGGCAGAAGAGACTGCATGGGGTGTATACTTCATGCTTAAATACAGTTTTCAGCTGAAGGTAACATTCATTTCTTAACTTGCCAGTTTTATAATTCTCTGAAAAAACCTAGACCCAGCAACAAAATCACACACAAAAATACCCTTAGAAAAGCCCAAACATCAAGGCCCTTTTAACTTCAACACTATTGAAGTTAACTATGAAAGAAACTACGTTTTTTTTTTTTTTTCCTTCTGTATTAATTCTGGCCTAGGCAGATTGATGGAGGTTTAGCTGGCAAAGGAACAAGGGCAGGTGGACTTAGCTCCTGCTCTGGACCAGATGAACACAGAATTGTGTGTATACAAAGGAGAGAACAAGATGAATGTATAGAAGCATGAGGGGCCTTCAGTTAGCGTAGGGGGGGAAATTGTGGTATATTAAAGCTAAAGAAGGATGTATGAAAGTGGGTCACTGCACTACTATTCTTACTCCTTCTGTTCTTGTACATGCAAAAGGAAGCAAGATGGTATATATGCAGATGACTGTGGAGGGCAAGTGTAAAGGTCAATGTATATAGTTCTGCCCTGGATTTCACAACAGGCCTGGCAATCACACAGCCTGTAGAGGTAAAAATGGGTTTTCCTGCCAACCAAGTCTGAAATAAAAAATGAATCCTTGTGTTTTTTATGGCCCATGTATTTCTGATACATAAAATACACAATGGTTTGAGGTAAATTTAACAATCATTTTCAGTTTTTGAGAAGTGCAAAGGCCCTCCATTTTGCTTTCCTTTAGGAATACTGGATGTTTCTCAGAGTCACTAAATTACTGCCTGTTCTGTAACACTGTCTAATGTTCAGGTAACATATTCTGTCATTTCAGTGTAAATCTGCATGTAAACCTACATACAGTGACCCTTTTGGCCATTTTGAGTTTTTCTTTTGTTTGATGGAGATTTATGTAAGATTTATGGCTAGCTTTTTCTAGAATGTCTGGGAATAATCATGACATGCCTTTGCACAGGCATCTAATGCATGATATTTGTCCACACATAGTGTTGGCAAAGTTGACAGAGATGTGTGTTATAGCTATTTTTGTATTCCATGCCACAGTAGAGCCTGAAAACAGACTTAGTCAGTATACAGCTTTTTAGCAACAATTCATAGAAATAAAATCTGCTCTTAAAGCCATAAAGATGCCACTGTGTGACTGCAAGATATCCCTTAGGAGGTCGTTTCAAAGGTGCAAGATGATGCACGTGAGTTCTGGGAAATGATTTTTGCTTCTAGTGAAATCAATCAGTGCATGAGAGGGCCCTGAGTGATAGATGGACACTTCCTTTTATTGAGCTAAATAATTTCCTAATAAGAGTTGAGTAAATGTTGCTGTTAACCACAAGAAATGTGTTGATTAAATACAAGAATAAGAATGCAATGATCTACAGTGCTAAATAGTGGTTTGGAAATGGGCTGTTGTTTGTTAATAACAAACTATAAATTGTTTAATCCAACAACTTTTTTTTTTAGAATATGAAAAAAGTGCTTTATATCTGAAACATGTCAATTATAATGAACTTACTGATTATCTATTCAGTACTTTCTCTTACCTCCATTTTCTATTCCAATCAATAAAATGAAAGTATATCTCAGCTCATTAGCTAGTTGACTGTTTACAATTTTGAGTTACAATTCAGACTACTCTGAATTACAGGGCTATATATTATTTACAAGTCTATATGGCAGACTACATTGAAGAATTGTAAAAGTTTTTTTTTTAAGTTAAGGGTAAGCATGAGAAATATATCTTAATTGGAATCAGCTATTTTATTTTGCATATGTATTTTTAGAACTGCCATTCATAGCTTTTTTTGCAAAGAGTATTTTGGTTTTGAACCAAAGTATTTGAGACTAATTTTTTTCTCCACCTTAGCAATGAAGCTAATTTAAAAATATTATTAGTGGTGAATGTGATTTTAGTCAGGAAATCAAGATGTGAATTTTTGAACGTGTTTCTCCAAAGGTGCACTTCTCAAATTATTACTGTGAAAGTAATTTATTTCAGCCAAACACTCTTCCCACATATTGTTAACAGGAGTCTGCACTCCAACTCATTTAACAGCTTTTTAATTCAGTAGTTATTCCATTTTAATAGAGCCGTTTCTTCATCATTCTGCATTTAGTGATAAATGGTGCCAGGATATATGATAAATTAAACCCCAAAGAACTCTGTTAAAGTAATCTAAAGGGTTTGACTTGAAAGGAAGAAGCACCTAGTTTGCTCAGCATAGCTGTCTGAAAATTCCTATAGAGAAAAACACTTCCTCTCAAAGCTAAACTGTGAAATAAATTTGAAAGCAAAGTTTTAAACTCTAACTGCTTTTCAAGGTTCATCCTGATAGTAGTTACCAAGCTGCACAATCGCATAATGGACTCATCAGTCTGAAACAATGTCTCAAAAAGCTACATCATTTAAAAAATGTAATAATTCAGATTATATCTATTTAAAAGTCTGACAGTAATAAAATCTCAGTTTCTGGAAGGTATGTCCTGAGTGGACAGCAAAACCAACCCCAAAAGTTACATGAATTGTGAAGATAAATAGTTTTTGAAATCTGGAATACAGGTGCTTTTGGTGGTTTGGTTGAGCTGGTTTGGGATATTTTGTTTGTTTTGCTTTGGGTTTTGGGTTTTTTGTCCTTTTTTAGAGGAAGTCTTCTGTTTGCTTCAGCTCTCCTTTGTTCTCTCTGTTTTACAAAAATATGCACCAGCCATCTATCTACAACTTCCTTGAAAATGAAGACATGACTCTTAGTTTCCTCCTTGATGAGTTAAGCACTCAAATTTCTGTAGAGAATAACCAGTAAAATGGTGTAGGAATTAACATATGCCTATATGTTTTAAAGTAGGTCATTCATTACAATATGCATAGCATGCGTCAGCTTTCCTCTCTTGGCATTTTTGTTACTAAACCTTCTTAATTCTGAGCTCTACTTGATATGGTGGAGGCAAATTTGATGGTAAAGGGGTGCTTAGATAAATGATAATGAGGTGTGAAACCCTTTTGAATAGGTTTGATCTGTCTATAGAGAACTAAAGTAGCCATTAAGTAGATCTGTGATGTGTTCTGTGTGAAATGAGTTTGAGATCTTAGTCCAAGTTCTAGTGAATGTTTTTTTGGGGGATTGGGGATTAAGACCTTCTTACTTAAACAATTTCTTCTTGGTAGTATGAAATGGAGCATGCAAAGGATCATCAGTGTGGTGATGTTTATCACGGGGAGAGAGTTAAAAGCTCAAAGTTATAGAAAGACTAGTCCATTTTGTTAATTACATTTACAGTTGAACACCTTTGTGAGAGATCCCTTGAAACTGGTCCCAGGCATTTAATTTTTTTTTTTTTTTGCTTAAATAGACAACAAATCAGACATGGTATATGTTAAACTGTGTGTAGTGTGGGTTTTATTACTTCATAGGCAGCATATGTTCTCATAGTGTATTTTTAAGCCCTTCCCAAACAAGACCTCTCTTCAAGTGACTTGTTAGCAGGCTGAGTTTCTAACCAAATTGACTTAGGAAATGAGAGTATTTTACGATCAAGGGGGTAAACTGCTGGAAGAGTCAAGAAATCTCTTCAGTGGTCTCCTGACAGCTTTGCCATTCAAAAAAATCAATGAGAAAATAGACAAAGACAATTTTTCAGTGCTTTGAAATGTTTAGCGAGTGCATTTTCCATTTCAAAACTTGGTGAGGTTTGTTTTGTAGCTGGTGGTTGAGAAAAATATAATCACTTCTCTTCAGCTTTGCATTGTATCAGACCTGCCAGTCTGCCATTCGTTAGGAGCAAGTAATTAGTTGCTATAACAGTAACGAAGGGTGTTCAATTGTAAGGACTTTTGATGTTAAATTGGAGTATATGAATTCTAAAGCTCAGGCTTAATACTCTCTAAACACACAATTTTGTGGGTAGTCCTGAAATGTGGTATTTCACAGCAGATGATTTCACCTGTAACAAACAATAGCTTCACAGAAGTCAGTAACAAAGCTTTAATTTGAATGCCTTCGTTGCTTCATATGGGCACAAAGGTCATTTATGGTCATTTTCCTTTTAAAATGATTATAAAAAGTTTCTACTGTAGATGTTTTTCATGCAGTGGTGTTCTGGGATTACACAGTTCTATTTTAAATAAAGAACAGGTGCTTTCTTGTTAACCTGGCTTTTGGTCTAAAATTATGTTGCTGAATTGTTAGTCCTGTTTGAAAAATGTTCTCTTGAACAGATCAAGTTCTCTGATTTTAGAATCCACCAATATTATATTCAATCCCTGTATAATGCTGTCAAAAGTTTATGAAGTGCAGTGCTAAAAATGCATTTGATTTCTAAATACTATAGTAAAACAAAAGAAATTCCCTGTCATATGTGAGAACATAAGAGCAGCTGTACTGTGTTAGCTCCAGAGATCTATGTACCTCAGTATCTTTTACCAGTCTCCAGAGCTGGCTATGTGAGGATATTTAGACAGGGGGATATCACAAACATTAACAGTAGGGAAGTGTGAAATCCACATTAATGCCTAGCTGCCAGTGTTGCAGGACACTCTATTTGCATGTCAGGGTAATCAGCTGGAAAGCTGCCTTGTGGAAAAGGACCTGGAGCTGCTGGTTGGCAGTGGCTGAACACGAGCAAGCCGTGCCCTGGTGGCCAAGAAGGCCAGTGGCATCCTGGCCTGTATCAGCAATAGTGTGGCCAGCAGGACCAGGGCAGTAGTTGTTTCCCTGGTGAGGCTGCACCTTGAGCACTGTCTCCAATTCTGGGCACCTCACTGCAAGAAAGGCATTCAGGTGATGGAGTGTGTCCAGAGAAGGGCAATGGAGCTGAGGAAGGGGCTGGAGGACAAAATCTGTGAGGAGTGGATGAGGGAGCTAGGGCTGGTTAGTCTGGAGAAAAGAAGGCTTGGAGGGACCTTACTGTTCTCTACAGCCACTGTAAGGAGGCTGTAGCCAGGCAGAGGTTGTTCTCTTTTCCCAAGCAAAAAGAAATAGGACAAGAGTAAATGGACTCAAAGTTGTGCCAAGGGATGTTTTATTGGATGTTAAGAAAAATCTCTTCATGGAAATGTTTGTCAAGCACTGGAACAGACTGTTCAGGACAGTGTTTTTCACTGTGTTGGGAGGTATTTAAGGGACATTGTAGATGTGGCACCCAGGGACATGGTTTAGTGGTGGACCTGTCAGTGTTAGGTTAGTGGTTGGGCTTGGTGACCATAGAAGTCTTTTACAACCTGAATGACTGTATGGTTCTACAGAGCTTTGGATAAAACTGAGATGTTAAAAAGACTCAAATATGGGAGGGAGGAAACTTGGAGAAGGATCTAATATTTGGTTTTAGAACAGCTAGCATTCCCTCTTAGGTTTAAGGTAATTATGTGTTTTTAGGAATCAAAAGGTGCTGTTTTGTTAGCACTTTGTGAATAGATTCTGCTAGTCGTAATCCTGGTAGTTATGGGAGGGATACCTGGAAAAATTTGCATAAAGAAGCTGAGAGTTGTATTCCTAACCTCAAAATTGTTTTTCCTAAGGAATATGAATGCAAAAGACTTCTAATTTTTTTAACATGTCAATCCCTAAATTGTTCACCTTCTAGGAACGAGGAGTTCTCTGTCCCTAGTACTTTCCATCTGGACACCTACCATCAACAATTAAGTTAATATAAAATGTAGTTTATTCTATGGTTTGTATTACATGGTGCATGGCCATATTCTTACTGTGTGCTCATACTTTTGAATTGTATACTCAGAATTCAATCATTTTATCCCATTTAATTATATTTTTCCCGAAAGAGCACTAAGTGCCTTAAAACTTTTGCAAAGCTGGGAGAGTTTCTGACAAACTGAGGGCAGAAAACCCTCATGGAGCTGCCATACTGCTTCAAATGGACAGTCACACCACAATATAGTTGTCCAATATTTCTTTTTGTATACTGCTTATTACAATAACTGGCCTTGGTAGGTTATTTCACTAAGGACAGCAATGCGAGAAAACTCTACCTAAATTCTTTTAGTGTCCAATTCCCCCCCAGCTTAAGTTCATAACCCCTTGTACTTCTATTTAACACAAGCTCAGATAGCCTGCAGCATCTCTCCTTCCTGTTCCCTTCAGGATTGTGTGTACCTTAATAGAGTTTCTTCATAATTGCCTTCGCTCTTGAAAAAAGGCACAAAATTTCCCTTAGCTTTATAAATAATCAAGTTTTCCACATCCCAGTCTTACCATGTAAAGTTGCTCTCCTTTGTGGTATACTCAGCAACCCTAAACTATTCTTTCTTTTCTGACATGATGATTTGCTGGTGTTATCCCAGCGGCTGAAATGCTTGCTTGTTATGGAGTGCTTTCCTTGACTCACCTCTGCTGCTTCACCATTTCAGAATTTGTTTTGCCTTTTAACTGTGGTGAATCACAACAACATGACCAATAACGCATATAATGCTATAGAAGCTGGTACATTTTATTTTGTCATATCGCTATTGAGATCTGTGAAAAGAGAATTAATTTTTATTTCCTCTTTCTCTACTCTTGTTTCATTATTTTATGATTTTTTGGATGACTTTTGGAATTCACTTTTATCCATTCAGACTCCTAGTTTGTCCTAAGACTTTCTGACCTATATTGCTTTTCACTTTTGTATTGACTCACTCCCCCAGCCCATTTTTGTGTCAGCAAAAACTGTCTCACCTTTCTTCACATTTCTTCTGCCAGGTCATAAATACAGAAAGGAGAAGAAAAAAAGCCCCAAACAAACCCAACAGCGTAAATTCTAATGCTCACGGCATCCCCCTTATCAACTTCCCACATCCCCACAAGTAACCTTTGTGTCAGATATCCAAGCTAGTTCTCTAACCACCTCTAGTGCTATATTTTCTTGACCTTTATAGGGCAGACTTTTCTGCAATTCTGTATAAGAAGTATTCCTTAATTCCAATGTGTTTTGTCTGAAAGTTCTCTAGTCAACACTTTTGTTACTTTAAGAAAGAGCGCTGTAATTTCCCATTCTTACTAGCTTTTTCTAGAATCACTTCATAATTTTTTTTCTTACTTGCTCTTGTCTCTGTATCTGAGTCTTGCTATGGAATTGCTGTAACAGTGAGATTTCAACAGATTTCATCTACTTTCAGCCTGTACCTGCAAGATTTGGCACTAATCTGTGCTGTTCCATGTCATAGCATGAATACAAACCCCTTCAACCTAATATGCCTTAAAGGCACAATTTGGAGGTTGAAAGCACTTGTAATTTTAGTGCCTAACAACATGTCTGGATGAATAATTATTATGCATTCATTTTCCCAAGTGTTTTAAATGTTCAGCTATAATTATTATCTGACACAGGATTTGATGTCCATTTGCAGCTTTTTCTCCTCACTTTCTGTATGAAGTTGTTCACAGCACTGTTTTGAGACAGACTAGTGTTGAAAGAATAGTACTGCATTTTGGTAGAAGCATGCTGATTACATTCTGCAGGATTTTAATAGACAGGTATACCAGGTACCACATGTCTGTGATTTACTACAAGATTGATAAGAATCAATTATTGTACCACCTCTGGCTGGAAAAAGGGTGGAACCATCTAGCTTTTTAAATTATGCAATTCCAATAAAAAATAATGTTTTATCATTGAATTATCTGTATTTGCATGGTAAGCCTAGGTGTGAAAGGAAAGCTTATGGTACTAAGATTCTTTCTGTAGGAACCTTCTGTATGTTTATGCCAGTGTGTTTTGTGAGCATTTCTTGACAAAAGTGGATGAATGATACCTTCTAGTGTACAGACAAAACACATTGTGCAATATCTCTGTGGAATAATTGCTCAAATTCTTGTCCTTTGTTTTAATAAGTAATTAAGAATCTGACTTGCTGTTGTCTCTGAATTTAATTTCATGAAATCTTTATACAGAACATTTGTGACTTTTTTTCCAAATTGCTTATAGACATTCCCAGTAGAGATTTTACTTTTGCTTGTGGCATGAACAGGAGGTTATCATCAAATTTTCTATAGGTTTGATGCCGTATTACTATGCTAAGAGGTCACTTAAATAACCTTGTTAATTGATGCAAGGTTATTTATGCAACAGATCACTGACAGAGCAGAAAAAAACCCATTGTGTTGAGCAAGTTGGGTTGTTTTTTTTTTTTTTTTCCTAAAAGACCTGTTATCTACTTGTATTATTGTCCAATGCAGTGGCACATTGCAAAAATGACATGCAATGGATGTCATCTTTTAACAGCTTTCTTTGCTCATCAATTTTTCATAGGTAGGGTCCAGAACATTAAAATTTGGACAGGAGAAACTCCAGTAAAAAGAACTGCATTGAGATTCTCTTAGAGGCTTTCCTCTAAAATAATACATTGATATTCAAACTATTCTTTGTTCATTTGACTAATGAGGCTTTTGTTAGTTTCATGTGCTAAAGACAGTGGTTCTTCAACTGCTTATTAAAAAGGTCTGACTGACTGACTTACACATTAATGATAGAGAGGAAAGTCTCCTTTAAAGAGATATGCCTGTGAAGCAGAGACTAGACATCAAATCCTGGTGTTAAAACATTTTCTGAAAAAAAAATAATAAAAATCTGTGTGAGGTTCTCTGGTGTGGTGATGGCTACAGGCCTTTGAAAAAAAATAGTCTAAGATCTGCAAGACTGGTGNTCTAAGGATTTTTCCAAAAGAGGACACAGAAAAGGATTTGGTGGAAATGCATCAATAGGCTCAGAGTAGTATAGCATAATATCAAAACCAATAAAACTTAATAAATTCAAATAAATGAGGAATTATGGCAGAAACTCAGTACTCCCTACATAGTGTGAAGTGGAACGACAATGCAAAAATATGGACAACATTCCCCTCCTTTTTAAATTTTTCTTAGAAAGCTTCATTCAGATGATTAATTTCCTAATGTTTCTCAAAAACCCTTTAAGCCATTTGTAGGAAAAATGGGCTCCTTACTTAAAGATATTTGCAGCTACTGAAGTGTCTATCACTCTTTAGAAAGTACATGTCTTTGGAAGCTTCAGTGGGTTTTCTGAGAGAATGTATGATCTGAGGTTTTGTTTTCTTAATAAAAATTTAACTAAGGCATAAAAATTTAGTACCAATTCTACATCAATAAATTTTAATTTTGAGCTTTTGCGTAACTGGATATTACTAGTTGAGTAATATTTTTCCTGCTAATTTCATGTTGTATGAAGATAATTCTTACAGCAATCTCTTGATTACATATATGAAACCAGGATCATTCTACATTCTACAATACAAAATACTGGCTAAGTAGTAGTCATATAATATTATATGTATTTTTTAGCTGCTGTTGAAGGGTGTTAAGAATTTTCAGGTACCTGAGCACTAGAATCCTCATTTCAAGAATGGGCCACTTTCTTTGAGGCTATTTTGACAAAAAACTGCTTTTATTTACAATAAGTAATAAAAAGTAGCTGACTAATAATGCTGCCATTGTAAAATTGATTAATGTCTATTACTACAACATGGATGTTATAACATCTTTATCCCTTTTTCAATCCTTTTTGGACGGAAAAAAATGCTAACTAACACTTGGCACGACCTAAAAAGCCTGTCAGATTTTTTACCTCAAGTTGTTTCCTGTAACTCTTCTGGTTGTTTTGGATTCACTTTTTGCCTCTATTTCCCTAAAAGAAGTTTTTGTTCTCTGTAGCAAAGCATTTCTTGTTGGGCATTGATGCACTCCAGGGAACCTGTTGTTTCTGGCTGTCATATAACAATCTGTCTGTGAAACCCACCAGCTTAGTCAAACCTTAGGTAAATTCGTGTGGCAAAGAGGGGCAGTTGAGGATTTTTCTTTCTTATTAACATGTAGGCCTTTTCCAGTGTTGCACTCTGAGTGGTGTCAATAAATCCCTTCCAAAGAATTCTGATAACCTCCTTTAATTCCAGTCTAAGTGCTCTGTCTACTTGCAGTCTGAGACTTGATTGCATAGGGGTTTTTTTCTATAATATATTTTTACACATATTTTTGACTGCAGGTTTCAATGACAACGGCTAAATATAACCCTGAAAATGTTAAGACACAGTTAAAATTAGAAGACAATTTCATATAATCTGGTAGTGTAAAAGATACTGATTCCTTTGTCTCCAGAATGGTTCACCAGGTCCAAAATAGACACCCTGTATACCTGCACCTCATCTCCTTCCATAAGCAGAGAGACTGCAGCACATGCTTCATGGATGACAGGTGAATGGCATTGGAAGTTTTACCTTCAGGAAAACATATTAAAGTGTAAATGTAAACAAAATACAAATTAAAAAGAATAGTGTTTAATCTTGAATTTACTAGTATTGCTGCCTCTTTGGAAAAAATCCCATGCAAAGGGATTTATATATTTAAATAGTGCTGAAGCCTCTGAGTTGGTGTAATCAGCATACTGAAAATGGCAAAGAGATGGACAAGGTGAGCATGGGCTTAAAGGAAGACAATGCACACAATATATTGCACCTCAAATGAGGTGTCGAGGGTAATCAGATGTATAATTTGATGGGAATCTGTCACACATCTGCAAGGTTTACCAAAAATAAAAATTCAATTTGTAATAAATAAGCATCATCTTCCAGAATAAGCTCTCCAAATTCCTGCAAGCAATATAAAACTATACAATGCATAGAAGTTTGTTTCTAAAAAAAAAAAAAAAAAACAAAGAGAGAAAGTTGGACTAGCCCTGCAGGAGACTTTTTTAAAAATAATTGTTCATGCTCTGAGACATGAAGCATCTTGCAATACCCTCTGTAGAGCCAAATAATGTAAACAAGATTGATATTTTTAGCTATTGTACCAGTTTGGAAGCACGCTGAATACCAGATGATGTTAATCTAAGTCTTGATTTTGGGAGGTGCAGGTGTTTGGAGATTCCACAAGTTTAGTAAGAGGTATGCATGCCCAAGAGAGGGTTGGCAGCAGCTGCAGTCCCACTGAGTATTTTTTGTATGCAAGTTCTTTATGATCCCGTTCATGGCTGCCATGTATTCTTTATATATAATTTGCTGCAGCTTTCATTGTTCCCTTAATTTCTTGGTTCTGTAGTGCTGTGAAGAGCCCAGCGCTGGTGACTTGAACTATGCTGTTCAAGTCCTCCAAATGTGCGTATTTTGGGCTTAAGATTGGTGTGCCATTTACCTGTTAGGCAGTGATAAAGGCCAAATCAAAGATTGAACCGCTAACTGCTCCAAGGACAGGGGCTAGCAAAGGTGCTAGCACTTCAAAGTAATTGTCATGCTCTCATTCTGTAGAGATTTTTTTGAGGTGGATATTTTGTGCGTGTTTATGTGTAATTCAAGGCTTCAGCATGGCAGAGAGAGAGAGAGAAGGTGGCCTCAAAAGGGTTCTTTTAAGAACCCGAAAGAGCAAGAATTGTTATGTCTGTTTTATCTTCAAGCATCAGAAAGACTTTAATTAAGATATCCCTGGGTTCATGTGAGTTTGCTACAGCTCACTCACCGGGAGGGTTTTCTAAGCTCTTGAAACTCATTTTTAATGATACTGCTTCCAGAGAAATATCTGAAGAGAATCACTGAGAAATGCAATATATATTGTATTATCATATCATGTACTGTTACTCTTGTAACCCATCATAGCTGATTTATGTGAAAAATAAATATGGAAAGTCTAGTGGTCTGTCCAGAGAAATAGGAGACAAGAACATTCCAGTTTTAATTAATAGTTTGATTCCCTTGTAACCTTGTTAAATTTACCTAAGTCTCTTTGTGCCAGGTTTCTTAATCTTCTTGCCAATGATGACTGAAATAACTTTGTTTTAAAAGCATTCCTATTAGCTTTTAATGTTATCATCGTTACAAAATGTGCATACAAAAATTAAATCCTTTGTGCCTCCGTCTCTCATCTCTAAAATGGGGGAAGGGGGGGGGAATGCACACAATATTTCCTGCTTCACAGGCAGTTTGGAAGTGGAATTTTGAAATTTTTGAGAGGTGTTAGATATTATGGTAATGAGGGCAATAGAAAAACTCATTAACTTGTTAATAATTAATTAGCTAGTAATTGTGAAGGTAATAGAAAATGGAAAGAGCTGTGCAATGAAAAGCTCAGAATTACTATTACTAAGAATGTGTCTTATTTTTGAAGACGGAGCTGATTTTAAAAAAAGGAAGAAGACTGCAAATGGAGATAATTTTTCAGGACAGGAAATAATGCAGAGTATGAGCACTATAGCTTAAAAGCACAGCAGAAAACATATTAGACTGGACACTATATTCTGCTCAAAAAGGAACCCCTCATTTCAGTTAGATTCCTATAAACTATTTATCCTGGTATGAAGCAGGTAGGCAACAGCAATGTTAGATCAAGATACTCCCAGCTACTTGGAAGAAGCTGCATGATTTGTAAAATTATATTTAAGTCAGGTTCTTTGAAACGATACATGTATAGGTAAATAGATACATTTATCTATTTATTTTTTGATAAACCCCTGTTAAGGTCCCTTGAAATACTAGATTACTGTGTCAATGATTTACTTACATGGATATTATTAATGTTTTCTTCTTAACACAATCATATTAAATTTTAATGACATGGATTGTAATATCTAACTGGTATCTGGAAGCTTGTGGATAGCCCAAAGCTTTTATACAAATTTATATGTATAAAGCTCTCACTGATATACTTTGCCAGTAGATATTGTACCTTGAGTAGTCAGCTCTGCAAATCCCTTCTCACAAAAGATTAAAAACATCCTCCTATTACATCTAGAGACTTCTTTTTGTTATTCAAATACATGAATATATTTAGAAAAATGTATATGATTTTAATGCCTTAAACCAGAAAGCTACCTTGATTCCCATTAAAAATTGGAATATTTAATGTTTTTGCTGCTTCTGTGGCACTTTTTTTGATATTGTGAAGAACAAAAAATATTTCTGAGAACATATAAAACAAAAAATTGCGTTTGAAGTATTATAATAAAACAACCTTCTTCTTTTAATGCTAAGTCCCTTTTTAATGAAGATCCTCTGGCAGCTCTTGAATGTATAACTAGTTTATATCATGGGATGAAGCTGTCTGTTCTGATGATTGACATGAGCCCACATTACAATGTGATTCTGAAAATTAGTCCATAGAGGTCTTTTTCAGGTACTACTCAGACTGAGAGCTGCCCTCCAACTACAGTAGAGCCTTTTTAACCCCACTCATTGGTATTCTAATCTGGAAGTGCTGTCCTGCTTTTTAAATAACCCAGGCATTCAGGCTAGTTACCCCCCTTGACACATTACTTAGCCAAAGGATTCAAATGAGATTCAAGAAACATGCAGTACAGCACAAAGGGATTGGAATATGCACAATTAATAATCACACAGTTAATTCATTTTTAATACAAGGAGGTTTTCTGAATTTTCACATTCAAATTTGTAACACAAAGTAGTTGCTGTCTATTCCCATTATGCTGCCAAAATACTGTAAGGATAAAAAATTCCCTATATTTGTCTGTCCATGTGAGTATCTGGTTGGGTGGGTGCATGTACGTGCTAAAAATAAGTCTGGATAACACTGAGATTATAATGCAAACAGATAAAAGCCAGAGGGTTCAGACTTAAAGATGTCTTCAGTCAACTGTGAGCAAAAAGACCCCTGGCATAAGTCAAAGGATGGATGACATTTAGCTTACAGTGGCAAATACCCTAACTATTGCCAATTTTTGTCAATGGTTTGATCAGTCTGTGTTTTCTTTGCCTTTCTTATTGTTTGTTTTCTGTTGGTTCTTGCTTATATTTTTTGGGTAGATGAGTGTAGTATCTCTTCTAATTGATTATACAATATTGCCTCCAGGGGAAGTTCCCCACTGACAATGTAGAAAATATTATCTTAGGCATTACCAGCCACAGAACTTGAAAACTAAAAAGAGTATTTTCCTAAAAACTTAGTTTGGAGCTTATATTTTTACTGCACATCGTTTTATGGGCTTCTAATGTTCCTTCTGTGTTGTGTTGTTTGGGGCACATGAGAACTGAACACAGAAACTTTTTAGAGAATAATAATTATGCTGAGTGAAGGCCACTGCTCAGACCTTTCTAAAAAGCTATCTGTAGATTACCAGCCATTGTCACAGGGATCTGCCAGATAAATACAGTGCCTGCACTTTATTGTCAGTAGGAAGCTGACCTTTACCAACAGTTACCATGTTGAGGCATGATTCCCTACTCCTTCCTTTTGTGTGGCCCCTACTGCCCTCTGCTCAAGTTATTCAAGCCTTCTGTTAGTAAATTTTACCCCATGAAGAGTGCCTGCAAAAAATTATCCTCAACTCCTACTTAAGTGCTGTTTTAAAGACTTAAGTGGTCCATAAAGCTTTATGTTCTCCCTACACAAGGATCAATTTCATTCTCTGTGTTTCACCAGGGTCTATTTGAAGAGATGTGTGTAAATGCTGCTTTTGCATGCATGTGTTTATTTTTCAAAAGAAGGGATTGAACTATTTCCTTCCAGCAACTAAATCTACCTAATCGTGCCTGGGACACAAACATTTCCTAAACCAAAAAGTGGCTACAATATTTTGAAAATTGATAGTAAGAATAGCATAGCATGCTTGAAAAAATTTAAGAGAAACTCAGCTGCAGATATTTAAATAATTAGAACGTGAAACAGAAGCTTACTTTGCCAAGTTAGTATCTTTGATTCAAAATCGTGCATCTGTTTGCAGGAAAAAGAATTGCCATTTTTGTATTAAAGTAGTCTTAAACATCCCCAGACAAAGTTTTCCATGTCTGATGTACTGGGTAGTAGAAGAAATGAAATTAGATAAAGAATACATGAAAGGGAACTGGAGATATTTTGCTTTCAGCTATATGATGATTATTTATCACAGCAAGCAGCAGTTTTTGGGAGGTGGGGAAGGAGCCTGTAGACACAGTTGTTGGATTGAAGGTCAACTCCTGGATCCTGTACCAGTCCTGTGGTATACAGTGTGCACTTGGATTGCCTCTGTCTGTAGGGTTTTTTCCTAGCAGCCCTTTTGTAAAGGAGATGGAAACTGCACCAATTGAAATGCAAACCTGAATTTAAAAGACAGTTTCTAATAGTGCTGAACAATTCACTGATTGTTATTTGTCAGTAAAATAATTGCTCTGAATCAAACCAGTAGAGCTACCTCAATTGAAGTTTTTAAGCACAATTTTTCTGAAATCACTCTGATATCTTGTGAAACATGGCCAGAAATGCATATGTGCAGGATTTTTGTTACTTTTTAGATTACGTAAATCAGTATTGCTTGCACCTTTTTTCTGAAATAGCACTGACAAGTGTTCATAATCAGATACAGTTGAATGGTGTTGGATAGGGTTACATCTAGATATAGAAAATTAATACATTTGTAGAGGCATCACTACCGTTAGTGTCAAGGCATCACTGTTAGAATAGTTCCCAAGGATCACACAAGAATGGGATGTTTTTAGACTAAATGCTCAAACATGAAAAGAATCTCTTGTTGAGGAAAGGGGATAGCAGAGGACGTAAAATTTTAGCAGTGAGCAGTCAAGAATCTTTAGATGAAACAAATATATTTAAATCTTAAAGATTTTTTTCCCTATCAGTGATGATCAAAAGGTTCCTTCTTTTTAAAGCAATCTTCCCACAACCCTCTCTTTTGCCCTCAAACAAGAACTAATATTTCTCTTCAGAAGCACTGTTGGGCTTCTGAACGTATCTATGTAGTCTTGCTGATTGCTTACATGTTTTTCTGTGTTTTGCTGGTGCCTTAGCATTATCTTAAATTTAGTATGCATTCAGTATGCTATTACATCTTGCAAATACTCTGTACAGGCTTGTATATCTGAGCTACCTGTAAGTAGTGGGTAATAGTTCATTAAATGTGGGATTTAAGTTTTTAATCTTGAACACACTTGACTCTGGAGATTCACTGTGGCACTGAAGCAGTAGTTGCATTTTTTTGTTACAGTAAAATCACCTTATGGACTGCAAATCCCATCGTAATGGCAAAGGGACAGTTTGTTAAACCCTGGTTTTATTATGTTTGTTTCCAGTTAGGATCATATTCTTGTTCTTAGTCCAAAGAACTGCATTGCAGGTAGAGCAAATAATACCTTCTCAAAGTACAAAAGGAAAAATGTACACAAAAACTGTCCCCTACAAGTAATCTTGGGAAAGTGGTATCCTGAATGGAAAAAGATAAGTCAGGAGTGGTTGTGTAGGGCTGTGAATCTCACAAAGATGCTGGCTTTCCTCAGAGGGTGCTACGATCCCAAGCATGGTGCTGGTCCATGGTGTGGACGAGCAGCAACAGGCCAAGTCTAGTTGAGGTGAACTTTCTATGGCACTTTCTATGAACTTTCTCTGAGGTGCTTTCTATGGCACTTTGGGACCATTCTCCTCTCAGGTGTCATTGTCTCAGCCTGGTGTCCATGTGCAAAACTAAAAGCAAGTCCAAGGTTGGACTTGCACTGTGGCAGTTATTAAACTGCCCCTCTTCCTGTTGCTCTGGGGGGACTGAAGAGCAAGGTAATGTAACTAGATGAGAAATATTTTTCTGACCCCTAATCTAAAATACCCTTTAGTTGGCCTATCATGGAGTTTCTTACTGCATTGATTTTGGGTGTGTGTGGAGGTAGGAAGGGAGAAGGATTCTCAAGAAATTCTCTCCCCCTTCCTCCCTGCTTTTTTCCCCCTCTCATTGAATAACCTGAGAAAATCCATAAACCTTGGCACAGCAAAATAACACTCAGGCAGACCTGTCTGATTATGCTGTAAACTGTCTTGTGGATTTAAGTTATAATTGTATTACAAATATAACAGCTTTTCTGGTGTAAAAAATCAAGAAGGCGGATTAAGAGACCATATGGTATATAATGGAAATGAAGTAGTTTTTATTTTGCTGATGTGGAGGGTGGAAGTAAAGGAATTGTTTTGGTTAAAATAGACAGTGTAACAGCAGGATGGAGTGGAAAGGCCAAGGACATCTACCTGTTTACTATGGCATTAATTCCTTCACTGCTCTTGAGTACCACTACCTGGGTGAAGCACTTATTTCCTCAATATGCAGAAGCTGAGACAGTTTCAGACCTTGGCATGGCAGTAGCTCCTCTTTCTCCTTTAAGCCGCTGAAGAATTACACAGGCAGTTCTAGACCCTTGCCCTTCTGAGAACCAGCGAGTTTAGTCTGAAGGAAATAAAGTGTTAAAACTCTATGTTAGCACCTGGATACAATTTTTTTTCTTTTCCTGGTCTTTTACCAGAGTTTGGCTATTGAAGCTGTCAGCCTGGTGCATCTGTTTGGACTTGTGCTCCTCATGCCATTTTCCACTGGCTGTACAGGTCTTGCTTTTGCTTATTTGGCAATGAGATCTTAAGCACTTTTTGCCTGACAAGCATATGTATGATCAAAAAGGTCCCCCTCCTCCCTGCCCATTTATGTTCACACTATAAATCTGCTTTCTGGCCTTAGAGCTGATCTCATCAGGAGTAAATCCAGACCATCACTTTCAGACAGTTATATTGAGAGTGTAACCCCGTGTGTGTATTAGCCTCTCTCTTTTGTGAAGCAAGGTTTAAACGCTACATCAACAGATTTAAATGGACAGTTACTAAAATCAGCAAGATAGTCTCATGTAAGAGATCCATAAATTTTCTGGGAAATATTTTTCAAGTGTGAGGCAGTTTCTGAGATCTAGGTTGCTGTAGCAGGAAGTACTTTGGTAGATGAACTTCTAGAGCTACTGTTTGATTTATTGTTGTTGAGGATTTTTTTGTGGTTTTTGCGGGGGAAGGGTGGTTTGGTTTGTTTTTTGGGGTTTTTTTTGTCTGTTTGTTTTGGTTTGATTTGGTTTTAAATTTATTTTTTTTTCTGTGAATGGTGAAATGGTTAAATCTCCAGACCAAGCTGGGTTGCTTTGGAGTAGGTGCAGAAATTAGAAGAGATTTTAATTTTATACCTTGCCATTAAATTATTGCATATCTTTACAAACAGGATTTGGCTGGTTAGTAAGAACACTTTGTTGTTATTCATCAATAGAGTTTAGGATCATAGAGTTTCTCCTTCCACTGAAGTCTTAGAGCAGTTTTGAATGCATCTCTCTCTCTCTTATGATTGGGAAGTTGTGGGAGGGCTTTAATCCCTGAGTATTCACATCCCTCTTGCACTTCTGTGCCTTTGGTTAAGTAGAGACAGTAACTACGAGTCCCTCAGTGACTAAAATGCCAAACCACACACGACACCCTCTTTGCACTCCCTATTAAAATTTTACAGGTCAAAAATCCAAAACCCACTTAATAAAAATTGTTCTTCATCGTAAGTGACAAGAGAGAGCAGGTCAATCTATGGAATAATGGTGCAGTAATTAGAACCTTTGTAGTTGATAAAGTGTGACTGTTAATCAATGTTTGGCTAATTAATCAATATTTTAATCATTAGACCTTTTAAATTTGTTTTAATGAGCATTTCCTCTAATTCCCTTGATCCTGTTGCTTCCAACTCTTCTATTATCTCTGTTAACCAGCAAAGTAGGTGCTCATATACCCAGATTATGCTGTGGTTTTGTAAGGTTTTTGTAGTTTACAGCAAAGATACATTAATATTTCTGAATTTGTGCAAATTCATGTTCTTAAATAGAAAAAGATTTTTTACAGTATATGCCCAGTCCATGTTTGCATTAAGAGCTGTGTTTGAGAGAATGAGCCTTCACAATGGTGCACTCCACTGATAAATTTTGATACATTAATAATCTTTACCTAAAGAAGAAGTGTAAATTGAGACACGTTACTAAGGGACAGTTACTCCTCAAACATCCTTTTCTTCTCTCTAAAAACCTTACCAAACGCTATCAAAGTATTTCTCGTACTAATGGGTATCAGGAATTTGCTGCCCATCTGCTGGCAGGGAGACAGACTTGGCTGAACTCTGCACAACAGAGGCCTGTTTCATTGACTTTGATTTCTCACTGGTCTCCTAAACCCTTAATTTTATTCCCCTTTCTGTTCTAAATTCATTAGTGGTTTTGTCCCCTGCAGACCAATACAGATTTTTGGGATCTCTCCATAGCATTATCTCATGAGGTTTTTTTTTTTAGATTTAACCAAAAATTTGTCAACTAACTCGATTTTTTAAAATTAATAATGCTGTCAATGTTTACAGAATCTGCATTTCTAGTTAGCAATGATTACTTAGTGTCAAAATAATTCATCATATCCTCTCCCATTGAGGGCTTGAATTATCATCTGTGATTTCTGGTTTTCAACTGAATTTTGGAAATTAACATATATATTTTGGAGGCATTTCTACACTGTTTGCTGTACCAAGCTTCCAGCTTTAAATGTAAATTGTAGATGTGTTAAAAAAGTAACTTGCATCAAAGTAGTGGATTTTCAGATAAGTCTGTGTAAACCTGATGCAGTTATTACAGGGGTATTTTTGCTTGGTTTTGGTATTAGTTTTGAGGTTTTTTGGAAGCCCTTTGTCTTCCATTGCCACCTCAGAAAATATCTGGTCAAAGGCTACCAGACTAGGTTCTAAAATAGTATATCACTTTAGGAAGTTTTGAGTCTCTTAATCTTATTTTTAAGTTGTTGCCAGTTTCCTTTCCTACTTATCCATCCTTCCTTCTCACCCACGTGCCACTTTCCATGCTCTCATTCTTCAGGACAGGAATAGCATTAAAATTCCATACAAAACTGTTCGAATGGCCTTAAGGTTTTTTTTTTTTCAGAAATCAAAGGGAGAAAGACCTTATGATAAGGCAGTTGGGTGTTCAATCTGTCCACAATGTCCAGCAATGCAATAAAAATACCTGCAGTGACCCATGGGCACTCTGTTTTGCAGCACCAAGGACAGTAAAAAGACCTGCTCCTTGTATTTAGCAGGGTACAGAACACTTATGTGTTCTGATGAGCACCCAGGCACTGGGCTCAATAACTGCTTCCAACAAGGAACTGAGAAAGACTTATAGAATTATATCCTTTTTGTGCTGGGATTCCTGTTCACAGGAAGGCTGGCACCTGAAATTCAAGGCCCAGCTTTGCAATTGTGATGAGTGCAGTCAGCTGAGAGTGCTCTGTGCTGCTCAAGAAACACTGAATTTCTCACAGAATGGGATCTTTGGAAAGATTTGAGTGTGCTTTTGTGAGCATTTGCCTTTCCTCTACAGAGCACTTAAGAGCAATTGGACAGAGAGAAAACAGAATTCTTTCAAAGTTCAAATGTAAATCTCTTCAGAATTATGTTCTCTAGAGGAGAGTAAACAAATAAATATAGTAAGAATTCCATTAAAAATATTGCACTTACAGAGAACTTTTCTTCTGTCTTATAGAGCTTTTCATCCAAGGATCTCAAAGGGCTTTATAGATGGTACTTATCTAACCCTCATAACACCTTTGCAAAGTAGCACTTGGGTATAATCTTCATTTTCAGATAAGAAACCAGAAATGGAGGCACAAGAGAAGGGAGACTGGAAAATAGAACTTGGGTCTCCTGGCCTTAAGGTTAATATAAGAGAATAATATAAGAGAGATTATTGTAAATAAATGATATTTGGAAGGTATTAAAATACCACATAATCTGAAGTTAATGGTAACCTTGTCATTTTATATTTGTGTTTTCTTTGGCATTCTGTTTTTCTAATTTACAGATATTGATGCTTCTTGTAATTATTTTTGGGTTTAATTTTTTTTTTTCTTCTGGAAAACAGTTGATTTACAACAGGCAGTCTTAAGGATTGTTGTAGTTCTAGTTCACCTTTAATCATATCATATTCTAATGATTAATTAATTGTGTCCTATTCATTGTTCTGTCTGGAGAATAGCCATTTAATATCTGATCCTATTCCTCTAAATTTAGATGAAGAGATAAATATCAGTGGTAGAAAAGGAGGGGAAATAATTCCTATCAATTTTATGTACAAGATCAAAATACTTTTAATAGTTCTGTTTTACATTAAAAAAAACAAATGTTTTTGCATTTTCCACTACTGCAAAACATAAAATTTACATATATTATTTATCTCAAGGCTTTTTCATCTTAAGTAATTTGTCCATATCACATTTCATCTATGTCTGCTAAAGAAATGCACAATTCAGAGCAGAACATTTGTCAGCATCTTTCACACGTTCTTTTTAAGCATCCGATGCTAATTGCAGTTGAAATTTTCTGAAACAAAAGGTATACTGTTCTATAATCTCCAAAAAATGGTCCCAAATGTTCCTTAGAGAGTTCAAGGGAACCAAAATGCACTGTCAGTCTGATACAAGCAGTATTAAGCACAGCCATTTTAGTGGATGAAATATTCAGTAGTTTCAATTACTACTAATTTGAGTCTAAGTTACTTACATAATGCAAGTAATATGTTTAAGAAATGGCAGTATTGATTTTGTTTGTTGGAAAATATCATTAAGCCTTGAAGGAGAGGTGTGGAAATTGAGTCTAGGTGAAAGTTTTCCTCTCTAGATAAGTGAAAATTTTGTAACATATTGAGCTGTAATGCCTGAATTATTTACTGGTGGTTTTTATGTCCTTTATTCTGTATCTTCACCACCTTTGGAAGACTTGGGTCTCAGATGGCTGGTCTGCACACTGTCTTATACAATATACATGTTCTCATAGTGTATTGTAGAATATTGCTGTTTTTGACAAAACTAGGTTGAAGTAAAACATACTGAGAAACATCTTTTCTCACATAAATTCTGGAAGCTTTAGCATGGAAGAGAAGTGAAAAAAACCTCTCAAAATTAGGTTTCCAGTGCAGCTCATCTGAGGGCCTTCAGACAGGGAGGTTTAAAGAACTAGATATTAAACTGAAAACACTGGAAGTCATTTGAGGTTTTTAAGAGCAGGTTACCCTTGAAAGCAATAATCATTACACTGAAAATAACCCCAATCCAAACCTCACACCCCACTTGGATACAAAAAAGAAGCCTGGTAAATCTGTAGAAATGCTTGTTTGTAAAATGTGTATATATATGTACACAGGCAATAATTCAAATTTATGGGCTATTCCAGTAAATTAACAGCTATTAACACTTAGGGCGCAAAAAAGTGATTCTGATGTTACCATCAGACAAGTAGCTCAGATATATTGACCCTGCCTGGGCCCAGTGTCAAAGGAATAAGCTCAGGACCTGCTGGGCCTGGCAACACAGAGCGTCTCATGTGATACAAAACCTAAACTTTCATCCAGCCTCTCAGGAAGGACTGGTGCTGTTTATACTGAACAACCAAGTTGTAATCTAACTGAAGCATTTCTTTATGAACAGTGTAGACATATTTTGAATCATGGGAAGTTTTAAACTCTGGCAATACAAGCCATATGGGATTCTTAACTTTGATGAAATCCGATGGATCTTTTCAGACATGGTCATGCTGAGCTTAAGACTAAAAGAAAAGACTCAAACAATCTCTTTTGATAATTATTTCCAAATAACAGTTTGCAAAAAGCATGCACAGGCTGGCTTACCATACTTTCTTTGACATTAGATTTTGAAATATTAACATTTTTCCTGTCTGCAATTTTCGTATTTTCTTTTAATTGTGTGACAGTTTGTTCTGATAGCCACTGCTGAGCACTCCCTGCACATTGAGGCAAATAGTGATACATTGACAGGGAATCTGCAGGCTCCTTTCTCCAAGACACTGCCAGGTGCTGGAGTAGACCTAGATAAAATGTAAGCCTGTGGACTGTGCCGTTCAATTATCCAGCGTTTGAAAATTCAAATTTCAAGCTAGGATATTTCACAGACATGAAATCTGCCCTTACAAAAATGATGAAGTAAACTCTCAAGAGTTCTTGATCAAAGTTAGCTTGTTGAAGAAGAATCTAATATTCTTGCAGATAGACAAAGTATTGTTATGAATCAGCAATTAACTAGAAGGTTTTCATGCTAAGAAAATGGGTAAGAGGTGCTTCAAGTTTTTCTATAAAATTTAATATTTTTTAACAAGTTGGAAGAATAGGAAGATAGAGTGAATAAAACAAAGACACAAGCGCTAATTCTTAAAGTCAAATTTTGTTGCATGATACAAGAGCCTGTTGGTCAATTATTTCCAGAAAGTTTGTTGCACTCTGGCCTTAAAGTGAATTAATGACAGGACCTCCCATTTTCCTCAATTCATTGGCTATAAAAGTGCTACAGAGTTGCTTTGATTTTGTGAAATCTATCACTGAATTGTAAACAAGAGAAAAATGAGACAATATTACCTTTCTGAAGTAAAATAATATTTTAAAAGCAGAAACAGTGGCTGATGTGTATTTATGCCAGTGTTTGATGTCATTAGTATAAGTACTTTCCTTCTGGGTATCTGTAGCTCCACTATACAACTAAATCATTGTTTTGTTCATAGGAGAGAAAATCAAAGATTGACGGCGTGCATGGTGCAGCATGTCAGCCTGCTTTTGGTACAGAAACAATGTGTTACCCTCTACTTTATCAATTGTATGAGGCTTCAAGGATGAATATCATGTTTCTGGAATTAATTGTGATGCACAGGCTGGAGGAGTGGACAAATTCAGGAGAAAAGTGAGAAAATGGGTTAATTAAAAAATTAAAAGGAAAAGGCATATGTTTGGCTGTGGTATTCCCAAACTTCCCAGTCATCACAGCTCATCATACCAGTGAATCATGGAAGTCACATGCACATATATGAACACCTTATCCTGACGTTTCTATTTCTCTGCAGGAGCTGCAGCATTTTGGCATCACCTCTTTCATGTATGATAACAACTTTCTATGAGTGTGAAATTTTTCTAAAATCATGCCATAACCTTCTAGAAGGGCAAAGCCATGGATCAAGGGAGAGGTCCCTTGCTGAGTCCTGGGAGCCATGTTGGGATAGGGAAAATGAGCACAGGTGTTGGTTTCCTTTCATACTTCTGCATCTGAATCCCTTACAAGCACACACTACAAATCTGCAGTGGTGTAGGATAATGCAAGTAGAAGTTTACCCCAAATGCCTTTTCAGTAAATCCTCTACCTGATTTTGTGTATGTTGCTGATGAAGATTACTGCATTATTTATTTTAAAATAGTGTATCCTTTTTGAGAGTGCAGATTTTCTGAGGTCAGTTTGCATGTGGAATTAGGGCAATTGACAAATGCATTCCTTTTTCTTTTAAAACCATCTACCTCTTCCATTAGATCCTCAAAAAAAAAGAAAAAAAGAAAAAGGATTTTCTCATCTGATCAGCCTTTATCCTGTATGATTTAGGAAAGGGAAGGGATTACTGCCTTTATTTCTAGTTTAAAGGTGTTTGGATTTTGGTGAGCGTGAAGATGAGAGATATCTTCTTGAGTATGTCTGTCCTAGTTGGATATATATATTCAAGAAATGGATAATGGGCCAAATCCCCATTGAAGTGAAGTCAAAAGAACTCTGGTAATATAGACTAGGTAAGGATTTGGCACTGACAAGAATATGAGTGCCACAGCTCACTGGGTGTTATTGCAAAAAGTCTGTCTCTTGCTGGCATTGACTTTCAAAAACAAGCTGTGCTTAGCACCTCTGAGTTTATAAAGATCACACAGCAACCTACATGCTATCAAAGCTTCAGGAACAAATAAATAAGCAGCTTATCTCTCAAGGTCTTTCCCCCTGATTTTATTCTAAGTGACAATAGAACCAAAGTTGTAAAGCACTATAAGATCTTCAGCGCAAATATGTGTTGTATATTTTTTCACATTGTCTGAATCTGCTATTGGATTATTTTCCCTAACAAATTGTAATATTAGGGGGTTTTAGATCTGTCAGAGCTCTGAAATTAATTCTCACTTTTGTTCTACAAAAGTCACGCAATATTTTTCACACATTTGCTTCAGGAGAAATGAACCTCCATCACCACATGCACATTTAAAAAAAGAAATGTCAGCTTTACGAATCTCTATCTTTGTACTGTAGTCTTTGCATAGCTATCTGTGTCTGCACCGAGAAAATTCAGGGAAGCTCCATTGTATTTTAACCTTTGAAGCAGATACCCTGAATGAGCGAAAAACCAAGTAATTTCACTCATCCCTTGAGAAATATAATGAAAATCTTAAGGCAAAAATTTGCTCATTGTCTGAGGTAGGTGTGTAAAATTTCACACAGCAAAGATGACAACAAAATAAGATTTCATAACTACTTTTCTACTATTGTTCTTCATCACCTGTGAAATAATAGCAATCACGTTCTTGCTCTAATTCTCTCATTCCAGTAAAATCCATATGTAAAACTGATGGAGATGACTGAGCAAAACCACCAGGCAGTCAGGACTTTTCAGCAGGAGGGAATCATTATAAGTATGAATCACACAAAGCAATATAAGCAGAAAGGCTATCTTGTCCTGGCTTTTAATTCAGTCTCCACTACCTACTTTCAGAGTCCTCTCTTTCAGCAACCAGCTCTTCAAGACATCCCTCTCATGGTGAATGGTGGAGTAGCTTGTGCCTTTGTCTCTTACCATGTGATACCTGACACTTCCAATGTAAAGTCAGCAAAGGCACATGCCTGGAACGAACTGCGTTGAAAAAACTGTTTGGAAAACAATTTTTTTTGACTGCTTAATTAACTTTTGTTCTGTGTCCAAATGCCAAATGTGAGAGAGGAAAGTCATGGATGGTATTTAGACTATTATCAATGTGTTTGGCCACAGTTTGGGATGAGCCAACATGTCTTTTTTATATTTCCTTTGATTCCTTGCTGGCCTGTATCATCTTTTACTGTCCCATGTTGCCATCGTGTTTGGTGGCTTTGCGCAGCGGCAGGGGCTGCTCCGGCTCCGGCAGATCCCTGAGCTGGCTGCAGCGGGAGGCCTGGCAGGAGCTGCTGCTGTCGGCTGCTCCCACATCCCCGCTCAGCCATGGCCCCGTGGCGTGCAGCCCCACACAGACCATGTGCCACGCGTTTCCTCCTGCCATGTCATCGCTCCTTAGCGTCTGGAGCTGCCGCTGCCTTCCGCAAATGAGCCCTGCGTGAGTTAAAACAAATAAAGCCTCTTGCTGGCCCCCTAACGTACCATTGCCTGCTCCAGGAGGAGGGAAGGAATCTGTCATTACCTTGGACAGATTAGAGGCCCTACAGGTACTCACCTGAAGTCGGCCACTTACCGTCCTTTCCCTGGGCTGAGTCAAACCTTACATATGTTCACCAGATGGTGGATTCCCATAATTATTATTCTGCAGGCTGGAACAACATGAGGAGAATGAGGAACTTAGCCCATATACACTCTTCTCCATCAAATCTACTCACATGTGAATTGAAATACATTAGCACAAAGTGGTACCTAAAAATTTGAAATATAGTAGCCCAATAGTAATAATAATATGTTATTAGTGATATTACCAAGCATTGCATTTACTCTGGCAGAGCTTCTTGAAGAACAAGGCATCATCTTAAACGAAAACCACTGCATCTCTGATCATTAGGGCTGCCTGGCCAAAATATAGAATTAACCAAAATATAGAGTTATCAAGATATTTCTGCCTTTCCCCACCCCTCCACACCTGATCAACTCATAGATTAGTGTCACATTTTTAATGTTAAAATGTGATTTTTGATACCATGGAGTGTTCATCTTATCTCAAATTGCAAATTTAAGAAACCTTAACAATATATCAAACTTTAGGATGAAACCTCTGTATGATCTCGAGGGTTTTTACTGGGGCTGACAGAGTTCAATGTTTTCATTAGCAAGCTGGATGATGATGTAAAACTCAGCAAATTTGCTGAGGACACTAAGTGACAGATAGGAGATGATAATCCCATCCACCAAAGCTTCAGCTGAGTAGAAGTGAGGAACTGGAAGGCTGATCTGACAGAAACCTTTGACAGTTCTGCATTTGAAGAAAAGTAACTCCTCGTGTCAGTACGGACTGCAGCCCAACTGAATGCATGACATTGCTGGGAATATGAGGGATACCAACAGTGTGTGCATATGCGAAGTAAGGTAACACATTCTCACATTAGGAGAAACATGGCTAGTGGATGGAGGCTGGGTATTAGGAGAAACATGGCATAGGCTGGGTATTACCTGGAATACTGTATCCAGCTTTGGGCTGTCCTTGTGCTAGAAGGATGTTGAAATGTTAGACATGATTTAGTAGAGGACCCACAAGAAGTAAAGGACCTCTTGTACTTGACCTAAGATGAGAGGTTGAAGGGACTGAGTTATTTAGGCTGGCAAAGAGGGAACTGAGAGGGGAAGCAGAAGTATCCTACAACTAGAGAGAGAATTCTTCTTTATAATATCAATGGTAAAGAAGAGACACTTGCTTGAAATGTTTTCACTAGGAGGGTATCTAAGTGCTGGTGCTGGTTATGCGGAGAGGTTGAGGAATTTTCATTTGTGGAAGTTTTAAAAACTTGGCTTGCTCTGGTGTTGGTGGGGTGTCTTCTTGAGAAAGATATTTAGGTGAAGGCCCTTCCCTGGGCCTCTGTGGCTGCATTTTAACTCACAGCTATTTAATGTCTGAGAGAGTTTCTCGTACCCATCCTGTGACTATTGTCCTGTGTGAAGCTGTGGGTTCTGCTTTGTTCATTTAACAGGCCTCACATGAACTAGCAAAACTAAGCACTTCTGTCCTAACAAAGCTAAGGGAGAAACTTATCTGTAATCTGACAGAATTGTCTGAGAAAATCTAGTCTGTGGAGAAAGCATTACAAAGTTTACTTGTGGATATCAGACATTTTGCTTCTTTCCCCTAAATGCTGTAGTCCACATTCATGTCAGCATCATCATATTTGCTTGTTTCTTTTGATAAGGCTGCTGCCCAATTTCATCATTCTTAAAGGTTGAAAAGATTCCCCCATGTTAAAACTTTACTACTAGAATGTATGGCTAAAATGTTGAAAGATTTAATTGCATTGTAAAGAATGCCAGGAAGTTCTTAAAAAATCTTGAGGAACTTCTCACTGAAGCTACTTAAAACTACTAATTAAAATATTAAAGAAAAAAAAAGCCAACAAAAACCACAAAACAAAACAAATTCTTTCTTTGCCCTGCTCTCATATCTCAAATACTGGAACTTCTAGCATTTCGAGCTGCAGATCTTTAGGAACTTCTTTGAGTACAATTTTCAAGCTTTCTGATGTTTTCTTTTGCTGTGCCAAATGTTGAAAAGCAGTCTTGTCTCGTAAACATGCCAGTACCAGCGAGAGAGTGCTATAGTGTTAGTCTCATGGGAGCTCTCAGTGAAAGGGATAGAAAACTCACCTTGAGATTCAGCAATTAGAAATGTGCAACCACATGAAATTTTATAGTTCTGACTGCTTCAAGGGGTTTTGCAATATTCTTAACTTTTGATGCAGAGATATTAAAACTACCATGTAGAGGTGTGGCAATACCTCACTCTCCTGGAAGGTAATAAAATATCATGTTAATCAGTGGTCAGTCTCTTTGTGATATGGCAGAGCCACACTGTTATGACAAATGGCTTTAAACAAGTTCAGTGCTATAATTATGGAAAAGGTTACATTGTTCTACAATTATCCTTTTAATCAATCTTGCAGGATAATCATCCTGCCGAAAAATCTGTTTCTCAATACCAATTTCATTATCTAGGTGATTCTCATCACTAATCATTAGAGTGTGATTCACTACATTCTTAACAACTCCTGTTTTAACTTTAAATGGGTGATTAGACTCAATATACAGGATATTACCTGCACTATCGTCTTTATAATACATTCTCCTTCCCAACTGTCAGGCCATCTCTCCACTAATAAATGTAAAAAAGCATTTCTTATTAACATCCTTTTCCATAGTAAATCATATTCAAATGAACATTACTAATGAAAGAGAACAAGGGAGAACAGCTCTTTCCCTGATGTTCCATCTTTCCAAACATTGCATGGGAAAACGTGGGGCAAGACTGGAAACCTCCAGGCTGCTCTGTGAGGTTGCTGTATCTGAAGAAGGCAGTAGCTACTCTTTACTTTTGAATTTTTACAGGTTCCTTAGACATTCCTCTATAGAAACAAGACAGATTCTTACATAAAAATAGAAATTAATTTTCTTCTGTTGTGAGAGTTGGCAAAACATTAAGAGCTGTCATAAGTCCCTGTTTGGGACCTGACAATTAGGGACTTTTCTTGTGTGTGTTACTTACAGCAGTCATTCGGTTTCTGGCTTGTCTACAGTACTGGGTTACCTCTCCACTTATGAGAGCTTCAATATCTGTCTTAAACAAGAATAAGGAAGTTATATTAGTAATTTAATTTTTTAAAGATCACCTTTTATATATTTTTGTTTAATACTGAGATCTCTATCATCATGATATGTCAAAAAATACTTCTTCAGCTAAGCATCTTCAGCAGTTTCCAAAGGACTTCAACTAGTGATATAAAAGGGAATTGCAACTTTTCATTTATAAAAAAGCAGGTCTTAATTACTTTGAGAACATGAGAATTCTTCCCATTTAAAAGACAGCATATTGAAAGTAACATATAAACAAATATAAGTAAAAAATTTCTGGGAAATGATTTTTGGTGAACGGCTTCTAAAGAGCTTCAATATCTTCTCTGTGAAAATGGTTTCTTTAAATATATTGTTTAATTGTAAAATTCCAATGTCCTGGTAAACTCCCCAGTTCTGACCCTTTTATACAGCCAGAAATTCAGTCCTATCCAGAGCCTGTTTAACTCTGACCGTGACAAGGCCCCTGTTGTGAGGGTAAACTGACTTTGGAGATGATTGCTTCTTGACACTCTGCCTGCCACTTCTGTGTGTAGATTTATGTACTATACATTTTCATTGAGCATTTAACCCTGAATCTTTATACCAGCCTACCATAAAGCATATGCCTATCATCCAGGAAATGCTTGGCAATGCTTTTCCTAGACAGAAATTATTTTATCATGAAGAAAAATTAATTGTACTGAATTTCTAATATCCTGGGAAATAGTTTCTGTCAGCTGTAAAAAGAAGTTTAATTAATCTGCAGTTATTAATTTTCTTATTCAGTTGAAATTATTCATTAGTATGTTTGGACTAATGTTTTACTGGGGTTTTTTTTTTTGGCTTTTTTTTCCTACCATCATGGTGAGCTGCAGAACGAAAATAGGAAAAATAATAAAGCCTAAATAATGTGTAGTCAAGCAAGTCAAGATGTTGATTGTGAATATGCTTTCTACCTGTGAGAATAAACAGTGAGTGTGTGTTTTCATTTAAAGCTGGACTCTGCCTAGCTGCTATTAATACAGACAAAGGCTTGTGGAGAGAGAAAAAAAATGCTCTGTCACAATGACTTATATAAGCTTAAGCAGCAGACTTCCTAAACCGAGACTTATCACTTCAGGGTTATTTCCATGTGACCTGTGGAGGATGCCCATGAATAGCAGGAGAAGACATGCAGTTTTCTCTGCTGTAGGGCTCAGCCTCTCAGTGCAGGACTAGAAGGCAGTCCTGGGTGTTGTGAAGTAATCATTAAGTTACACGCTTGTCATTTCTTGTACATTCACTCAGAACTAATGCACATCACTTTTTCCAATTATAATCATTCCACCATTTAACAAGCACAAAAGGCCTTAGATTCCAATTTGCCACTGATGCTTCACTCTCACTTGCTTATTTCTTGGCATTTAGGTCAGGCTAGGTTGTGCACAGCTCCAATAATGGGGTATATTCACCCTTCATACCGCAAACGTACAAATGATGAAGGCTAGAACAGCTGGTCTCACAATGTGAGAGCAGATCATTTCCACTGGTATGGTAATTCCTCTGTTCATAGTTTTCCTTTCAGTTATTGCAAATACATTTTATCTTTTTGGCTTGCTTATTGCCAAAGCCAAACAGAGAGCACACAATGATACAGGAGACGCAGCCCTCTCCATGCTTCCTTGCTGGCTAAATCAAAGTTGCTCTAGAAAGCATGTCACATTTCATTTAGCTTTTCAAACCTTTCCACAGCTACAAACAAACACCAGCCCTTCCCCCCTCAAAAACAAAACAAAACCAAGCCAAAAAATCCCACTACAAAAAACTACAAAAGCAAAACACCAAATCACAGCTGCTGAAATCCCTAGTCTTTAATCTTCGTTAGCCTCTCACTAATGACTGGAATGTTAATAAACAAGCTTTGGCTACATATTAGCCAAGAATCAAGAGTATAACACAGCATCTAAAATTCTTTTACTCTTCTTTTTGATGAAAATCACCTATTTTTCCTGGAGTGCTTTACAAGTTTTGAGATTTTGAGTTAAAATCTGCTTGCTTTTATGACAATGTTCAGTAGGGAAATAGAAGCAAGGCTGGCTGCTCTTTTTACCCCAGTGCAGTCCCTCTCTTGTCTTCCCTGTACACAGGCATAGAGGAGATGAGTGAGGATTTGCTGGTGGTGAAGTAGCCAGTCTTGGCCCAGTGATCAAGGACCTTGAAGCTGCTATTTTGAGGAGTGATGTTGTCTGCCTGTCCATTCACAAATATTAGAGGGAGGGAGGCAGTGCAAAAAACTTTAACTCTTGAAGGTAAATTGTCACTGACAGACCTCCCTGTTCCATGCCAGGAAGAGATGTGTGGTCCGAGTTTTGTTCTGTATTAAAAAGAACATTTTCATACATCACTTACTCACACATCTACAATGAATGAAAGTGAATAACACACAGCCAAAACAAAACTTTGCAGCAGCAAAATACTGCTGCAGTGTCTGCTCTAGTAGGTGTCACGATATGAACCAGTTTGGTGGCATTTCAACAGTTTCTGTGAGTCAGCTGGTCTAACCTTTGCCCATGGGGTTAGCAGTGGCATCAGAACAGGTACAACCTTCCCTCAAATCTGGCCCTGCTGGCAGCAGTTGTGCAGAATGCTAAATTCTTAGATATTTGGGGGTTTCTTCATCACATTGGAATGATGCAGCAGAACTTCTAAATTACCTAGAAGCTGCATGTTTTGTCTTTCCTACATAAGATGACAAGTGTTTTCAGAAAGACCACTAGCTACCATTTGGGCCTGTTTTTACAACAGAAAATAATATTTTTTTTTTTTAAATGAAATCTAGCATTATCCCTTTAAATATTAAAAGAAAAAAGTACCGAATTATCATTTTTGTGCAACTGCAGTTAGTGCGACTATAATATTTTTTCTCCAATAAAATGATAAAATTTCTGTGATTGTTCTTCTGGAATAAGTGATAAAGAAAGGAGCAGGTGCTGCTTGAGAACTGTGACTCAGATGCATTCTCCTCTTAAACTCCCTCTCTCAGGTCCTTGTTTTCACAATGTCTTAGTGAAATCTCATAAAGGAAGATGTTTCTCTACTAGGGAAGACATTTAATAACTTACATACTTTAAAGTATATAATGCATCTTTCAGTTTAATTAGTACTTCTCATATTTATTTTTATTTTGCTTCAAAATATCCTTTCACAATTTGCTTTCACAGAGCTGACAGCCTCTGAGAAAATATTTGCATGAGCTGTACAGTGCACAAACTTTTTTTCCGAAACTTAATTTTAAGACATAATTGAGTAGTTATCCACACAGTATTTTCCTCCCCGATTGCAAGAAATGCCAGTCTGTCACTGTAGATAATAAATGATGGAGATGCAAAGTCTGTAATGGAATTTCCCATGTACCTCACACAGCCTGAAAGATGAGAATCCTCTAGATAATATGTGACTGCTTCAAATGCAGTGCTGCACACTCCCCGAAGCTTTGCCACTATCAAGTGTAAGACCACACAAGTAAGATTTTTTCTCCTGTTTGAATTCAACTTGCAAGTCATGATAAGACAATTTAAGTAAATACTACAAAAAGGGCAAGATTTGGGTCTGTCCTCCAGAAAACAAGGAGTTGATAAAATCCCATTTTGTATAATGCTAGTAATAGCTGAAATAATTATGTAACAGTTAATTCTTATATATTTTACTCTTGTCATTTATACTATTCTGGTAAAGAGGAAGTCTAGTGGCTGTGATATATGTTCTACACTTTTGAAACAAACAGGATACACTATCACTGAAATAATTAAGAAGAATTTCACTTTTTGCAATGAAAATCAGATGCAGTTAAATAACAAAGACTTGGCCCATGTATATAGTCTATGTATTTGGGGTGTACAGTGAAACTCTACAGTTAATATTTAATTAAGTGAAATGTTCTATGTCTCTAATCTGGACAGGGGATCATGCATAACCTCCTATCATTAAGAAAATAGTTATGGGATATTTCATTTTGGTGAAAGGTCACAACCTTAATTTTAGGTATTGTGATAATGTATTCAAGCATCCTGTTCTGCTGGATGCTGATTCACTACTGTTTCCGACAAAAAAAGTATTCTGTATTTTTTTACCAACATCACTTTTCACAGAGGCCCTTTTTTGGGATTTCCCATCATATATTAATTTATTCTGATGCAATTCTTTTATTGAGTTAACTGTGAACAGAACAGAATACTTTTATCTAAGATCACAGACGTACTTCGTCTCTAATGTTTCTTAGCACTTAGTAATGAACAAACTGATTCAGATAAAAGTCTCCATCAGTAATACTTTCAGAGACTTAAACAAGAACATGAATTTTGAAAAGTCTGACAAGTTTTTAAAATGTTCATACATCTGCAGCAGGGAGTCAAGAATGAAAATTCTAAAATAATTGGAAAAAAGTAATACCATATCTTTGCCAAAACCACTTATGTAGAGGGAATTGTTTTCTTGTGAAATGGCTTAAATGAGGGTTCTAATTCTTCAGATGCGCAAAAAAGAAATTTTTCACATACGGATTAATCCCATTGCCTCCAGTCTGACAGCTCATTCACTGTTTATGAAGTCTGAATCTGGAAGTTTGTAGATTTTCTAGTTACTCTGATACATTATCAAAAATAGTACTTGTACAATTTTGATGTAATTGGTATCTATTTTTTCCTTCCATTTAGACTTTCTAGTCAGATTCACCATAGAGTAACAGATTTATTGATCTGAGAAAAACCCACAAGTTTTGTTGATTTACCATACCTTTATGTTTCTAGTGTATATGTGCACACTAGCATGCTTTATCTTGCATGATTTTAAGCAGCTTCTTTTTACTTTTCCCTAATCAAGCTTAAGCAAGGCAGTCTCATAGTGTTATTAGTCTTTCCTTAAAATTCCTGACTGGTTGCAATATTGTATTGGCAACCTATTTTTTTGTTTGGTATTAATAATTGGCTAAATTTTGCCTAACATTCAGATTACTTAAAATGCTATATTACACTGTGGAGTATTAATTATTTCTTCAAATTCTTCTTCTTGTGATGGTTCCTGGCAGTTAGCAGTTTCTCACAGTAGTGTTGGGTAGAGCTGCTCAGCTCCTTCTGCATTCTGGTGTGCTGGGTGCAAATTTCACAAAATCACATAGCCCTTTCCAGTGCTATTGCTCCTTATTGTGTTTCCTCCTGCCATTGGTTTGGGTGAGGTGGAAGGCAGAACATAATCCTTTCTCTCAGAGAGTGCTAGGGAAACAGAGGTGTAAAAACCCCTGCAAAGCCTTCTGGAGTTGCTGTTGGAAGTGAGAGACTGCCTTTCCCAAAGTAAGGACAGGGAGGCAAGCTCTATGAGAAGTTCATGTACTTTAAGCAGCCAGTCAACTGGATTCTCCACTGAACTCCAAATCTGGAAAGCTCTTCTAATAATTTGTTGAGATGCCAGTTTCTTGGATGAATGCCTATAGCCATATGGCATTGAATTGACAAAGATTTTCACTGAATTAACACAGATTTTCAAATTTCATATGTTCTGATACCCAGCACTATTAAAAGTGGAAAGCACATGTATTTAACATACAAACTTTTCAAAGTATTTATACATTTCAGCAGTGAATGCTGATTCTTAAATAAAACAAGCACTATTTGGTTTTATGCCTGTAATTTCCCTAATGTGTCTGCTGTCACATCACAGAAGAAAACCATCTCCATGGTGCTCTGTTTCTTGTTTAGGTCAGGCTGGGGGAGCCATAGTCTGCTTGGTGTAGGGGCAATATCAGCCGTGGGATTTCAGTCACCTGGGCCATGAAACTCCCCAAGGACAGAGATTCCACAACTTCTTGGTGAAATATGTTCCCATCCCTAACTATCTTTTCAAGGATTTATATTTTCATTATTTCTAGTCTTCTGATTTAATCTGTGACACTTGATTCTCCTTTTCCTGCATTGCCCTCAGTACCCAGGTAACCTCCCCTCTTGCACAGGGGGATGCTGTGAGTTCCCCCCAGTGCCGCCTCCTCTCTGGGCTGAAGAAGCCTCAGCCCCTCCTGGGAGGTTTTGTGCCCCTCTACCTGTGTTGGTGGCCTCTGCTGGAGTCCCTGAAATTCACCATCATATTGGTGACACTGAAGAGTCAAAGCTAGGTGGATTGCTCAGGTGTGCCCAAACAAGTACCTAGGAAAGGGGAGGAATTGCTGTCCTCAACCAACTAGCTGAGCTCTTGATGGCAACAGTCCAGTGTACTCCTTGCTTAGGAAAAGACAGAGTTTCAGCTCTTTGATTCTGCCCTTTGATACAGCTCTTTGATACTTCACTCAAATAGGTTGCATAGCTAAATCAGGCACCTGAAACATCAGTCTTAAATAAGAACTGGCCTTTCAAGTGCCTGATTTAGCTATGGGACTTATTTGGGTGAAGTAGCTTGACAGTTTCAGAGGATCTGTTGATGTAAGTGAAATTTTTTTCCATGACTTTCAGTGATTTTTAAATCTCATTTGTAATCTATTTTTGGCATGAATTTCTGTTTATATTAGCTGACTCCTTATTTCTATGGTTCATCAGATACATCTCAGTGTTTAAAAAAGAGCTGTACATTTCTGAAATGTATAATGTTACGTCAGCTACTCTACCTGTTTTGTATGATCAAATATGGTTTTTATAATGGTTTAATTTTTTTTTTTTTTTTTGGTAGAGATACATGTTTGTTCTGTATTGTGATATCAGTTTAAAGGTGTCAGTTCCCTTGAGGAATGAGCAATTATATGTAGGTAACTCACATTTTCTTCCTACCTCTATGACAAGAATCCAGCAGCAAATCTTTGGTCACTGGCACACGATCTTTTGTTTCCTAACAAATCGTGTCTCTGTGCTGCACTGTGCCTTTACCATTCTAAATAAGATCCTAACATCTGTGTCATCGTCCTGTGTCGTATTTCCAAGGGAAATTCTTTTTCTTAATTTAAAGACACTGTTTTTTACCAGCTGTCAGGCATTCCTTATGGCTCTCCATTTTAACCAAGGTACTAAAGGCTATTTCAATTTGACTACAGCAGTGTTCTGCCAAATGGCTGCTCTAAGTTATATTGTGTGCATTACCCACCAGAAAGCACGACTTGATAAGAGTGCAGTGTGAACTACACCACACATCGATACGGAGGTTATTTGATTTGAAATTGGATTCTAGCCTTCCTTGATGTGTTGTATAAATGGAGACATGTGTTGAGGAAATTTTCATGAAGTTTATGAAGAATGGGATGGGCTTTTTTTTTTTTTCCTTTAGAACTTGACTTCTTAAAGTATCAGTTCCAGGTCTGATAAATATTCAGAGATAAAGTATGAGATTTTTTTTTAAATAGAAAGAAAACTTGCAAAAAATATTCATTGAGTGGATTTCTACTCTGATATTAGTCAGGTGTAGGTTGCACACTTTTGTAGCAGGGTGTCTTTTTGACCCTTCTTTAAACATTTAAGACTTAGTTCAGTAGTTCATCCAATTGATGAGACATGTTTCTTAAGTACAGTGCCTTCAAAGTACTCTAAATATATAATATTCTCTGAGAGACATGTCAGTCATTGTCAAGATGAAAATAGCTTAAATGCTAAGTTTCTTGTAAACTCTGTCCTTGTCTTAGAGGCCTATTCATAAAGCAGTGATTTACTGTATGTGTGACACTTAAGAATGCTTGAAAAATAGATGGAGGCACACGATTTCATTTCAGGGCAGATGGAACTGCAGATATTGTGATGGGGCAGGGGAAAGAACTTGCTGTGCAACTTGCATGCATATAGACAGCATGTGCATGGCCCTAAGGGCAGCACACAGAACTTCACAGAAAACATATTAAATGGGCATAGGGGAAGCATCCTTTGACCTACATGAAAGAGCCTTTGTGTAGATCACATGAGCAAAAGTTCGCATTTTCAGACAGATAAAGATGTGCTACTTCTTTGGAATCAAAGGTAGATTGGCAACACCTTTCAGGAAATGGCAAAATCATTATAAGTTGTGTTTGGTATTCACTGTATTGGTATTCATCACTGTGAAAGGTTTTGGCATCAAGGAGGTTGTAATATATGATCCCACATGGATCCTGTCATAATTTACTATTAATTGATGTTCTTCTGTTGTAAAGTGCTGCTGCTAACTTAAAAGGAAGCAGAATGAAGAAGGAAACAGTGCCCTGACAAGCCATTTGTAGCCTGGCTGTGTGATGGATTCAGAGATAACTGTAAAGTGATTAGCTCAAGAGTCTGAATTTGCCAAGGATTGGGGAACACTATGCAGGCAGGGCATGGGATGTGTAAAACTTGGCAAGGGGGCTAAAATTAATTGTATCATTCAGAGCATTTATGAAGTTATTTTCTGAGCTATTGTATCACATTCATCCTTTGATAATGAACTGAAATTTGGCTTTTGGAAAACATTCTGTACAGGTAAGGTGTTGTGAAATGTGCCAAGTAGGTTGATCTGAACCTGAAATAACCTGTATTTGTTTTGAGGATTAGAAAGAAAGTTCTCACCAATAAAAAACACCTCTTGGACTTGTTAAGAGCAACCAAAACCCCTTAATATTGAGAAGCAGAATATTTTATTGTGTAGTCCTAAATGTATTATAAAGTTTTATTTTGCTAGAAAATCAGAGGTGGTAGGACATGAACAAAATTATTTACACACAAAAATTTTCTGTGTGTCTGTGATTCAAGAAATCTCAACCTCTATTGTACTGTTGTATTAAAGTGTATTCATTAGGTATGTAAGAAGAGCAGAAATTACACTTCAGTTTTATCTAAAATGTTTCCCTGCTGTGCACTGTTTTTCTGTGCTGGCAGAATTGTTTTATATGCTACACAAAATTGAAACTTTGGAGTTAGTGGTTCCATGTTAAGTAGATGGAAATAATTCTCGAGAGGGAAAACTTGTTAAAAGATTTTTCACAATGATATAAAACAATACAATAGGCAGTTGCCCACTCATGTATTTCACTCACTCTGCTATCACAAATTTTTCACTGTTGAGGGTTTTTTCCTGATGTGCACATACCTGTTTGAAAAACTCATGCACTTCCCTCTAAGTAATCTGCCTCCTATTATTATCATCATTTTATGACAGTAGCATGTCTAGGCCATGGATTCTCTGAGTTAAGCACTTTACAAATGTATAACAAAGACAATCACTGCACAGGAAAACCTGCAGTGTAAGTAAAAGGTTTACACTTGTACACAAAGGATGGATGAAATGAGGATAACATAAGGGAACAATGAGACTCTTCTTCATGAAAAGCAGTGGTCAAGGCAATGCAGCTGCTTAGCATCAGGTATTATGGCATGAGAGAGTGAGGATGGGAAACTTGTGGGGGACTTAATGCTTTTGGAAAATCCCAAAGAATCCCCTCCCACCTCCAGCACTTTTCTTGGTGTAGGTTGTTTTACACTGTTTTAATATACATCAACAGCGAGACCTAGGCAACCCCCAGCACGGTTATAATTTAACCAGTGCCCAGAGGAGTCTGGGTTTTCATGTGAACTTGGCTGCAGGGCAGGGCTGGAATGCAGACCGAGAGAAGGGGTGGGCACCTCACCCTGTTGTGTGCCCTCTCCCCACCAGGTGCCATCTGAATAGGCTTAACTCTTCCTGCCTTCTCATTTCTACCTTTACATCTCTTGATGCTGCAGAGGTGATTTTAGATGGAAGAAAAGTGTGGACAATTATGAGAATGGAGATAGAGATTTTGTTGTTTTCAGTTGTACATTGGCTTCTTGGATAACTAGGAAACAATCAGTATTGACACCAGATATTTTATGTGCAACTGCTCCTAAGTTGTCCAGTGATTATGTAAAGCAAGCCGTGTTTGCTAAGAGGCCAGCAGACACATGATGGTGGCAGCAAAACTGTCCCCTGCTTGAGCTTTGGAAGCAGTTCCAGAATGTGTGTGATCTGGGAGACAGCCAGCTCTGTAATGGATGCTATGACCAATCTCTCCCTTGTTGAGATCTCGCCTTTTTCATTTATAGTGTCATCTGTTATATGGCAGTGGGCTATTCAGCACGGGAGATGAGACTTCAGTGAGCTATAATGCACACAAAAAAGTGTGACAAATTGCAATGACAAGGTTGCATTTGTACTATAAGGTACAGTCAGTTGTGATATGATGTAGTGGAATGAAATAATCCCTTCTTGGACAATGCTGGCTGTGGTATATTGTCTGCTGTCAAGAGTCAGTGCTACAAATACAGCTCACCATCAGAGAATTGTTTCACACAAAATCAGAACAACTCCTCTCTAATGAATGCACATGTTGTAATAAGATAATAATTCTGTTGGTGCATCAGAAGCCTGTACATCCAGCTTCAGATCCATTTTGGGTCTAAAAAGATTTAAAATCTATTCCCATGTTGAATGTGTACTCCCAAAAAATCCTAGTTTAATGAAACAGACGTTGTCTGGTTTGCACCGTGTGAATATGCAGTAGTATCTGGCTTTTGCTGCTTGGGCTATAGCCTGCCCAAAATAATTTAATTTCATATTGTCCTGGAGCTTGCTAGAAAGGTGTAAGCTCCAGTATTGCATTGCAAAACTAAAATAAGTTCGTTTCAGAATTGAACTCTGCTATGTGAACAGTGTCTATCTAAACATGGTGAGCATTTCTGAAGATGAAGTGAGTTTTAGTTTACACACTTTTGTCTTACTACCAAGATTTTAAGGACTTTCACAGTTGCTTAAGAGTACTGGAAAATCTTCCATTAGTCTCTTTCTTTTACTCTTTTCTTTTTCTCATGCTCCTCTTTTTTCTTTCCCTTTTCTTTTGTGGGAAGGAGCTTTCGTGAATTAAAAAATTTACACTTGCATTGAAAAAACTTGATGGAAATAATAATTCTTATAAATTCTCCTACTACTAAAATCTCTGTTTTAGCCTTGATTGCTACTTAAAACTATGAACATACTTGGAAAAAAACAGACAAACCAACCTTACAAAGGAAGTCTGTCTTCCACTGAGTTGTGTTCAAAACTTGTCTTAAATTCAGTGGAGTTGAACAAAAGGCAGTTATATAAATGATATTATTTCTTTAAAGGTTTTCTTCTTAATATCCTTTCTTTGTTGACAAAACAATGAAGTATTTAGCTACAAGTATGGTGATTATGCCTTTCATTCTCTAGGAAGCTGAAGAAAGCTCAGGTGACACCTTACTGGTCCTCTTCTAGACTCAGTAGCTCAGATTCACCACGTTTACCTTCAGGCTACTCACTGAATGGCCTCTGATTTACTAGAAATATGTATGCAACTGAAAACAGAATATGTGGGATTTTTTTTTTTTTGTGTTAGAAAACTCTGTTTTATAATACTGAAATTGTATCTTACTATCTAATTTTATCTAACCTCCTAAAATAAAAGATATATCTAAGTATTCACATTCTCTTATATTGATATTTAATAATGGAGGTAAGTCCCAGACATGCCCCAGGTTGAAGCTTAAATTGTGTAAACTCAACAGAAAGGAAATGTTGTCTATAGAACCTTTATGTAAATCATCCTCCTGAAGACTAAAATAGCATTATAACATTTAAAGGGAAATTTGAGAAGGCCTTAAAGCTAAAATGATCCCTGTCATCTTCTCCACCCTCTCTCCTTCCTTTCCCCCTACTTCTCTGCATTCTTCTTTTATTGTGAAGAGCTGTAGGTTTGGTTTTGGTTTGGGTTTTTTTGTTTCCTTTTTTGTTTTGGGTTTTTTTTAACAGTGTAGTAATATTTTTGAAACTGGTTTTAAAGAAGACATTTCTTTGGTGCAATTGCAATTTTTAACAACTGCTAAACTCTTTGTAGTAGAGCTCCACTGGTGTAGAACTAAAATCTGGAAGTAATCAGCAACCACTGAACATCAGAAATTCTTCAAAAAACATTTAAACACAGTTGGAGTCTGCTAGTAGTTGGGATAGGATTCAGGTACCTAATCCCTTGAGGTTAGTTGTCATCCCCCATCTTCCTTGTCTTATATGTGAAACTAAAAAGCCCCAGGGTGTTGACGATTGTAAAGGAGCCGCGGCATCGCACCCCCGCTGGGAGCAATAAATAAAGCTCTGCTGCCATTGTCAGCTGCGCCTCCCCGCCCGCCCGCTCCGCTCGGTCCGGGCTGGGCAGAGAGGGGAGCGCTGCCGGCTTAGCCATGGAAACAAACCCGAGAAGGAGCAGCAATCACGGTGAAAAGCTGGCCAGCTTTGACACGCATGCTTGACCTGTAATACGGGCGAGTCTGCCTGAGAAGTAAACAAAATTGTAACTTCACTTCAGAGAAATATTGGTGTAATTATGTTAGCGATTACATGTTTCTGTGTTTGGAGCCTGCTTAGCTCACTTTAAAACAGTTCCTTTTTTTTTTTTTTTTTTTTCCCCCCGGATTGTTTCTGATTTCCTTGTTATATCTAGTTAGTCTGAATAACCTCTCTGGTTTGCATTCTCTCATCTGCTCACGCATTTAATGAGTAACAAATTAAGTACATCCATCATTTTGCTTTGAAATGAACTTGTGCTTTCGCTATATACAGAAACAAACAAAAATGCCTCCCTCTCACCGCCGCAAGTGGAAATGTTTTCTCTCTCACCTCCTATAACTGCAAACGGTGCTGTGTCCAGGTGAGCCCAGGCACTGAGTGTGGCTGGGAAGTGGCAGTGCAGGTTGAGCCTGGTCCCTGCTGCCAGCCTGCAAGGACAGGCCAGTGCCATGGACTGAGAGGAGAGCACTGATGGGCAGTGGTCACTCGTTCTTCACTCACACCCTCTTACCTGCTTCTCTTCTAGAGGATCTCTTTGAGGAAGGAAAGGTGAAGGCAAGTTACTTTGGGGGTCAAACTTTATCATATAGTACAGAACTTTGCTAAGAAAATACTGCACTCAATTGCAAACAAAGCTGCTGCTGTTATTTATCCTGGCCCCTTCTCAGCCTTGTAATAGTTTTCTTCATATGAATGGGACACATGCAATTAAATGTTTTTTTTCCCCCAAAATGTAAAACTATCTATAAACTTTGTAGTTACCATAATTGCAATTTTCCCAATTAATCTGCAAGTCAGTGTTTAAACAGGACTTGAGTTCTGCTCTTCCTTTGTAATGATCCTCTGCACAAAAGCAAATTTTACTCACTAGAGAATAGTGCTAAATAGCAGTCTTTTTTGTTTGGTTTTGTTTGTTTGTTTGCTTTGAATAATGCACACATTTGGCTTGCAGTTGTATTTAAGTATTACAAGCCTATATAACTTCTAGAACAGGGTCCAAGATCTCATCAGTGCTACAGAAAAGCATTGTAATAGAATCAAGAATGTGGAAAACCACAAGAAAAGAATTAGTCATCAATGAAATCCACCTTAATCACACTCTTAGCCCTTTGTAGGCCACAAGATTTGTGATGGATTGATTAACTTATTGTTGAAAATGAAAGTGGCTTTTGGGTGGAGTGGTATTTTACATCCCTAGTTTTCCAGAAAATAGAAAATTCGCTCAAAAATTTTGTCCTAAAACTTGGAGACTCTGTCACCGGGGGCTGAAGTAATTAGGTTTCAAGTAAGCTTAAAAGAGTAATATACATTGTTCATGTGAATTTGGTTAAATCCCACAAAAATTTGTTGTGATCACTACCCAGAGTTTGTGTTGATTTTAATGTTCAATGACATGCAAAGCAAAAGTCTACAATTTTCCATGGACTGCAGTGGGATTTCCCTGCATTACCTTTGAAGAATGGTGTGTATGAACATGAGAGAGAATTAAATCTTTTCTATTGCTTGGCAGTATAGGCAGCATCATAGGCCATTATGTCAGAAATAATTTAAAATCACTTAAACATTTAAAATAGTCCACACAAAATGATCCTAGAATGGAATTATATCACTTTAAACATTTGATTATGATTACATTTTATTATTTACATTTCAGTAGCTGAGACTATTTTCTGTTCCTTTCTACATGATATTTGCTTAAAGTAATTATACCAACTGAGAACAGTGGCAGATTGAAATTAAATGTTTGGATTAAATATTTTGTCAGCAAACATGCATCAACTGCTTTACTACTGCTTTTCTTCTTCTCTGCATACTGATTACAAAAAGATTGGCTTTTATCTTGTCATGATTTTAAAATGCCTAGATAAATGCTATTTGATATTGCAGCTTAAAAGAAAATCTAGAAAGAATCTGGATCTAAATAATAAGGAACATAAGACATGTAAGTGAAAAAAAGACTTGATATGTCTATCAGCTCAGTGCCTCACCGTCTCCTCAAACAGGCTACTTTTATTTTGTTTCCAATTAATGTGGTGCAGTTGGGATCAAAATATGATTAGCTGACAGCTTCCACATTGCTGCTAATCTAAATGTATGAACTTCTCATGGAGCTTTTCAGAGGCCTAGAATTCAAGACACCCACTGCTTTCTAATCCTGAAACATGGGAAAACATTTTGGTGTTGTAATAATAATGAAAAAGTCTGTTATCACCTATCTAACAGAAATTCTCATTAACCTCAACAAGACTTTCATGTGTAGATAAGTAAACCTAATACGACTTTTCAACAATGGCAGTTTCAGCGCAGAAACTTAGAAACCAAACTTCAAGCTGATACAACATAGTTATCCATATCCTCATTTCAGCTGTTTTACTTTGCTAAGCCACAGTTCTCAGTGCTGTAACTCAGAGCTGGGATAGTTTCCTCTCTTCCTCTGGCAGCCCTGCCACCCCTGTCACGTGTGTGCATGGAGGGAGCAGCTCTTTGGGCTTCCTGATTGAGAGTCTGAATCTCAAACTGCTGCTTTCTCCCTCCTCCTGGGCTGATTGCTTCTCCTCTGGATGCTGCAGGTTTCTATGATCATCACTCCACTTTTCCTGGAGATGGCCCCACTTGTTTGTGTGGTTATGTCAGCTTACATGCTTTTCATTTCTTCCCTACGATAATTCTTACAGAACTGGATAAGATCTGACTTAGCTGAACTCTACAGATGTTTCTCCAAAAACTGCTACACACAATAGAGAAAGTATTTATAACTTCTATAAGACTTTTCTATAACTGAGCTTCACCTTAAAGAATGTCACATTAGGAGATCAAAGCTATGCATCTTTATCCCTTCCCCTTTGCTTTCTCTATCGACAAAAGGAAGAAAATGTTTATAATGAAAATAGTACTGTGTGTGGATGTACATTATCTTATACTTCTTTTGGTAAAAAGCCCTCCCTTCTGTTTAGCTCCTTGGTAAGCTCTTGTTCTTTGCATTCTTGCCTAAGGAACAGGAAAGTAGTAACAGTTTTGTCTCTTCTTGAGGATGAGGGGAGGTGGATGCAACAACCTCTAGTCTTTCAAGAAAAGGCAATTTTTACAAGGTAACAGAAGAGTATTTCTCTCTGAAGGACCACATTACCCCAGAGACTCTTCCTATTTCATCTTGCCATATGTTGTGCCAGCTTCTGGAGTATCTCAGCACAGGATTTTCTAGCCTCTTCTGTGATGCATTTAACTTCAACTTCTGTAGGAAGAAAAGGAGGATATTCTCCTTCAAAGCCATTTCTAAATACTATTTTACTATTTGTGAAGGCTAGAAGGTTTCTAGAATACTTGGCGTGTTTAAATGTCTTCAGACATAAACTGTAAAGCATACTGTTATTACAATCTCTAAGCAAGTTAAAAAGATGCCATGATATTGGAGAGGTTAATGGAACATTCTTAGTAAACAGATGCGTTTTTAAGGCTTCTCTAGGGCAAGTTTGAGTAGTGAAGTTTGGAAAGCCCTTAGCACAGCTGCACCAATGTATGCTTTAAATATTCTGCTGGCAGCAGTGTGAGCAATACAGTAGGAGAAATGCACCTGACCACATACGGTCATTTCTATTTTCAGTTTAATTGCCTGTTAAGGAACACTGAGGAATTCCAAATCATTCTAGTGTGTTTCATCAGCCAGCTGTGAAATACACTGTTGCAGCTACATAAAAATAAAGACTTAAAAATGACACGTCTGTGTGCAAGCAGCTTGCTTTCCCACCCAAGGATGTTAAAGGTGATTTTGTGTCATGGATGTTACAGAACATTTGGAAAAGCAGACCCAATTCAAACTGGGCACATGACATCTGGTTTCCTATTGAGCTATAAAGAGGAAAAAAGGCATAATCAAGTGCAGAAACTTTTCAGAGCTGTCAGCGAGCACAAAGCTGCTTCTGGGAAAACAAACTGCGCTATTTACAAATTGTGATATCATCAAGAGCTATTTATATAGTGAAAATAATTTACACTCCAATTACGTATTTGCAGATAGTCCAGCCAGAAATGGCCATTGTGTCATCCAGGCTGACCCCCAAACTAAAAATGAGGCTACATCTAGCTTTTTAATTATGAAATACACTTTTCTTGGTGAGGACAATTTTTAAATATTATTCTTTTTATTACAGCACTGAAAGCAGCTATGTTTTCAAAAGCATAATACATTTCAAGAGAATCAAAAAAAGAAAGTTATTAATATGTAAAGGGCTTTTTGGCAATTAATCATGGGCTCATAGGATATGCTAGATCATCACTTCTATTTCTTGCCAGAACAGTAATTTTTTAGTTTTTTTCAGTCAAATTTAATTTGTGGTAAACCATTGGGTGTGCACTGCTTTACTTGGGAATTGATCTGCACTCTGTCATTCACTGGGAGTTTTCTTCTTTTAGCTTCATTCAATTATTCATAGTTATGTACATTCATAAATTAGATTAGGCTGCTAGATTTATTTTCTCTGTCTATAACCTACTAGCTAGATTTGATAGGTAGACATTTCTTGTTTGGGTGAGCAATGGGTGGGTAACTGCTGTAAGGTCTTTAATTTGAATCTGTGGCACAGGACATGCTGTGTTTGGAGACATCTGTTGCAGAGAACACTGTTTTGATATGTTCAAATTCAAATATTTCTTCATGCCCAATGCAAATCATCAAGGATAATTAGTTGCTGAAAAAACCCAGTATCAGTGAGGAAGAGGGCATCAGATGTTTCCCAGTCCTTAGTAGTACCTGTAGAGAAAGGGCACACACTTGCCTGAAAATTATTTGGTCTTTCCTTATTACAGGATTGAGATATCTGTAAAAGATTTGATTAACAATGTAATTATCTTTTTTTTTAATTGTACATTTAACAGTGACTTGTATGATAAAAAGTTTTGCTGGAGTCTCTGAATACACTTTCAGCTTTTTTTAATCTGTCAATGTTGCACAAACAGCAAGTAAAAGCATTTAAATGGGCTGAGGGAGAGAATAAACACTTTAAAAAATATTTTCCTCACAAGAGTGTTGACTGAGTTAGCTATGTTTGCAAATTCTGAGAGCTTGGGCAGGTGTATGGTCTGAAAAAATTATCACAAAAAAAAATTTTGAAATATTTTCTGGATGTTTCAGAAGTCTTTATTTTATCAGTGTAGATAATTTCTCCCTGTATTTTTAAAAATTATTTTCTGCATGGTCTGTGAACAGCATTGGGGGCTGTCTGAGGAAAGTTGCCTCTTACTGAAAAACATTCTGAATTGAACATATTAGGCTTCCAACTTCTCTTGCAAATCTGTGTGGAAGTTACAGTCTGCTTTGCAAAATCTCGGGAGTAAAGAGAGAATTGTAATATTTTCTGTAGCTAGTGAAATATCAGCCATCATTTGAGCATTAAGTCTCAAGAAATATAGCCATGTATGGCAGGGATTCAAGAGAAATGTGCATGTCTGTGCTAGAGCTGGCTCATTGAGAACATCAAATTCGTGTTGTGTAATGAGTGCAGCTCGTATGAGCAGTAACCATCAGGAGGATGCCAGAAATAAAACAGAGGCTCAGTTGCTCAGTAAACTTCTCAATGTCAGGTAAAAACCACTACAGATAGGATGAAATCCAGGATGATTGAACATTGCAGGTGATATGATCAGCAGAACTTTGCAACTTTGCTATCAAAACTGTACTGCTGTCTCAGAGAGAAAAGAATACCAATATATATAGCAATATATAAAAATACCTCAGTTTTTAAAGTGCTTTTACTCACAAATTATCATGAAGACTGAAGGAAAAAAATTCTGAAGTTATTCAGGCTCTTTCCTGACATTGATGAATTGTTTCTTCCTAGGAATTCCCAAATATCAGCTTTTCACTGTTAGATGTCTTAGCAAATGAGAGACTTTGTCAATTCTGCTGAAGAGGCAAAACAGAGCCCAGATAACATGAAGATTGCCCTGAGTTCAACTAAACAACAGCAGCTCTTTGGTCAGTTGAACTTATTGCAAGATTCCCCTTAGTTTTTCTTTCTCCTTTCAGATCTCTTGACTCTTGAAAAAATCTCCTGTCATTTATCATCACTCTGAAGCTCCCCAGTCTGTAGCTTTGATTACAGTGCCACAAGTGACTTGACCTAATGTGATCTGCAAATGACCAAATTATTTCTACAGAAAGATACCCACATGACCTTATTTCTAGCTATGAATTCTCTACCTATTGCCCTACATTTTCAGTGATGCCATAATTAGGATGGGTAAATGCAATTTCACTGTTTCCTAAGACGGTGCTGGGAAGGGAAGTAAATCTAGGGCTGATGAAGTTAATGGACCAGCTCTCTGGGTCCCCTAGAGTGCTCTTCACTTTACTTTTTGCCAACAACAACTTTTTAATCACAACCACATCTGCTAGAAGAGTGAGTGAGTTGTAAGCTTTCATGGTTGAACCCTCTTTCACTGTATTCCACAGAGACGTAGTTATCCTGCATCTTTATCCCAAATTGTTACTTAAAATTTTGTACCACCTGTACACCTTTTTGGGCCACTGTCTTCTCTGTGATATGTCACATCCATACTGTGGGAAGAAAAGCATTTGAGGTCTCTTTTTTTCTTGAGACAAAAATGTGAAGATGTTGGCTAGATTTTTAGTGTACTCAAGGAGCAAAATTGTCATCTATTTTACACATTATCAATTATCTGGATTAAATTTTGTTTCTTTCTTGTTGTTGTTGTTGTTGGTTTTTTTTTTAAGTAGGGATGCTGAAAAATAACTGCATGTTCTTCTAGTCTAGAGCTCCTCAAGATAGCAGATATCTTATCACATTGTTTTCAACTCCAAAAGGCACATAAATAATCCCACTGGTCAAGAATTCTGAGTGGTTCCTGATGTTAAATAGTAATGTGGAGCTTGTCCAAGCTGTGCTAAGTTTTTGGTTTTTTTTGGTTTTTTTTTTTAATTTTAGTTTTGGTTTAGGTTGTTTAGGTTGATTTTGGTTTTTTTTTTTTTTCCACTTAGGCATATTTTGGCTTTTCTCTTTTAAAAATGGAAAATGGTTATAGGATTACTTTTGCTGTGCTAATGATGTACATGTCTTCTCTGAAAAGAGAGTTGCATTTTCTGGTTTTTATGGACAGCAATGATGTTCTCTTTATAGATGTAAGTGCCAATATTTTACACTCATAATTTTTTCTGTTATAATTAATTCTACATTAAAAGATTAATAAGATAGTGGAAAATGGTGGCTAATTTTGCCAGCTGAAACTAAGGAGGGAATATAGATGGACAGAATGTAATTAAAGAGGCTGGAGTTTGGCCAAGATGCTGGCATTGTTATTTCTGCTCTTGCAAAAATGCCATGGGATCTTTAATGGCCCCGAGCGGCCGCGGTTGCACGCCTCTTTTGAAAGATGGATTCTGGTGATCATCCACTGCCTGGTGAATGCACTGCTAATGCCTGCCTGGCTGAGAGCTGAGAATAAGAGCAGGATGAAGAGATTCATTAAACAGTGAAAGATCAAAATGAATGAATGGTGGAACTGAGGACCCCTGCCTTCTCTAGGAAGTGTCTTATTGCTGCCTTGAGGAAGAGGTGGTCTGATCCACAACTCATTGAAATCAATGAAAAGAATCTAATTGATTTCAAAGGATTTTGGCTCAAGCCCTAAGTTCCATTTTATCTTGCTCTTTGTTCTCTGACAAGGATTAAAGTAACCAGGAAGTCTTGTGTCTGACTATGTCTTCCCAAAATATAAAACGAAATAGTCTTTATCTGTTTAAACAGATTTTTCCATAAGAGCTGCTGCTCAAGGTCAGGAGAAAAGGGTCTAGGCAGGTCCCTGGTTTGGAGCACAGCCTCACCTGGGCCGTGAAACGAAACAGTTTGGTACACATGGCCCTATGGAATTCACTAGTCACGTATTTATGTCTAGGGGATGCTTCTTTTCACTCTGAATTTAAGGGATCTGTGCACAAAAGACTGGCTTTACCTCATTTTTAAGTGGGCATTCATGAAGGAGTGTATATGATCAGATAAACTTCACACCAAAGTCATGTTACGAGGAGCTGTGCTGACATGCTGGTTCACTGCTGTATTTTTCAAACTACTTTTATAATTTCACCTCCTATTTGGAATGAAAGTGAAATAGTTTTACTCCTAAATAATCAAAGTGCTTTCTGCTACCACTAAAGCTACCTGGCAATTTCTATTTTTTGCACTGCTTTTGGGCAAATAACTACTTACGAAATTTATCTTGTCCAAGAATTCATTTATTGGTCTGAACTTGAGCTATCTCTGAAATATTTGGATAGTAGTGGTTGGACTTTGAATATGGCTATTTTACAAAGTCAATTGCTTAACTGGTATTTGTGAGCATATTGTGCACAAACTGTGTAAATACTGTCTTGATGTGAGAGTAGCAATATCTGTACATCATTTGAATTTTTCTTGCACAGCTACCAGAGGGGAATCTCATCTGTTAATACTTGCAGAAATCTGAAATGCAAAGAATTTCCACATTTCAGTCCTACAAATGGCCTTGAACCACGTCTACAATGCTGTTGAAAATATGTAGGCAGTCAACTTTAGTGAGGCAAAGTTCATATTCAAGCTACACTTGCATATGTTGAAATAGCAAAGGAAGAGTTTTCTACCACTTTCCTACTGTTTTCTTCCCATCTACAAAGCAGTAAAACTTTTTAAAATCAAATATTTTACCTAATCTTGTTTTCCAGTGTCTTTGCAATGAGTCCTTCCTCCGTTTAGTGTGTTCTCTCTGATTAGCTGGGGAATGCAGTTAACAGTGTATGAGTTAGGGGGACTCTCTTTTACAAGGCCTCTTTTATGTAAAAAGTCTTTTGAGAGTATAATGATCTAGGGGTTTTGGTTTTTCTTCTACTTACATGCAGCTTTTCCCTTGTTTTGGTGTTGTAGTGACTCCAGAGAAATGATCCTTGAAGTTGTAGCATCAGTCTGGTAATGAACTGACATCCAGGGAGGAAAAAAACCCATAAATGCTTATTTCATTCTCCTGTGTTCTTCTGTTGGTTTGTTTTTAACTCCTTTCTTGTTGTTTCTTGCTTCCTTGTAATTAGACTTAGGGAAGTTTTAGTTATTAACAGCACCTTGCTCACCTTTGAAGAGGAATGGAATGGCTAAGCAAAATCTTGCCCCTCACTGGGAGGAGTACAGAAACTGGCATTCACACAACCCAGTTTTCTTGAATTATCCTTGGGTACAATCACTTTTTCTTTGTGTGTGCAGTCTTTCTTTTTCCTGTTACTTTTGTTATTTCTTCCAAGTAGTCATGAAATCTGAATACAAATCATTTTGGTGTGGGTATTGACATCACGAGGAAGCTTGAAAATAAAGTGCTGACGTTTTGATGCTTCTGCCAGAGTTGTTACCCCCCAAATAATTTATTTTACCAGGGAATTGTGAAATGTGGCAGCAGTCAAATGCATAGAAATGTTTTTGAAGCTGAAAGGGACCAATGTACTGTTATTTATGAAAACCAAATGTTTTTGCTCTGGCCCAGTACTGTTTAGACCTTTCCTCACCACTGCATGGATCTTTCTCAGTTTCTAGAAAACTCACATACCCAAATTTGACTATATGCTATGGACTTCACATATTGTTTTTCTGTTCATAGGATGGCTTACCAATAATGAAGAAAGAACCAGGGTACATATTATAAATATGCTTCTCAAATGAAACATTTTATCTTTAGTCCCTAATATTTCTCATAAGAATACCATCAGGTCTCTCCATCACCTTTTTTAGTGTTTTTTTTTGTTATAAAGAGCCATCTCCCTATGTAAGCCATTATCTAAAACAGAGCTTAGAGTTCTGATTTGCACACAGGGATGCTATTTAATGTCTGATATTCTTCATGACCATTCTTTCACTTTATCTCATTTTAGAATAATGATAAGGGGAGTTTTGCTTCCCTGCTGCTCACTCTGCCCTTCTCTGAGCTTGCTTTCCTCAGCCTTTAAAAAAGTAAACTCCAAAACCCTGTTTGAAACAAGGTGTGCTTACTTCTTGGTTCTTCAGAAATGCTCTCAGTTATGGACACAATAGGTGTGCAAAATTTTCCATATTTCATTTACACCCTGGCTCTGACCAGGGTATAATTTGGCTCTGTGCATGATTTAGAGCAAACTCAGAGCTCTTCAATGTAAAGTACAGTGTGGAGTCCTCAAAGAAGGTTTTTGAGTATCTGTTCAGGCCAATTCCCCCTACTCTTTTCCAGAATAGTAAATATCCTAAGATAGAATTTCAGTAAGTTGTCTGGATAGGAAGTTGCAATATGATTGTTTAAACTGCATCCTGCCTTTTACTACAGTTGCAGAAGTATGGAGATGGCCTAATGGGAAGGTGGAAGAATACAGAAGTCTGTATACTTCTTTATAGCCTATATACATGGTTTATAAACTATATTTTTACCCTTACTGTTTATAGAGGTTTTTATTTGCTTCTTTAGTAAGACATTATGATTTTTTTTCTGAAGAGACTGGCTATTCTGTCACCAAATTTACCAAACTTTTGAAGGGTAATCAAGACAAATCCTAGAGACTTCAAGAGGAGGTTCTTTGGTGTTAGAATGTGCTTCCACCTGTCATCTATCAAAGTCTGAGTCTGGTCACCTTGTGCATCATAGGGCAACATGCACATTTATGGGCTCTTAGTGTTTGTCAGGTAGCTGAGCTTTCAATACAGGACAGAATTATGTCTGTGCCCCACCTTCTCCTCCTTCTAAAGAGATATTTTTAAATTATGAACTATATAAAACCTTCCAGACACTGAGATCATGCTAGCTTAAGATAAGATGGTAAAAAAATTCTTAATCAATGCTATTATACATAAACCAGTTCCTCATAGTCTTGCATCTCCTTCTGCATCTTAGAAACAGGAAAGATATACCCTGAATATCTTTCCTGCCCTTTCAGCTTTATTTTCATTTCCTTCTTCTGCAATCCTTTTGAGAAAGGGAATAAGAGGAAAGGAAGAGGAGAAAATAGAGGGAGGAAAGGCAACAATAGAAGTTTCTTTTGCTACTTGATCTTCACAAAATTATAGAATGCAACTCTTTGAGAGAGCTTGAGATGAGTCCTTTTTGTCAACAGCACCTTTATACACAGGCTCACACTATAAAATCACTACTGGTCTGTGCTGTCCTGATGAAAAAAGTAGTGTCACCCTGCTTCCCTGACATTTCCATGTGAATCTGTAGAAGAGGTACCTCTTTGAACCCTGTTGTCTCAAGGGCTGTGGCAACTCTGTGGACCCCCTTCTAAGAGAGTTCCAGGAAGTCAGATGAGAAGAACAAAGATAATTTAAAGGTTTTGAAGAGTTAACAGACAACAGTAAAATAATACTTTCTGGAGGACACTTTCTGGAGGAATGTAGAATGTATATCCTCCAAGGTATGATTGAGACAATAAGGAATGCTTAGGCAATTGTTTCCCATTGAAAGGAGTGTTAGCTCTTTAGTTTAAGTGATTAAAAATATATATTTGAGAGAACATGCAAGAAAATACTGTCTTGGATGGTATTACATTAACAAATGGGAATAGGACTGGCCTGGCTGATCTAATAATCTTTTTGTGTTTGGAATGACTGTTGATGTACTTTGTCCCTGCCCATGTGCTTTTCAGATTTCTTACCAAGGGCCAAGTTAATTCATTGTGTGCTTCTAGTGCAGATGAATTTTGCTCAAGATTTTAAATTTTTTTAGTGCTAAGTTATGCCTTAAATTTGAAGTATAGGTCTGAAACAATGTGATTTCTTTTTCATATTTTACTCTCTTTGCATCATAATGAATCTTCTTTTCTGCTGTCTATGTGAGCATAGTGTTTTTAAAGCTAATATATCATTCATATTCTATGCAAGAGAACTTTGGCATCATTGTCTTGACACATATCCCAGTTCCCTTCTCCTGATCTTTTTGACTCCTCTTACCCTGGGGATTGTATACTGAGTTATCAATACTGATCTAATTTGTGTCACTAGGAAATAGATTGAGCTTTCAAAGAGTGAAGTACAAATATACAAAATATGCTATTTATACACCAAAACCATTTGATGGTCAGTGTATCTTATCTGAATCACATTGGTTTTGTACTTGAAGAATTCCTATTGTTTAACCTGTAGCATTAAATAGTGTACAGAAAAACTGAAAAGGTACTGGATGCTATTTAGTGACCAGAAAAGACAGCCTGGAAACCTGGCTTTTGGATTCTTCTTTTGTTTACCCAGTTTTTAATCTATTTGGACTTGGTTTATGTCTTTAAGTATGTAAACCCAATTCTGCTTACCTACACAGCTTTTACCAAAAATGGTGAATGCAATTATGATAATTATTTACCTGTATCTTCTGAGAAGGGATAACTCAGCAGCAGGAGAAATATTTAAAATTAGTGTACTTGTCTTGTTTGATTTTTATTACTGTATTTTTTTCAGAATTTAATTGCTTGCTCCCTTTTCCCAGCCTTGATCCTATCTCTGCTCCTCCTTGTCACTGACACGTTTTCTTTCTCTCTTTTGAGCCACTCACTACTTCACGTATTTTCCCTTAAGCCCCTCCTTTTCTGTTTAGCCTATGATTGACTCCCTTTGAAAAGCATTTTGTGCTATTGTGTGTTGACTTAAATTGTATTTTACATAAAAGCTAAAAGATAAATAAAGGAAAGGGTGGGAGATGATGCATTAATGTGTGGGTTGAGAGATTGAACAAAGGGTTGTTTTTTAATTCAAGCTGAAAGTAGAAAATAAGATACTTGCTGCACTTCTGTGCATGTCAACAAAACTATAACTTTACTCACAGAATAAAAAGTATGATTTTTTTTTTTCAAGCTACTGAGATATAAGTTAAAGATCTAACCATGTCATTTGCTAATAAAAATAATCCTAGGCTTCATTGTAAACATTTTTATGTTGGACTTGGGAGCAAAAGAAAATAATTTGCATTATGAAAAACTCCTGTAAATATAGCATCCAAATTGCAATGTGCATCTCTAGCAGAACATTGCTTAGAGAGATTTTGTTTAAAACATTTATTGAAGGCATATATTACAGTATATCATTTACTGGCTGGAAGCCATGCAATATGTGTCTTAACAAAAAAAAAAATTACCTTGTAATATGAGCTCCTCCAAGGCATAATTATATAATAAAGTTCTTATTGGGAAAACTGGAAGAAGGCCAAGCCTTGTCCAAATATAGTGAATGTCAGAGCCAAATTTATTATCCTTAGCTATTAACAGGAGAAGGCAGGTTTTGTTTACCAAGCCTAATTCTCTCCTAATTACAGCCACTATAAAATAATTACTATCCATGGGATAACAACACAAGGCAGAGTGACTAACAGAAGAAACTGCAGGGGTTAGAAAACAGAGTGCAATTCTGTGTCATTTTGAACAGCTTGTGTACTGCCATGAACAAATTAACGGACTTCATTAAGGAATTATGTTTTAAGAGTGGCTTTGCAGTGAAGCAGTAAAGCAATTAATGCATCTTATTTGGTCCTAGATCTGAGTTCTAGTGTGGTTTTAGACAGCAACTTAATTTCTTTGTCTTTTTTTTTTTTTTTAATGTATCAGGTATAATAGGATGTAACAACATTGCTGAATAAGATCAGTAATGAGTATATGGAAAGGGCTTTATTTTGGACAAATGATACCCATTTTCCACTGAAATAAAATGTTTCACTGGGTAAATTCACACGAACCTAATCTTAATTGAATAAAAAACAAAGAGAGAGCCCAAATTACACTTAAAATAATTTGCATATTCAAATATTTATTTCCATTACACTTTGGGTAAAAACTCACAGAACTAAACAAATGTTATATATAATCTCTGTGTTTATATTTGAGCAAGGAAAGTAGGTTAATGAAAAAAAAAATTCAGTATTACATTGCTGCTCTCCATAAAAGTCAGAACAGAGTATTTCTCAGCTGAAACAGAATACTTCATTAAATTTGCATTATTTTGATTCTCACTTTGCCTACTCTCTTCCATCTTGTCATACAACCCCAGAGGTGCACAGAAGTCCTAGGGCCAGGGGTTTTTCACAATTAAAGTGTATGTATCAAAATCAGCTTGTACACAACATATTCCCAGAGTAAGAGGTTAGAGTTCAAGCTGTCTTCTCTCTGTAGCAGACAGTTCACCCTATAGCAGGGCTAACTCCCTGATTTTAGTGACTTAGTGGGAACTGGCAAACTCAACACGCTTGGGAGTCTGTTTTAGATACTAGTTTTAATAGGCCTCCAGATGGCCACATGAAAGCAAAAGGATTATTATAGTAGCCCCCAGCCGTGCCATGATAGATAAAGGTATATTAGAGTTTCCTTTATAAACCCCTTTTTTGAGGGTTTTATAATTCCATTATAAAATTCTCTTAGCACCAGAAGTCAATATAAAGTACTCAGCCCACACAATATGTTTTAGGGTTTTTTAAAGGATGTATATCACTTCAGCCTCTGTTTATCCTGTGTACATAGCAGTGGTTTAGATTACTTTAGAGAGTATTTTGTTCACAATTTAAACAGAAGCTAATTGTGAAAGTAAAATTTAAATATGCATACCCTCAGCTGGGGTGAATCAGCTGACTGTCTTCTGTCTTTTGAGATTTGAGATCAGCCAAGTGACTCATTTATATCCACCAAGCATCTTCTCCTCATTATTAGTCAAGGGCGAGAAGAGTGGAAACCAAAGCTACAACACAGAACTAAAATGTTAGAAGTGCCACTGGACACCCAATATGAATATCAGGGCAGCACCCGAGAACACTGGGACAAATAAACACAAATCCTTTGTATACCCATCAGCACATTCTGGATCTGTCAGAATTCTATGTTTTGATTCAAATTCTTGCTCTTTTACATAGTGGTATTAGAGAGAGGGTGCTCTTCAAGCTGGGACTAAGCTGACTTTACTAGCTGCATTTGTATGGTTCTGCTGCTTTGCCCTTGTTTCCCTGGGCTCTAACATCAGTGGCATTAAGTTATTAGAAAAGCTTATTTGCACATTTCAAACAAAACCTCAGAATTTAATTTCACTGAACAAGTCCACACAAGGTTTCTTTGAAAAACACAAAGGAAAATGCTGCAGTTGGTCAGTTATCTTCTTTCTTTATCTAACCATAAAATCAAAATGGGCTTTGCATTTTTTTCCTTCTAGTTTGATCAAACAGTTTCCCACTGTCTGACAAATTCTGAGCAGTTTTCTGAACAACAAAACAATGAATGTGGATAGTAAACCTGTCTAAGTATTAAAGTGACTTTCAGGTGGGAAAATCCCAACTGATTCCTTTCCCTGGTTTTAACACTGGTTTTCTGTTATTAAAATAGAAAGTGACTTATTGCAACATGAACATTATCTCCTCTGCATGTGTCACATCCTCTCAGGTTATACTTTAAAGTTCTCACTGCAAAGGCCAGCACTGTGCATTAGCATTGTAGAAAAGGATGTGCCATTGTAAGATATTGTGTCAATAATTCTACATATTTATGAAGCCAAATTATGAATTGATATGATCTATCATAATGGCTCTGCCATGTCAATGTCTGCATATTAACTGCTTCATTACAGGATGATACTGTGTCAATCACAGTTTTTCAGGAGTCCAGAATCACTGCTAAATTTTAGTCGTTTATCTTCAATTGCATTAAAAATGAAAGGCTAACATGTTTGCAGCCTATTAAGTTATGCTTTTAATTAACACTTAAAGAAATCTGGAAAATGAGTGTGGAAATGTTTAATGTTTTGCATGTTTATATAGAGTAAATATTTTTATTCATTTGGAAAACATTATTAAACTTTAAAAACATTTCGGGAATACTGTAACTGTGCTGCATGATTTGCACATCATTCTATCACATAAAATTAAAAGCTCTACAGAGAACTACAGCTTAAATATTATAATAAAATACAATACTTACAAATGAAATTATACCTAATTTTCCTTTAGATATGTGTCCCATATCTTCTTAATGGTTTTCTGAAGACCTCTGAGTTGATAAGTAGAGCATTTGAATGGGATACATGTCTTCAAATATTGCAGAAAATTCAAGTGTGAGATGTCACGTACTGTAGCAAATTTGCTACAATACCTAGGCACAAAAGGGTGAGTTAAGGATGGACTGTCAGCATGGAGGTCGTTGACCTGGAATGAAAGTAATGTACAGATCTAGAGCGCTAATGAGGGAAACAATGACTTCCACAATAATGATGCGCAATGCTGTATAACATCCCATGTATTCTTGTGTAGCCTGTAAATGTCACAGGCCTCAACTAGAAATCAGAATTTCCTTGCTTTTGATGGCTTGTCTTCAGATGTTTGGTGTGCTTTGTAGCTGCAGTTATTGCTCTGCTTTATGCATAAACCCTTCTAGGAAGCTGTTGTCGGGTTGATGCAACATCATGGTCACTGGACGATGAAATACTTGTTGGTTTTGCAACCATTTCACAAGCCAAAAAAATTTTTTTTCAGTGCTGTAATTCTAGTAATTACATTAAGTTTATAATAATTGTGTGCTGGAAAGGTTTTCATATGTTATTCAGAAAGTGAGGTCTTTATCACCTGAGACAGAGCTCTATGCGCATGTTTTTGTTCTCAGAGTTATATCTGTTTCAGGATAATCTTTAGCAATGCACTTCTACTCAATCCCCACTGTTGTAAAAAGTGATTATCTTTTGCACAGTTATGGATACATTAATTTCTGGGGTACTTGATTTTTTGTTTAGGGACAGAAAAGGGCAATCATTTGAAACATTGCAAACACAAACGTTATTTTTTTCTGATTTTTGTATTAATTTTCCTTACATTGAAGCAGGGTTTGGAATATTTATTCTAAATAAAGCTCGCATATGTTGTGACATGTATCTACAGTTGTGCTGCAAGAGACATTTCAGGAAATATTCTTGTTTCCTGAGGAAACTTCACTTCTGACTATTGCTTATGAACTAGATTGAACAGACTTTTAACCAAAAAAAAACCCATCTCTGGTACCAAAATGACCAAGTACAGTCTTAGGTATCCAGCAAAATTGCTGGAGACTAAAGCTGTCATCAGTAGGTGTCTTCCTGGTCTTATTACTATGATTAATATAAAGATATTTTAAGTCATAATCATACAAAAAAGCTGCAAAACTCTCTAGTTGAAAACATCAAGTTTACTATCTCTTGAGAGCTACAACCTAGAAGAAGCAGGCACCATTGTGTCAGAGTACAATTGACAGTCTGTTAAGGGATACTAAAAAACAGGGCTAGAAATAGAAATAGAAACTAACTTTCAGCTTTATCAAGTGTGATGCTTCAAGGTCAGAATGAAATTCAGTGATGGGGCAGCACAAAGATGCTTGCATGGCAGGTGCCCTGGTCAATCTATAAACTCAGAGGCCATCAGTCTCTGCTTGTGCCAGCCTGCATTTTAATCAGAAGGAAAAATAAGTGGCACAGTTAAGCACGCTTAGGGGTTTCCAATCAAGCAGGTCCCAAAACCAGAATAGCAAAAACGCATCAAAGGAGTTTTAAGGCACACTGGACTTAGATAAAATCTTGACAATGCAAGTATAGCTTGATAGCAATGGGTATCTGAGAGACCCTGAGAAAAACCAAACACTGGGAAAAGAGTAGTAGCTGTAGGAGGAGTCAGAGAACAGAGAGATCCAGAAATAAACAGAACTTTGGTGATTTTTTGCTCCTTTTGTTAACCAAAATAAATACCTTCTCATTTTATGGAAATGAGGGGAAGGCTAACTCAGCTGAATAGTTTTCTAGTTGTGATCAAATCTGAATTTGAATCCTAAGAAGTACTCTTGTGGCAAGTGAGAATGGATATCTTCATTCTGCTCTGCAGAGTGATAAATTAAATAGCTTAGTGCATAGCTAACTCTCTTCCCCCTAAAGCACTTTGTCATGTATACTCTTTATAGAAAATGAAGATTTTCTCCAAACGTTTCATTCTTTTCCCTTCCTTCATATAATCTTCAGTCCCACTTCTTATCTTTCTTCTGGCTTTAAGGCGTAGGAGTGTTGTCATATTCAGTATTCCTTACCTGTACTAACAAATACACACAAATCTGCCAAATAGTGCCCGGGTGGTGCAATGTCCCCTGGCATGATGATATGTCACAGATGACCTTGCATGTGGGATATTTTAGTTTTCCATGTCATCTACATAGCACAGTGTTGTGTTGTGACATGTCTTCAGTGCATCAGCTCACTGGGTATATTCTTCACCAATTCTACTGCACTGGATTTTCAGATCCAAAGCCTGGTCAGAGGTAAAGCAGCTGTGTTCTTTTACCAGGGCTGAAGGGCATCCAGACAGAAATCCTGAACATATGTTCAAAGCCTTGGATTTTGCCTAGACAAAATGTTGAGATAGAGAAAGAGAACATATTCAGATCTTCATCTGTCCCAATCTCCAACTAGCTGGTTCTCAGTGTGATGTTAAAAGCATGACTTCCAAAGCCAGAGGAATGAGGCTTGCTGGATGGGCACTTCCTTCTCAGTTGTGTAGTATGGTCTTCTACTCTGATGCTTTCTCACTGTAAAATACAAAAGATGTGGCTTTGCCTGCTGCTCACCACCAATGTTATCTGCTAATTTCACAGAAAGTGTTTGGAAGCTTTCTGGCTTCTATGTTATTTTAAAGGTCCATTGTTCAGTGATACATTTATTAGTTTTCTGGCATATATGGGAAAACAGATGTTGTGCAGTATTATGATGACACAGAAGTGAAGAAGATAGAGATGTATTAGTATATTCTTGCTTGAGACACAGGTTTTAAGGGCAGTAATGCTTGTATTTCCTGCCAGTCCATACTCTCATCTAGTGTCAGTTCCTCATTATACTACTGCCTTTCCTTATACTTCAGGTAGATAATTTACTGAAATGACGCAGCACTAATAAAGCTGTTCCACACCTATAATAACAGATAATATTGTAGCAGTGTGGAAGGGAGTTTTATTCAAGTATTGTATGGTTACTTTTCCTGTTTCCTCCTTTTCTGTGTTACATGATATATAGCCACAGCTTGTAAACAGTTCATTAGCATATATCACTTTCAAGGTGAGCATGATTTTAGATGTAACTTCTTTGAAACTGTGTTCCTTAAACATGTGCTTTGCTGTTCGAAACCGAGATGTATGAGTGAAAAGCTTCCAGCAGTACCTTGAAGATAATGCTAAAATGCATATACAGGAGAAACAGCAAAAAGCCCCATGAAAGCTTAGTCATCCTAAGAGGTCTTGACCGGTGTCCTTCTGAATTTTACACCATAACACAATATACAACCTCAGGCCAACCCACCAGTGATAACAAATGAGAAATTCAGAGGGCTATGAGCACTGTGCAGGTTTTCCCAGTGGACCAGGACACAGTTTGTTAGCACAGGTGTTCCTGTAATTGTGATTCATTGGTGTAAATGCTCCCTGCTCAATGGCCCTTTTCCACTTCCTTCTTCTCCCGGGGTCGTATTGATCTGATGGGTACTGACCTGCACTACTGGGTAACAACCAAGCCTACACAGATGGGGGCTCTATTCATATTCTAAAGGTTAAACCACAGCCATATAAAATATTAAAAGGGATATTTTTTCAAGTGCCCAAGAATTTCAGAGCACAAATTGCAAAGACTTTCTGGAGATCACCAACACTAAACTCCACATGTGCTTTTTGAAAATGTCTCCCTAAACCACTTAAACCTGAAAATCTTGTATATAAAACTCATCTGTGTTTCACAGAAACCTGCACTATGGTCTTTTTGTAGACTTGTCAGGGGATTTGTTGTATTAGCATTCTGATGAAAATTTTCCTTTCTACAAAACTGGGGGATTTTTATGGTTTTTTTCCCTCTGTTGGAGTAGATAGATTTTTTTTCTTCAGGAAAATCCAGATGGCAAGTCTTAATATGTTTACTGGATTATTTTTTATTAATTAAATTTTCTGTCTGGAGGCCAGAAAGTCCATGTTGTCCGCATATGATTTTTTTCAATGAATTTTCTAATTTCTTACTTCAGAATACTTCTTGGTTTTGACTTGGTGAGCTTGAAGAAGACTGTTTTCAGAATATGAATGAAACTGTTTACAGAAAATTACTATTGGGAAGTGTATACAAACATACTCAAATGCTCTCATATGTAAATTTGCACATACTCAAGAATTTTTATATTTATTTATTTATTTTACACTTAAAAATGGGGTTTCTTTCCAAGCCAAGTCGAATTCATCCACTCTGGATGGAAAAGGAGCTGGACTGAGGCACCCCAATTTTAGGACATCTCCACTTCCCTCTGTTGCTTCTTATGCTCCACATCTGCTCCAGGAACTTGAAGAAGGGCCAGTGAAAGTCAGAACATGGAGATGAAAACTGATCACATTCCTTGTAACCTGCAATTAATTTGGCTCACTGTAGCCTCCTCTGCAAAGTTCATGTTAAGGCCTCTTTGCTGGTTATGTTGCATATTAACTGAGTTCTGTGTCTGGAATGGGGATGTTTGGTGTACTGTTCCACACCACCCCCTTTTAATCATATTACCAAAATTTACATCATGCTTTCCTAAAACTTCTCTTCCTCGATTCCAGTGATTTGTTGTGTTTTTAAAGTTGCAGTCTGAAACAAATACAACCTAAGTCTTATGCCTGCAAGCATGGATTATACTTTAGAAATCTGAGGGGGGTTTTTTGTTGGTTTTTTTTGTTTTGTTTTGTTTTTTTTTGGTTTGTTTCTTTTTTGTGTTGATAGAGAAATTGTTCATGCAGTATGATAGATATAGTATGATGTGTGCATACAGGTCTTGCTTCAGGCATGCAATACACCTTTACCTGGTCAAAATGTAGCCCCTGGCCATCAATTGCCTCTTAAGACAATACAGTTGCAGACAATGTCCTTTCATGACTACAAACATATTACTGTGTACTGAAAGGACCAGTCCATATCCTTATATAAAACATTAATAATTTCTTATGCTTTTAAATCACTGCATTAGTCCGTATGATCCACTGATAAAGAAAAGCAGTGTGAAATAGGTATAAATAGAGAAATACCCTGTGAGGATACAATAATTGTGTCCATTTTTCTGTCCCCATTGCTATGAAATAATAAAATGCTAATAAATGCAAATTATGCATGCTCTTTGATGCATGCTAAAAAGGGGCCATTTTAAAAACCAGAGGTACCTTTAATATCAGTGGTCAGTGCATTGTTGTTTTCTGTCTAGCTTTAACCATAAAGTTCCGTTTCATTTTAAGGGTTTGTGCATCTCCCTGTCTATGAACTGACAGGCTAAGCAAATACGAGTTCCTGATGGTTTAAAAAAAAATAAATCCTTGAATTCAAAATAAATTCCACAAGAAAATCATGGAAAGGAAAAACAAACATTGCCCCCGATAGGACAGTCTCTGTGGCTTGAAGAAAAGAAAATTGAAATACATGAAAAATCAATGAGGTAATAATTAAATTGTGGAGCCCACAGTACAGTGACCAAAGCTCAGCATGCATTTGTTAATGTATACTGGGAACTGGGGTAATCAGCAGTTACAGGAGAGCAAAGAATGTCTGTCATCCTGAAGCTAATTTCACTATCGGACTCTTTAAAAACACATGCCTCCTACAGCATACAAGGATATTTATAGGAGGTTAAAGATACAAATTAAAGTCCTGGAGACTATACATTCCTGATTACCCAGCATTCTTAAATCAGCCCCTTCTTGGTTCTCACACCTGGGCCTCAGCTGCAGAGTAGCTGTCATTTAGGCTGTCCATGGCACAGGATTGATGACAGTCATTCGCTGATGAAGCTGTATACATCATTTCTGTCCAAGCTGCACTGGCCAGATGGACCCTGACCATCCATCGCCTGTCAGGGACGCATCTGTTCACACTCCTGCTAGAGGTACTAACAAGTCATTGGCTTTCCAAAAGGACAGTATCAGCTGAATAGGGCAGAACGTAAAAAAAAAGCTGCTGTTGTTGTTCTCATATTTTAATAGGGTTTCTATAAACCCCATAGAGGTTTATAGTTTAGTGTAAAAAACAATGATTTCCGATAACTCCTAAGTTTAAAAGTTGCAAAAATCCTTCATACTATTACAAATGCTTTTTGAATTCAAAATATAGAGGACCTGGCAAATATTTCTGGTAGATGTTTCTACATATTTCTGGACTGTTGGGCTAAGGATTTACTAGATGTGACTACATGGTGATCTATAGTTTCTTTCAGAAAATAGAAATATATGCATATTTTCTTGTATATCCAGCATTGTCCATGAATACTTTTCATGGAAGTACTGGAATTTCTTTGATATGGATTAAAGTTTCTATGTCACTAAAATGAAGGAGCAATAAAGAAATATTTTACAGTTCCTTCTGTGGTATAGCCCTAGCCATCCATAAAATAAAAACAAGCTCCTGAAGTGATTGTTTTCAGCAATGGACTTTATTCACCAGCACAAAAGTAGCTTTTGCTGGAGATACAGAAAAAAGTAAGAATGTTATTGTAGGGCAGAGGCTGTAAAGAGACTTTCACAATTAAAATGCTTCCCATTACTCCAATGGCTTAGGACTAGTATGTCCATAAAGATGTAGAATCAGATATTATGGATGTTTTCATAAACTGAGAAACCAGAACTATTTTACTACATGAGAATTTGCTTGGGACTGTTTTAAAGAATGCTCTTTCAGTAAGAATATGAAGCCTGTACGGCATCAGATCTCCAACATAAAATTGAGGAAAGTCCAAAAAAAGGGGGGAAAAAAGTCTGGCTCCTGAAGAATGAACAACAGAAACAGCTCCACCACTAAAGGCATCCCTGCCTTCCCGGCATGCCCACATGGCTTGGTGTGGATCTCCTCTTTGCTTCGTGACTGAGGAAAAGCTCCCAAAACTCATTAGATATCCTTTATTTTTTCTGCTATTTCTTGTGTCCTAATATTATTTAGCTTGATTTTTTACTGAATCCAGGAATCTTTCCAAGGAGCTACTCAATGTCACGTGCATTTATGGCATAAGGAGTAGGTTAAGGAAAAGATTCTAATAGTGCAGAAGAATGGGAAGAATTGTGAAATATGGGTTCTTCTACAGGTAATACTCTAGTTTTGGCTGTATTAATTATGCTTCATAATTTTCACAAGCAGGTCTATTCTGAAGCTTCTTTTGGAGTGATAAAATGTTTGGTGACTTTTTAGCTGCTCATATGTGCTGCTCATTAATTTAGCCAGATATTCACAAAGAAAGAAACAAAAAACAAAGAAAAACTGAGCATATTAATACCCCTTGCATGTATTTAAAAATAAGGATTTCTATTCAATATTTGCACCTTTTTTTCTCTACAACCATGCTCCACTCTTATATAAATAAGGATTGAAGACTAAACCTTTTCCATTTGAATTGAAAGGTAAAAGCACATGGTTTTGTCTTTAGTTAGTACTCTATGCTATCCTTATAGTAGGCAAGAATACACCACTATTTATCTCTTGAAGTTTTACACTTTGTATAGACTTTGATCTTAGCGAGCAGCAAACTGCCTAATCTGTCTTCAGTATTTTCACTTTATCTTGCTTTGTTTCATTTATCTGGAGATCAGGCTTGATTGGCGATCATTTGCTCTTCATGTTAAAAATATTCCCCTGTAAGGAAAATTTAAAAAGCAAGAGTACTTTTTAGAAGTATAATATAAAGATTTGTTAATAAAAATTTCAGTAGTATTTCCATTATTTAATAAAAAGATTAATATATTTTATTGTATTTTTAAAAATATATTTTTACAATGATTTTGTTTTGTTCTAAGTTAGGAAACTAATATATGTGGCAAAGGAAATAGTAGCTGCTGAATTGTCCTTGATAGGTACTTGTAAGAGGGAGTCTGACTCCACGGTAGTGATAAATTAACTGGTCTCTGTTTTGGAAATAATGCTGGATGGGCTATAATTCTGGCATGGTCAATGTATTAGGCACAGGTCTTGAATGCGTGGTCTACACAGCTTAAAGAAGGGTTAAACAGAGCAAGGACTGTAGATCATAGTGTAAGTTAGACAAAGGCCATCAAAACCAAACCAGGCATAAACCTCCAGCAGCTCCGGAGAATAAAAGGACAATGGTTGGATGCTGGGCTTGCTCTGTGGTGGTGGGAGGCTCTGACACTCTGCAGCTCTGGGGTTTGTTTTCTGCAATACCCTCAACCACTGCGAGATCACATTATGCAGACAATAGTGATATGAAATTCACAACGCTCGCAAAGCAAGTATTGATATTTAATCAGTCTGCTTTTTGAGTAGCAGGTACTGGGGTATTTTACACAAAATATTTGAGGCCTAGTGGTTTGGTAGGGGTTTTTTTTTGTTGTTGTTGTTGTTGCATTCCTTGTTGATGTGCTTAAGAAATAAATTGGTTAATTTGGTTTTGGATAACTGAATCAATGTATTACTTGTTTAGTGATCACTGGCAGCATAAGATGAACTGCAGTGTTACAGAAACTCTGTAAAATTTCTCCCTTGGAAGAACCTTATGACCTTGTACATTTAGAGCCAGAACACGAGTTTTGCTTACGTTCTTTTGGGTGCTAAGAAATTTCAAAAGGATCCAAGGCCGTCTGAGTGACCTCATGTAGATCTGGGACAAGTGAATTGACTATTGATGAGGGCTGGAAGGGGGTGGTGGTGCTAGAAATTTAAATTAAATAATTTATTTCAATAGCGTTTTTGTTCAGAATTGTCCATTTGTTTCACTCTTTGTCAGATTACTATTTCATGCATGTAGAATAATATTACAATACTTAAAAAATATTAAACCTTTTCATGCCTATATATTTAATCTTTCCACTGCATTTTATAAGAAAAACAAATTCCTTGGGCTCCAGCTTTCTTCTAGGATGGAAATACGATTTTGTAACTTTCAAAATAACTGAGTAGAATAACTGAATTCACAGTAAAAAGCTCCACTAATGCTACAGTAAGATGCTATATTGAAGTTTACACTCAGTGATAAAGCTTTAGTTATTAAGGAGGATAGTCTATGCTAAGGAGAGCAGATTATTTCAATTTACAAGAAAACAGTAAAAAAAAGAGGAAAGTTATAATAAATAGGCTTTATTAAATTATATTTTATATACTTTAAAATAGAAATAGAAGTTTTTATATAAGTGTGTATGCAAATAAAATATTGACATATGATATTTGGTATATAAATATAATCCTTTGAATAGGTGCTTAGAAGGACTGCTCACAAATATGTCTACAACAAATAATAAAGGAAAATACCTTGATAGAGAGGACTTTTTGAGAAATTTTATTGGAAGACAAATATTTTATTGTGCAGGCTGAAATGAGTGACACATGGGAGTTAATGAAGTGTGCTCAAATAGGAAAAAACCAGTGGGTGTAATGGCATTGATTTGTAAGACTAAAAGAGAAAGGAAAAAACACACTTCTCTTCTTTCATGGCACAAAATAGTTCCTAATAATGTCTGTTATTGACAATAGTATTATATCATATATGTTTAACTACTGATAGCTTACACCACACTTTGTGGAACTGACTGCAGGAGAAGGAATTAAGAAGAGGGATTTTCCCACTTATTTCAATTTATCTAATACAATAAAAAAAGAATAAATTTTATAGGCTAAATTCACACTTATGTCCAATAGCCAAGAAATAAAAGCAAAGTCTTGGACATATTTCAAATTCCTGCTTGATTATATGTCCATCAAAGAGAGGTTCCTACACCATGTGTAAGAGTCTATGTGCTGTATTTTAACATCAGAAAGAGAGAATACCATGCGGAGCATGTACCCACCGAGCCACATAGAAGATCCACAGGATACAGAAGGGCACATGTGTGAAAGTAAAAAAGATCAAAACAGGATCTCAAACACCAGATATCTTCATTTTAAAGCCCCTATCAATTAGCAACTGTTCATTTTTAACAGCCACAGCCTTGCCATGCAAGTCACAAAGCTTCAGCTTCTGAATTCCCCCATAGACAATGACTGTTTGAATAGATTTACCTTAGGCAATGACAATTTTGCAATATTTTTGGGAATGCTGACATTTTATCCCAGGATTAGACACTGAACTCAAGGTTATGATTTTCTCACAGTGGAAGCTGGGTTAGGTTTGGTCATTATTTTCATGAGACCTTGTCAAGAATAGCCTAGATTGCTGGTTGGAGGTAGTCTTAGTGGGTGGCATTCTACCTTCAGAAGCAGTATTAAAAAAAACAACATCATATCAGCAGCATTTGGCCTTCCAAAGGTAAGAGAATGTTGAGAATTAGAGAAGCTGAGATCCTGCTCAAACAGACTGTTAAATTGTGTCAAATAATGAGTTTATGTTGCATATTTTTGGGGTAACTACATAAGCCTGGATTTGCTTAAATATAAACTCTAATCCGTAGTTTATGCACCAGGGTCAGTCAACATTTGACACTTCATTCAAAGGTCAGTTCTAAGAGCTATCAAAGTACAATGTGAGGTATCAGCTCTGTACTGATCTCAAATCCTAAGGAGTACCAGGCTTTTTACCTAGAAACCTACAAGGCTGAAAGATCAATTAAAAACAAAAGGTGAAATTAAACAGAAAGTGATTTTCAATTTTTATTTCAGTGATCTGTTTTCTTTTAAGTGCTTTATAAGAACCCTGAGCATGTGATCCTTGTTTTCTAATCACGTTATCTCAAAAACAATTCATGAGCTCTGAGAGGTAGGTCAAGTATCACAGCAGTGTGAGTAAGAGTTGTTTAAGTTCAGGACATGAGCATTTAGGGGACAAGTTTCAGCAGGCACTAAAATTCCTATTCCCAAAAAACCCTTCAAATATCTGATAAGGTATCCAAGGTTGGGGATGTGTACCAAAGGTCTGGAGGGCAGAAGGTGTAGTTTGACTCAGTTCCAAAAAGCTGGCATCTTTTGATAGTGTAGTAATGATATTTTGAGCCAGTGTGTAATACTGAATTATGATACTGCTACTGTTTGTGCCAAAAAGTAGGGTTTGACCTTACCATCAGACCAGATTTGATTGATTTCAGGATAGTTTCTTGGATAAAACAAGGCACTGTGTCTGCCCAGATTTAAGTCCTTGGTGAGTTGGGTTCATTTCAAGCCATGATAAGGGGTTCAGTCCCAGAAGGTTTCTTTATGAAGGTGTCTGAATGCATTTCTGTGTGAGCACTTTGGTGGTCTGGCTCTTGCACATCCTCAGCCAAAAGCTCCTGCCATGAACACTGACCTCACCTGCACAAAGATGTGGTAGTTGCTATAAACTCAGTTACTTATTAAATCCAGGAATGTCAAATTGGAAGATTAAAAAGTGTAATAAATTTTTAAAATTGATTTTTAAATTAAGAAAGTGTCTCAGAAATTTCAAATGGATATTGGATTCCTCACTTCTTAGGTTGCTCTGATGGGAGTATCGTACAAAGGGAGAACAAATCAAATATGTATCTATATATTAAACCTGATTTCATAATATGTAATTATTTCTGAGTAACTTTAGTTTCCAAAAAGTTACTTTATATGTTTTATATACACAGAGACACCCTGCATATTGGCCTTAGAATATGGAATTAAAACAGGTTAGCTGTTATATTTTTTTAAAATCAGATCTGAATTATGTGCAGCATATAAGATACCCAATTTCTAACCAATAAAACCCCAAAACATTTGTTTGGGAACATATACTGTATATACTATTTCAAGTACACACAAAACTATTCTGTTACCTTGTGTTAAGCAATATTTATATCCCCCTCTTATTGTAGCTTAAATCTTGCTTCTTTTAAAGCATTTTTTTTCGAGGCTATAAAAATGCCATTGTTGATGCTCATGGCTGAGAATAGTAACAAAGATAGGTACTATTTTGGAATGTGTATCACTTCTAATCAAGACCTGGGTGAAGAAAGACTGGGTGGATGGCTGCATGTCCCTGGGGAGCAGAGAGACTTATCAACAAGCCGAGCAAATGAAGGGGCTCAGTTTGCTGACTTGAGTGGGCTTTAGTTTGAGGCTTGTATGTTTTGTGTTCCAAGATTAACTATCCTTGGTTTGTCATAATTATTAAGAAATTGCTACCTATAGGTCTAGGGGCATCTTTTTAATGCAGTGGATGCAGAGCCACTTATTTGACCTTGACTGCTCTCCTTCAAACTACAAATATAAACTGTTGAGACTGACACACAGAAGATTTTTTTCTTTTCTTCCAATCCGAAATATATGTTGATACAGATTCTTCTCTCATAAAAGTAATCAAGTAATTAAAATGGAGATGACTATGAGAAGGCCTGCCTGGTGAGTATATGCTCCATGAAAAACCCCTAACTCCTCAAACTTAGGAATTTAATTAAAGAAAATAAACAATTCTTCATTAAAATCTAGCTCTTAGGGGTTTGTGGTTTTCTTTTGTTTGGGTTTTTTTTTTTTTTACTTTCAGTTTCCCTCATTATAACATTGGCCAGACTGCAGGTAACAATAATGATTCACATTTTTTTTCCCTCATCTCTTTAATAATATTTCCAGGAATAAAATACCTTTCAGTTTTCCCCAAAATGCTCTGTAAACAGACTACTCTCGGCCTGTGAGAGAAGGAAATATTATTGCGCCTATCTCAAATGTGAGTAAATTACAAATATTAGTGAATCTAAAGGTTTAATGTTTGTGGCAGAGGATGTGAGTATTCATGTAGTCCCAGCACAAACCAGCTGCTAATGCACTTTGTAGTCAATGGGGTAATAGGGCTAGAATTAGGCCAGTTAACTGAAGAGCAGACCAAGTAAAAGAAGAGTTAAAATATAGGATTCTTCTGAGAGAATGGAGAAGAACATTTATGATCAATACCAGTCAACAAGTGTTAAGAAAGTGGAGACTGTCAAATAATCCTGATTACATTATTTGTTTTGATTAGAAATGTTGTATTCCATACAACTGCACAGTTATACTTCTCAAGCATTCAGAATCACTTGAATTGATACTTCATGGTATTGTGATTAAAAAACATTGTCTATACTGTCAATCAGCAATAAGAACATCACAGTGAATTCACATAACAGTGAATTCCTTGTTTTTAGTAGATTTTTATGAGATTTTATGCAAAATCACTACTTTTTAATGAAGATTCTAAAATCAAACATGAAATAAAAGCTGTGACAAATACAAAATATCAGGAAAAAAAATCAGAAGTCTGAGGCCATATAATTAGTAGCTAAACCAAGACGTCTTAAAGCATTTTCTGAATGCAGATAAATCACACATTTAGGATCTCTTTACAAACTCAATACCTGAGAATGAGGAACTATATCTTGTAAGCCAGGGCTTAAAAAAAAAAAAAGGCACTGAGAGAGTGATAGGACTTAAAATGATAGGACTTAAATGTAAATGTAATGTTTTAATTACTTGCCTTATCTTAAAAAAATAAATATACATTAAAGAAGATTTATTAGTTTTTTTGCTGGTCCTGTAAACTGAAGAAAATGCAATGAGGCTGTTGCTGTGCTGTGGTGACTTTGCTGAATGTAGCACTCAGGTGGAGTACCTGCATTCCTGTGGTTCCTGCAGATCGTGTCAGTGCTTGCTGCTCTTCCCATAGCCAAGAGGTTTTGGAAGTACACTGATTTTATTACCCCAGGTTTTGGGCAAACTTTTTCTTCAGGTTCATCCATGAAGCAGCCCTCTGCCTTTTGAGGAGGAAGATGTGCATCAGAGCTTGCAAGAGCTCCACAAAGTGCAACACTTTTGCTTTAAAGTGTGGAGTTAGCAATTAATTTACCAGACTAATCTCACTACTTTTACA